>AP025052.1:6072659-6148029 GCA_036186865.1 Eustoma russellianum
AAAAAAAAAAAAAAAAGAGCTAGGCTTAGAAAAAAAATTCATCTATTTCATTGAGATGCTTAGGTTCAATTCAATTTCCCAGTTAAACTTTGTACCTTTATATCCCCTCCAAGATTTAGCAGAGTAACAAATGCTATATAGAATGCTTTTGAGAATTGTCATGTGATCCTTCCCAATTTGTTGATGGATCTTGTTATTTCTTTCTCGCCGATAGACAGCTGATGAGAATGCAAAATAAGCAATATCTCTATGCAATCTTGAGCTCCAAGCATTCGTTGAGTTGAGCTAGTTGATTTGCCATCCACTTGTTCTATGTTTGTTTTTAATATGCCCTAGTATTCCTTTCCACATATAGCAGAGTATGGGCATTGAAAAAATAAGGGTTCTTGTTCTTTCGTGTACCTGCCACACAAGACACATGTTAGTTTGAGTCAGACCCTAGTCAAGTAGCTTATCCAATGTATTAATTCTCTTACAACATGCAATCCAAAGAATGATTGCACATCGTGGAAGAAAATGATTATACTAGACTATTTTATCCCAATCACTGTTGGTAAAGCATGATGAAGGGCCTTGACGACATTCCTTATTGAGAACTTTCTGCTAAGCTTCTATATCCAATAGTCATCCCCTTGAATTCTATTTATACTACTGCAAGTAATACTGAATTGGATGACTTGCTCATCCCACTGCAATATGGTAATCTCTATTCCTGCCCCTCCAATGTTGTGGAGACTTGCATATTCACTAATGCGTAGCTTCTTTTTTTTAGATCTGGATGATTAGTATCATGGATGCAAATGATCAAAATAATGTTGTTTCCCCCATTGCTTATCCTTCTACATATACATTGAGCAAATTTGTCTCTGACTCGAAGTGATTTTCTGCAAAGCCAAGAATTAGAGGGCCTTAGCTTTGCTTCACAGATTGATTTTTCCCTTCTGGAATGTGGTGTGCATCCATTTTATCCACAGACTCTCCTTTAGCTAACAAGCATCCCATGTATTCTTCATGATGTATGTATTGTTTACGAGTATCAGGTCAGTTACAGCCAAACCACCTCCACCTTTAAGTTGACATATTATAGAGCATTTCACTTCAGCTTTCTTGGTGCCCCCCTCTTTAAAGGAAAGCCTTCATAATCTTTTCAATCTCCCTTATAATCCTTCTAGGCAGGAAATACGAAACTGGCCAATAGCAACATATAGCAACTATAATAGAATTGATCAGCTGTAATTTTCTTTCGTAGGATAGATTCTTCTTTGTCCAACTTTACATTATGCTTGTGAGCTTGTCTAGAAGAGGCCCACTGTTTGAATAGGATAGCTTGCCTAGTATGACTGGAACACCAAGGTATCTGATAGGCAGACACTCCAAAGGTGCCCCATGATCTCAGCAATTTTGTTTTTGTCTTGAAGAGTGATGCCAGACGTGAATATTTTGCTTTTTTGAAGGTTGGGTTGGAGCCATGATAAAGCTTGAAAATCTTCAAGAGTTTCCTTTATAATGGTTACTGATGTGGCTTTTGCCTTGGATAGAATGAATAAGTCATTTGCAAAAGCTAAAGAAGAGAGGTTAATGTGTTCACATTTAGGATAAAAAGTGAAATAAGAGTTAGAGATCTTTCCTTTAAATAGCTGTGTGAAACCTTCCATAACAAGAATAAAGATGCAGGGAGATAAAGGATCCCCCTGTCTAAGTTCTCTTGTTGCTTTTAAGTTTCTTATGAGTGCTCCATTTAAGTTGATAGAGAAAGAAGCAGTGGAGATGCATAGCCTAATCCATTTCTTGAACCTATCAGGGGAGTTCATCTCCCTAAGAATCATCAATAGGTATTGCCATCTAACCGTATCAAAAGCTTTCATTGTATCTACTTTAATGGCATAACATATAGGAGCCCCTATTCTCTTAAGTTTTTTTACGAGTTCATGCATGAGGAGAATGTTGTTTTGAATGGTTCTACCTTTAACAAAGGCTGTCTGATTTTCATCATCCAGAAAAGGCTTTAGGGGTTTAAGCCTATTCACCAAGATCTTGGAGATGACTTTATTTGTGGCATTACAGCAAGATATGAGTCTTAAGTCTTTCATCATTATAGGGTTATCTACCTTAGGGATCAGAGAGATGCTAGTAGCATTTATAGGGTAGTAGATATTGTTCTACATGAAGTACTCAACTACTGCCATGAATTCATCCCCTAAGAGAGACCTGTTTTCCTTAAAGAAATCAGCTATGTAACCATCTTATCGAGTGACACTTTTGGATTTAAGAGAGAAGAGTGAATCTTTGATCTCTAATCTTGAGATGGGAAGGCTTAGGAAGTGGCTCTGTGTGTCGGTTATAGTTTTTCCCGACCCCATCTGGCTGGGAGCAGCTGAGGGGTAGGGTTCAGTAAAATGTTTCTCAAATAATTCAGTAGCCATCTCTTAAACTTGGTTGTACTTTTCTATCATAACTCCCTCTTCATTACGCAATCTTAAGATCTTGTTCATAGCATTGTGCGCCTTAACTGTCATATGAAAGAACTTTGTATTCTTGTCTTTTTTTTTTGTAATTTGTATTCTTGTATCTTTTCATCCATTTGATATTTGAGCTTTTTTCCTTAACGTGCTCTTCAAAGGAAAGAAGAGATGTATATACATCGAGTGAATTTTTCTCTTCAATTTCCTATACCCAGCCATAGACGGGAGCTTCTAAGGCAATGGTGTTATATTGTTGTTGTTGTTGAAAATTTATCCTCAATTAGCAGTTGAGGGTTTTGGGGTGCTTTTACTAATCTTGTTTTTCCAAAATTTAACCCAATTATTTCCATCCTTTTTTTTATATTCCCACATTTCTTTTTATTAAGTTTCTTGAAATGTTCCTTAAATTTCTTAATCAAACTTACTAGTGGATTTCCCCACTCAACAACTTTCCAGTTTTCCTTGAGGATATCTTTAAAACTAGGGTGTCTCATCCATTATTTCATAAATTTGAAGGGCGTATGGCCAAATTTATGGTCTGTTTAGATAGATAGGATTCCAGGGAAATGAGCAGAAGAAATGGGCGCCTCATAGTCTAATTGAAAGTGAATGACTTGGCTTTTCTAATGTTCATTATTGAACATCTGGTCAATCTTGGTATAAACTCTATTTTTCTCATCCCTTTTGTTGGACCATCTATATTCAAAACCGCTAGAGGGAATATTCACCTCACCATGTCTTTTTTTTTTACCTCACCATGTCTTTTTTTACCTCACCATGTCGATATCATGTATGTAGTCAATGAACTCCTTAATAGCATTTCTGTTGTTCTTTTTCATTTTTTTTTCTTTTTTTTTGGGTTACCTTTGTAAGGAAATTGCTATATAGTGGTTTTGTCATGCAATCCAGGTTTGGGTGCCAGGGTGTTATACACAGACATAGAATCACGTGATGAAATTAATGATGTTCCCTCTACTTTGGTGGATGCTGATCCTGCAGTTGGAGCAGTCAATCAAAATGAGGACCAAATGTCCGACTCAATGCCGGTTCCAGCATCCCATTCTGAAAATAACAAAGACCAGGAAGTTACAGAGATTGTTAATAGCAGGATGGGGTCCATGGATGAGCAGATGAAGCAAGCTCCAAGTACCATGGCTACGGAGAATGCACCTTCAGTTTCTACTGCTGAAGCAGAAGCAAAGGATGTCAATCCATCACTGAAGACGGTAGAATCATGTGGCAGAGCTACTAATGTTGCTCAAGTCGCTCCTGAGGCAGTTCAGGAGCACAGTGGTGCAGAATTGGTATCGCTATGTTCAGACTCTGTTGTAAGAAAGATGGATGGTGCCGAATCAGGAGAACATGTGGTTCCCAAAGAAGAGGCAGTTATAAAAGCTGGTTTGACGTTATCCGGATATTTTGCAGGTTGTTTGAACTTTCCGCTTCTGCTATTTTCTGTTTACAAATCAGTGTCACGGTAATTTGGAGCAGTTTCTGCATTGAGTGCTTTGCAGGTCATTTCAGCTGCTCCCGAAGAGCTTTTAGGTTCTTAAGGAACATGGATCCTTAACTTTAATGGTTGAAAAAAAAAAGAAAAACTTTAATGGTTGGCTGGCAGTATCTTGAAAAGCTTTCCAACTGTATTTAATACTTATTTCTGTCCCGTCAAGCACTGCCATGAACTTAGTGGCTACTTTACTTTTGAAATGATTAGTTTTCTCTCTCTCTCTCTCTCTCTCTCTATATATATATATATATATATATATATATATATATATATATATATATATATATATATATATATATATATATATATATATATATATATATATATATATCTCACACGACACAGAAACACGCGTGTGCACACGCACTTGCCATCTAATACAAATCAGTCTGTGCTATCTTGCATTTCTTTGGTGTCCTCTGAATCTTTTATAGTCGAAGTGTATCTTTGTTTGTGTTCTGTAGCATTTGCTTGCCATTTGTTGCTGTCGGTTCTTTCTGTTCTTCAACTAGTCATTGATTTATTTCATAGCTATAGGTTATAATTTTTACATTAGAATACTGACCGGTACCTTGGATTCAGACTTTAGTTTGTTTGGCTTAGATGCTTGGTTCCTAACAAATCAGCCTGATATGAGCCTGCATATTAGTGCCTTGGTCTGACAGAGAATGCTCTCTCTATCCTGTGATGTTTACTGGTTTTCCGTACATTCTAAATTAATAAAGATGTAGATATACACACGTGTGTATGACATCTGTTTATATATGTGTATGTGTGTGTATAGATATATACAACTCACTTACACTTATATACGAACATGTATCATACAATATATATGTCTATATATTGTAGCTTCAGTAGCAATCACATTCCCGTTCTTTGTTTCCTCTCTGTATCATTGGTTGTTTACTGATAGTGTCATACTTATTTTACTCTAGCAGGTAGCACCAACTCTGTAGTGGAACATTGTATTGTATCTGCTCCTGTGGTCAGTGATCCTGTGATTGTGTTCAAGGACAAGGATTCCCGTCCGTCTAATGATGTAGATGTGGCGGTCGAAAATTTGGCTTCTACTCTTCCGAGGGAAGGAGTGAGGAATATCACTGGGGAAAAGAGCAGTGAAAGAGAAGGTGGTACCCTCGAGGAAGAGAAGAGTTTTACATTTCAAGTTGGTCCTGTGCCCTTTCCTTCTGGAAAAGAAACTAGTGGTAGTTGGCTGCCAACCACCAGTACTCAGCCTGGAAAATTTTCCATGGTATTTTGCATTAGGCTTAGTGCTTACCAACCTTTTGTACTTGGTTTCTGTTACTTGCAGTTATCCTTATGCTAGTTTTTGACTTGCGTAATGATTGAAGCCTGTAGATGGAGCCCAGTCAAAATCAGTGCCCAGCCAAACAGATTCTAATGCAGGACAGGTAGCTTCTCTTGGAAGTCCTCAGATTCATGATAAGATAGAATTGTCAGGGGGTTCCAAAGGTGTCTCTGAGCGAAAAACAAGGCGTGGCTCTGGAAGGTCAGGGAAAGAAAACTCTAGAAAGGGAAATTATTCAAAGAAAACGGGTTCTTTGTGTGTGGTCTTGAGCCCTTCGCTGACCGGTACGCCCATGCAACTAGAGGCAGGAAGCAGTGCACCAAAGCCAACTGGAGTTGTTGCTCATTCTTCAAATCTACCAGATCTCAATACTTCCACTCCCACAGCTGTGCTGTTTCAACAGCCTTTTACAGATCTACAACAAGTACAATTGCGTGCTCAGATTTTTGTGTATGGATCTCTAATGTGAGTCTGTTGTTTCATATTTTGTATAGATAAAGTGTGCAATATTAGTAAGTGAAGGCGTTAATGAGTTGGCTTAAAAGTTTACTCGTCTTTGGCGCTTTGCAAGTTTTTCTTTCCACTTGATGCACTGCAATGCAACTTTCAGGTCTTAGTTCTTATGATATAGCATTCCATTTTTTGAAATCGTGGTTTACAGACAAGGAGTAGCGCCTGAGGAGGGTTGTATGGTTTCAGCATTCGGGGTTGCTGGTAAGTTTACATGTCCATTATTCATTTCTGTCTTGCTATTTTGATGCATCAGCTGTAGTTATATGTTCATTTTGCAGATGGAGAGAGGAGTGGTTGGGAGCCAGCCTGGCGGTCCTGCGTAGAAAGACTTCAGAAATCACGTCTTAGTATGCCTGAGACTCCAGTACAATCACGTTCAGGTACTAAATATGCTCTGTCTTTTGTGTAATGTGTTGCCTCATCCTATTGTTTTGCATGCAGGTGCTAAAGCTTCAGATCAAGCTGCTAAGACGGGCTTGAATAAAAGTAAACCTCGAGTGAGCAACAAGGGTAACCCCTCTTCAGTTGTTAATCCTCTGATACCTCTTTCATCTCCATTATGGAATATTTCTACACCTTCCTGTGGCGCTTTGCAAACGAAAACCATCACTACAGGGACTGTTGTGGATTATCAGGTAGTTTCTCCATTACATGGGTATCAGACTCCAGCTAGTCGAAATGTGTCTGCACATACTACTTGGTTTTCACAGGCTCCTTCCGCATTCCCATGGGTTGCTTCTCCACAAGCTTCCCGCTTTGATGTCAATGCTCGTCTTGCACCATTGCAGACAACAGACACAGTGAAATTAACGACTGTTAAAGTATCGTCACCTCCTAATTCTTCTGGCACAAAGCACGCATCAGAAATCTCTGTTGGCCAGAATGGTCATTTGCCTGTTGTTCCTGTCCCGTCTGCCCTGGACGATGCAAAAAAGGTGCCTGCCTCATATGCCTCCCCCTCTATTGACACAAAGTCTAAGAAAAGGAAGAAAGCATATGCCAACGAGGATTTTTGCCAAACTGTCATTCCTGTAGCTATCAGTCAGACTGAATCTGTTTCTACCTCTGTCACTCCTGCTCATTCTGCCAGCATAAGTCCTGCACTTGGGGATTTTGGGCCAGCCTCTTTGGTTCCTGGAGTAAAATCAGAAAAAGTGTCCAGCTTTGCTGCAAAAAGCCAGTTTTCTATGTCGGTTGCTGTACCCACCCCATTTGTGCCTGGATTGAAAAGTAGTTCTGGAGTAGATGTTGCATCTCCTTCTCCAGCTTCTATTGAACCTCTTGCTGGGCATCAAGTTTTGGTGCATCAAGTTGTGGAGGAGAGAGCTTCGAGTTTGGACGATGTTGCAAAGGTAGCGGAGGCTAAGCTACATGCAGAGCAGGCCAGTGCCCATGCTACTGCATCAGTAAGTCATTGTCAGAATGTGTGGTCCCAGCTCGGTAAGCAAACAAGTTCTCATTTGATGTCAGATAGTGAGGCTAAGTTGGCCTCTGCTGCTGTTTGTATTGCTGCTGCAGCATCTGTTGCTAAGGCTGCTTCGGCTGCAGCTAAGGTGGCATCAAGTGTTGCTTTGCAAGCAAAATTGATGGCGGATGAGGCACTGCTCTCCAGTGGTTCTCTTGATTCTGTAAGAAATTCTTCTACACATCTTTCCAGTTCTGTGAATTCGACGAGTTCTGCAACTCCAGCGTCCATTTTAAAGGTCGGGGAGGGTAATAATGGTTCCAGCTCAATCATATCTGCTGCGAGGGAAGCTGCTAGGAGAAGGGTTGAGGCTGCTTCAGCTGCTTCAAAGCATGCTGAAAATCTGGATGCCATAGTGAAAGCTGCGGAACTGGCTGCTGAGGCAGTTGAACAAGCAGGGAAAATTGTCGCAATAGGTGATCCCTTGCCTATTAGTAAGTTATTAGAGGCTGGTCCAGATGAATACTGGAAAGATTCTGGAACAATTCTTGGTAAGGGTTCCACATCAAATACTGAAACTCAGAATAACGAAGGACTCAAAAGTCTGGAGGAACACCGTGGTCTTACTGCAACGCAGTCTGAGAGGCCTTTAGATAACATCTTGCAAATAAGAAGCAAAAGCGGTTCATCTTCTGCTCTGGAGAAGTCCATGGATTTGACAGAAGATCAAATGAAAAGAAAAACGACTGTTTACTCTGTTAGCCTAGGTGAGGAGGAGTCAGGAGGCCAAAGGAGTCCTGGAACAGCAGATACGGCTGTGACTATTGGTGTTGCACCTGAGTCTGTGGATGGTGCGAGATCTAATGGCGATGAAAATGTGGCTGGGACTATGAATGACAATAGAATTGGTCCGAATAGCCCTGTTGAGGTACGACAGCTGAATCTGTTTAATTTCCTCCAGCCCCCCACCCCGCGGGTCGGTGCCGGCGGAGGGAGGTGATTTTATTTTATTTTTTGGTTCATTTATTAGAATATGTTCTTTTTAGGCTTCTAGCATTTTCTAATCTTTGATCCACTGTTATCAACTTATGCATGATAACATCGGCTGTCTGATACCAAACTAGATATTTTTCTGTAGGTTTTTAAAAATTATGGCGATCTTACTGGAGCCTGGTTTTCTGCCAACGTGTTGAGCTTGAAGGATGGAAAAGCATTGGTTTCTTACAAGGATCTTGAAACAGATGAAGGTATAACTGTTGCATTCTGTTTCTGCTAAATGTATAAGTGGGCAGATGAAATGCAACTACTGTTTGATCACATTTTTGGAGGTTGATAGCCAATTTAACTCCTTATTGAAATTATAGCACCATGGGAGTATTATCATTTGCCTAGGCTTATGAGATGCGACACTTTGATCGGGTTTTGCCTAAAACTCATTTAGTATTTGGTGATCCTATGATTTAGAAGCTCCCTAGACCCTAGCGATAGATTTTGCTGTCGATGAGATATACTAAGTATGATTGTTGTTGTTGTTGTTGTTGTTGTATGATTTAGAAGCTGAACCTTATGTGCTCACTGATTTACATATCACATTTCTTAGCATGATCATCTATCTTTCCAAGTTTAGATATTTGATTTTAAGCAAGGAAGCAATGGTTGCACTGACAATGTGCAAAGTTACGCTCCTATTACCCTAGTAGCTTAACGGCATTCGATGGATTTGGGATTGCAGTTTACACCTCATAATTAGCTGGTCAAAAATTTTCCTAATCTCATTGGTGCATTCATGCTACTTTCTTTCTGTTCTTTATACCTCAGGCAAACTGACGGAGTGGGTGCCATTGGAAGCAGGAGTCTGTAAGCCACCTGTGATACGGCTTGCTCATCCGATGACTAACTTAATGTTTGACAAAAGTCGAAAAAGGCGCAGAGAGTTTGTCAAGGATTATAGTTGGTCTCCTGGGGATAGAGTGGATGCATGGCTAGGGAATTGGTGAGCACCCCCGCCCCCCTTCTTTCCTTTTTTCCCCTCTAGATATAGTTCAAAATATTCTGCAAGTTGGTCATGTTCTCCATATGTCTAATTCTCTTTGTGTATGTCAGTGTTGCTTGATCTAAATTACTGTGTGTAGCATGGTAGTATTCTATGCTGCTCCAGTCACCCTTGTGGGGTAGGGGCAATAACACCAGAAGCTTGTTTTGCTGGGTGACCATTCCTATATGTTCAACCAAAAAGGTGTGCATCTTGCAATGTATCCAACGAGGCATCTGAGTGATATGGAGCTTCAGTCTATAAATGTAGTCCTTGGGGGAATCTAGGATAGGTCCTACTTGCAGATTGCTACGGCAAGTGCAGTTTGCTATTTTATCAAAGTTGGGACAGACGGGCGAAATAGTGCGATGTGGTTGATTGTAACCTTTCTTTTTGTCATTTAGTCTGAACCTGTAATCAGTTTCACTTTCCAATTGTATCCTAGGAAATCTTGGTCAATTTGAGTAGTAAGTTCTTTAACCTAGAAATTCCTTTCTTATAGTATAATTTGTGTCATTTTACTCAACTGAGATGCATAAACCTTATGAAAAAGGCACATTATGCATATATCACATTGCCACTGGTAGTCTCATAGAATGTGCAAGAAGCAATTGCAAAAGGAATCCTTGGATGAAAACTGTGCACAAGGAATTCGTTACTGGCCACTGCTCCTTTTGAAATTTTTTATATAGCATCCTTGATAACTTGACCTAGCTTTAGTATTGGAGAGCATCACTTTTACTAGTGTATAATATTTGTATTTGAGATGAAGAGGAAATGTTTGGAAGTTTATTAAGTCGACCATGAGCCGAGTTATCTGTGAGCTGTATCGGATACCATCTGTACTTTTCGGGCCCAGAAATGTTACCATATTTGCAAGCCTCTCACCCTCAACCAAACCTGCTAACATCTTTGCAGAAAACAGAACACACACACACACACACACACACACACACACACACACACACACACACACAGAGAGAGAGAGAGAGAGAGAGAGAGAGAGAGAGAGAGAGAGAGAGACTTTCATAAATATTATCAATCTGTTTTTTGCTTTGTTATTGACACGGGCAAGTCTACTAGTTATTCTTTTCTTTCTCCTCTTCCCCCCGCCCTTTTTTTGGGGGTAATTTTGAGATTTACGTAGATGTGGGTTTTTCATATTATTCTTTTTGGCCTTTCTTGTAGCATTTTTTCCCCTTACATATGTCTATTGTGTTTTTCTCATAAAATTTGGTGATATGTATACTCCAGCTGGCGTGAAGGAGTTATTGTGGAAAAGAACAAAAGAGATGAGACCACATTGAGTATTCACTTTCCAGGTAACCTTGTGTTCAAAATTGTGGTTCTTCCGTACCTTTAAGTGGTAGTGATTCCTGAAATTGAAGTTCTCTTGTTTTTTCTTGCAGCTCAAGGAAAAACTGTAGTTGTTAAAGCTTGGCATCTCCGGCCGACCCTTGTATGGACAAATGGGGAGTGGATTGAATCTTTGAGTTCCGGGAATGACAAGGCTACTCAGGTTCTGTTATAGTACTAGCACTGGTGACAGTTTCGTTTTTTCTTTTTCTGGGCTAGATATTTGGGATGATATTTAAATGGATCATTTCTTTTTCTTTTGGGTGTATAAATGCCAATAGTTATTTTATTTATTTTTCTAATTTGTATTTCCACTTAGGGTGACACACCCAAGGAGAAGCGCCTAAAGTTGGGTAGTCCTTCTGTTGATGACAAAGTTAAGGGCAGGATTAATGAAAATATAGATCCTCCTGCTTCAAGGAAATTTGAGGAGTCAAAAATTTTGCCTTTATCTGCCAAGGAAAGATCTTTTCACGTAGGAAGTTCCAAGATTGGCAAGCCTGAGACGCTCAGAACAACGAGGTCTGGTTTTCAGAAAGAAGGCCCAAAAGTTGTTTTTGGTGTTCCTAAGCCCGGAAAGAAACGGAAGTTTATGGATGTAAGCAAACATTATGTTTCAGGTGGGGACACTAAGAGTGGTGCTACTATTGATAAAGAAAAATTTCCAAAAGCTTCTCAAGCTGCAGGAGTTCATGGATTGAAAAACAGCTCTAAAATTGATCTAAAGGGAAAGCACGCTGCTGAACAGCCTAAAACCCGAAATTTCAAGTCTACTAAGGCACCAAGTTCGTCTACCAGAACTTTGCCTCAGAAAGACAGATCTGTTGTATCATCTGTTTCTGGACTGAAGGAGGATTCAACCAATGACATTGGCGCGGATGCTACCAGCAACAATGACTCTGGTGATCAATGTTTTGTTGATCCTGTGTCGTCCTCTAATATTGAGGAGGGAGCAGAAGATCCTATTTCATTATCTTCAAGACCTCCTCTGCCGCGGGGTCCTAGGAAAACGGCTGCGCCCAACGCCAAATCCGAGCTGCTGAAGAAAGGAAAACATCTATCTACTTTTGGTAAGACAAACAAGGTTGCAGAGAAGGAAAAATCAGTTCCTGATGTGATGGAACCCCGTAGGTCAAATCGCAGGATTCAGCCTACTTCAAGGGTAAGTCCCGGGATTAAAAGGGAAAAAAGAAAAAACCCCGCCTATTTTGGCTTCTGTTCTTGCTTGCTTCTACTTATTCTCAATTTGCTATTATGAAGTGCCAACAGAAGCTGCCATTTTTTAATGGAAAGAAAAAAGTTTGCCCTTTCATATTTATATATATTGGGTGTTTTTCTTTTTGACTCCTAAAAGCAATTTTGAGTCAAAGGTCTTGAGCTGTTGTGTCCGTAACTTCTGATTCAATTCCAAAGCAGTTATTTTTTTTTTCCAAGTTATAATTATCGATCAGCTTCTCACATTAAGAAAATAGAGGCAACTTCTGACACAAGTACCTGGATTTGGATGGAAGTTTCTTTTCTTTCTGCTATTTACATATGGCAGGTACCGTTGGTTTTACTCTTGCCCGGTGAATTTGTTTATAGGCTTTCGCATTTAAAAAATATCGTGGTACTTGGCCAGAATTGGTGTATTTGTGTGCATTTGAGAGGGAGATGGTATGTGTTTTTGATTGACATCGATGAGGTAGCTTATGCCAACCTTGGAGGGCTAGCCATGCAAAATCTTGTTTTGATATGAAGTGTATCAGCCATAAGATAAGATTACAAGTTGATTAATTCTCTCTGTCGGCTCCAAAACTGATCTTCTCATGCTCGTTGTTTGCAGCTATTAGAAGGATTGCAGAGCTCGCTTAATATGTCAAAGGTACCATCCGTCTCTCATGACAAAAGCCACAAAAGCCAAAACAAGGGTCCGTGGAAAGGTTAAACTCTTCTCAGTACTTGTCTGAAAGTTTACCCTTGGTATCATAATTCTCTATGATCTGACATGCTGATCTTGAAATGATATTTCTGTTTTCATTTTACTTCCATAGGGAACAGTAGCTGATTCGAAGTTCTCAAAATGAAGAGAGATGGACCTAGTATTGTTGGTGTTAGAAGGCAGCAACTTGTGTGAAATGTAAATTTAATGGGAGTGTCTAGTCCAAGCGTGGAAGCTTTCGAGTCTTGATGCTTTAGTAGTTAAATTAGACAGTAGTTTTAGCATCAGTTTAGCTTTTACAGGAACCTGTAGTTGTGTACTCTTGATAGGTTGTATATCCAACTCCATAAACAGTGTGATTGGCTAATTAAACCGTTTTGCTGCCTTGACCTTTGTTTTTAGCTTAATACGTTGCTTTATATATACTTAGTGCCATCATAGCACCAAGTTGTCAGCTTTAGAATAGTCAGAGGTGATCTAACTCAAGCGCATATGATCCGGTAGTTCTAAGGCGAGCGGTTTGTAACTCTTACAGGATGGTATAAATGCCCTAATGCATTAAATTGATTTGATAGCACATGGTGATCCAGTGGCATGGTGTGATATTTCATGTTTGGGGGAAGGATTGCAGGCCAGATATGTATACTTGGGCTGTAGTAAAGGCAGCATGAGGGATTGCTTTGAATTCCTTTTGGTTATTTTAGTTCTCAGCGTACATCAGATCACAAATCGATCTGGCATCTTATAGACCCTGCGCAAATGTAAAAACGTAAACGCACTTGAACATATTCCCCTTGATTGACCCGAACCTTATCCAACGGTTTGTATGTTAGTTTCAAGTTTGATCCATTTTTGACACATGCCCACAAAGACCAAATTTAAACTCATGAAAAGCGTGTACGTAAGTTTATGGTGTTAAATGAGTAATAAGGCACTGTTGATCACTAACATTGATAATAAATTGGAATATGATATTATGAATGTTTATAGCATGAGATCAGTCCATATTATTGTTTTTTATTAATAAATAAATAATTACTAAAATTTATTCATTTACGGTAATAAAATTTGTCACATAGATGGTCGGCCTAAAGATAAGGCGAACACTTTTAACCTATTTTAGTTAAACAAATTAGGTTATCAAAAAGGCTCTGAAGGTTAATTGAGGAACTTTGTTCTATCAAAAAGGCTCTGAAGGTTAATTGAGGAACTTTGTCGTTATGACATACAAATCAGTTTAAAAGTGTTAAGAATCATGGTAGTTTGGAGTTCGAATCTTATTGATCGTTGTCAGAACGGGTTTGGATTTAAGTTTTTTCATTTCTAATGGATTAAGAACACACTCTTCTTTGATTTTGGAATATGATAGAATAAAGCAAAATGACTCACTAAATTGGTTGTGATTGTTATATTGTGAAGTAGAAGTTGATCGATACAGCTTGGCGCAATTTTCATTATGGGTCATCGGGAAACAACCTTTGTGTATTTGTAATACATGGTTGCGCACATCCGACCACACATACTCTGTCATAGGCGGAAGCTTCTAACGCAATGAGGTAATGTTGTTGTTGTTGTAATAGCTAATACACACACGCACACACACAGATATATATATATATATATATATATATATATATATATATATACACACACACACACACACACATATATATACATACATATATATATATATATATACATATATATATACATATATATATGTATATACACACGCACACATACATGCATGCATACATGCATACATACATACAAATGTGTATTTGTGTTTAAGCATCTATGTAGACACATGCCCACAGCACACATCATCCTACTACACTAATATGAGTTCTTGAAGGAGAAAAAAAACTTTGGTCCTTTTATACATTAATTAATATTAATATATATTATTTGGCATTTTTGTTGTTGAGTTTTCTAATAATTGCAGTTATAAGAGAGTTAAAAGATGTGTATGTCAACTCACAAAATTGCTCGAAAATAAAGATATTAAACCATTATTATGAGGTCTGAATTAATTTCCATTTCGTAAATGACACATTCTTCTTTAACTCTGGAATATATTGAAATAAACCAAAATCTTACTAAATTAACTGCGGTTCTTGTATCGTAAAGTATTAGTTGATCGATACAACTTGACGCATATTATAGGTCATCGGAAACAACCTCTATGAGTTTCCAACACATGGATATGGTTGCGTACATCCGACCTCCCATACCTCACCACATAGGGAAGCTTCTAAGACAAGTTTTTGTTGTGGATTATGAGGTCTCGAGTTGTAGTCTTTTTAAAGAGGCATTGAAGGATTCACTCGGCTTATAAAATTGGAACTCAGTAGAATTATTCCACGCAAATTGGCTTGGAAACTCATGAAATTAAAAAAATAAAAAAATTTGCATGCCTTCGGCACGTAGCAGATGCCTCAAGCATGCGTAGTATGGGCTTGTCCTGTGTTAACACACAAGTACCTCCACCTCCACGTACATACACACTCCCTCTTTCAAATTTCCCCTTCTCTGATACGTAATTTTTGCCTTCTCTACAATTTTTCTATATGTTTTCGTCTACATTGAAGCAGCTACGTTATCTATTATGCGACCGGCTCGATCTGTAAGTTTTTTTTTTTATTTTCGTCTTTTTTTTTAATTTTTTGAACATGAATAATGAGGAGTCCTTCAATTATGATATTGGATGTCGGCAGAATTCAGTTATCGGAGGACTATGATTTTGAAATATTAGATCTTCCTTAATCCGTCTGCGATTGCGATCAGATTTTTTCCTTTGTTCATTATAATATATATATATGTATACACACACACACACATATATGTATATATATATATATATGTATATATATATATATATATATATGTATATATAACACATTGTTATAATGTATTTGAGGATTTGAGATTTAATTGCGATTCATTGATTGCTCAAGTTGGTAGGAATTTGGATGAATTGAAATGGATACAACGGCAAATTGTTGAGACCTATACAGTGTTGCTTGGGATTATATTCAGTGAAATTTAGGAGTTTTGATTTGATGGCTTCAAAGCCTCCATTTCACGTGGAGGCCCAGACCGATGAAGATTTCTTTGATAAATTGGTGGATGATGATGCTGAGGTGGACTTCAAGTGTAGTACCAAGACATCATGGTTAGATTCAATGCGGCCACCTATCACCCAGGGAAATGAGTCATCTGAGAGTAAGGCTTTTGCAAAATTGAGTTTTAATGAGGAAAGTAGTGAAAAGGATCGTAATAAAGTTGGAACTGAAGTTGAAGACGATGTCGAAGTAATCAAAGGCGGAAATAATGTGGAGAGTATTGCGGACGAGAAGGATACCGCATTAGAGTTATCAAATTCATATGATTTGACTAGTGTTAGTGCAAAGAAGGAAAATAGCAAGGCATTAGAGCTTGCCAGTTCAGAAATTTCTAGTATTAGTGAAGCAAATGATATAATTTTAGGCGCGGGGGTTTCATCCGATACAGGGGTGAGCAAGAGTAGTGGTTCTGGAGTAAAAGGCGTTAAGGAGGTGCAATGGAGTGCGTTTCATGCAGATTCTTCACAGAATGAAGATAATGGTTTTGGATCATTCTCAGACTTTTTCACGCAGTTGGGTGAGGACACAGGTGATCCGAACATAAATGTGGTTAGCAGTTCGCTAACTGAGATCAGCAAGGCTTCTTCTGGAAATTATACACTTGAATCAGTAGTAAATTCAAATCATCGGTCGTACAAAGAAGGTTACAGCTATGATGTGGGAGTTCAACAAAATACAGAGGGTCAGGGTCTGAACACCACCGAATACTGGGAGAGCGTTTATCCTGGGTGGAAATTTGATGCGGCTAGTGGACAGTGGTATCAGATAGATGGATATGGGGCAGATCCTAATGCGCAGGGGAATACGATGTCCAGTTCAACATCCAATTGCATTGCTGCTGATACAAGTAAAGAAATTTCTTACTTGCAGCAGAATGTTCAGTCTGTCACAGGAACAATGTCGAAGGTTGGTACCACTGGGAGCTTGACCAACTGGAATCAAGCAACAGAACAAGTTAGTAATATTGGAGATGCATCACATTGGAATCAAGTTTCCCATGTGATTGACAATAGAGGGAGCCTAACAGACTGGAATCAGGAGTCATCAGCAAATGATGCATACCCATCTCATATGGTATTTGATCCTCAATATCCTGGTTGGTATTTTGACACAATAGCGCAGGAGTGGCATTCTCTAGGTTCCTACAGTATGTCCTCCAGTGAACAGGGACAGGACCAGCTGAAACAAAATGGCTTTGCTGAACCTATTTCCTACCATGACAATCAGAATACTTTTGCTTCTCATACCCGATACGGCAACCAAATCGCCCAGATGTTAGATACACCAGGTCAAGATTTGGTTTGGCATGGACCTATAAGTAGTTACAATAACCAGGATTCTGGTACTAGGCAACATGAAACCTTTTTGAAGAGCAAGTCGAGATCAAATTATGGTCAAAACCAACAAATGCCATCCCGATATGGCCAAGATTTGTCTATAAGTAACCATGCGGTTCATCTGATGTCTAAGGATTCTGGTGTCGCACTTTCTCCTCATGAGAACACAAATAAATTTAACGATGATTTTTCGGCAATCTCTAGTCCACGTGGCTTTGCTTCTCAAGGGAACTTTGATAATCAAGATAATACTTCTACCATGGATACAAGTGAGCACAACCTTGTTTCTAATGGTTATTTTGGCAACCAGAATTCTGTGAATTATCCCCAGAGATTGGATCGTGGTTTTCAACATTTTTCTTATGCTCCCAGCACGGGAAGGTCATCTGCTGGTCGCCCTCCTCATGCAATAGTTAGATTTGGATTTGGAGGAAAACTCATCGTGGCATTACAAGACATTTCCATGGGAACCTCATCCTTTGGAAGCCAGGTCCTTTTTAATTTTTTCCCCATTGAGCTAGTGTTTCTTACTAATACCGGAAACTTACTGATTTCTTTGAATACTGAAGAATTCTGCAGGAAGCTCAATAACAGTTTTCAACTTGATGGAACTGGCAGAAAAAGCAGATGGATCAAGTTTTGTTCTGGGCGCTTCTGACTATTTGCATATGCTATGCAGACAGTCCTTCCCTGGTCCACTTAATGGTGGTGGTGGTGGTGTTAAGGAGTTGAACAGATGGTTTGAGGAGAGGTTCAGGACCTCTGATCCTCCTAATATGGACAACCAGAAAGGGGAGGTTATGAGGTTGCTACTCTCCTTATTAAAATTATCTTGTCAGTATTATGGAAAGCTACGATCTCCAATTGGTTCTGACACTGCCAAGGTATTTTTTTTTTTTTTTTTGCCTGGTAACCGTGATGCTATTGATTGCGTTGATGAGGTTGTTGGCATGCGTCATCATGTGAAGATCATTGCCTTATTGAGGAAAATGAAAAAATTGATATCTCACATTAATGAATTGAAAGAAAAACGAGGACCTGCTTTAGAACTGATGTTTGATCGTAGGAGGGATTTTTTTTAAGTCAATCACGATAGAATTCGAGTTATCGTGAGAAACCAATGCAAGCCTTGAGTTTTCACGGACAGGGATGCTTTAGCAAAGTAACTTCTGTGGTTGTATCATGTATGACTGGGAGGCGGAATCCTGATATTCTTTTAAATATGATGCAGTTCCCTTGCATTTTCCAGATTCCTCTCCAATAGACTTCTAAATTTGGTTGGTTCTATGTCATAATTAGGCTGCCGTATCATTTATTTGTCTAATGGAAGCTTCATTTCCCCTGCCTCATCTCTGTCTCGATGTATGCATACCCTTGACAGCGGTGTAATCATGATGCAAAATCATTTGATTGTAGTGAGTGCCTGGGGGAAAACGTGCCTTGATAGTGAGAAGTGACACCATTGAAGTTTCTCAGAAGTTATTTAGAACAATATGTTGTTTTCCATTTTCTCATGTTCTTTTCTCGCTTACTGTACACCATCTTTACTTTTTCTTGATTATAAAGACCATAGTTATAAATAACATACCTGTAAAGGTACCGAATTAGTATGATATGGTATCATACGGGTACTAGTCACGTTCGGGAACACATAAACCAAACACAATTGGAATTTTTTTTGCAGGTAGTCGTTCAACTAGACACATCATACCAATACAATCCAGAACCAATGAACCATAATTAGAAAAAATAAGTCATTACAAAATAGCATATCAAGACCATATAGAAAGATCCCCGAGTCATACAGTAACAAGTCAAAAATAAATAAATAAATTAGACAATAGCCTTGAAATACAAAATTTTACCTCTGTCTGCTGGTACCATGACGTCAAGTGTGCAAGATGCAAATACGGGCAGAACCATTGGTATTTAGTAAAAACTTATGGTATTTATACCGATACAAAATAGACTTCAAGATATCTGGTTAAATCTCGTACCAACTGATAAGGAATGAAAATTATGACTATGATATAGAACCGATTGCCTCAATCTTTCGTGGTGAAATCTTGAGACTCGTGAGTTTTCTTTCTCTTAGAGAGCAGAAGTTGAAACATGGCACGACGAGTTTGTTGGGTCCATTTTCTTGCCAAGGAGAGGGAATATCCTTGACGTTCAGAAACAATTCTACTTTTGCTCTTTGGTTTGCATAAAGCCTCAGCGTTTCTTAATGATCAATGTAAAACAGTACAAGTATAGGAACTTAATGCCCAGAGCCAAGGCAGATAAGCTAATTCCTTTTGGTGCCTTCAAATGCCCTAGTTAGGTTGCTTCTAGCCTATAGTTTGGACTGTTCTTGAGAGAATTAAGTCATATATAACATGCATGATCGTGTATATACATATATAGTGTATATATACATGCATATACACAGAGTCATGAATGTATATTTATGTTACTGTATGCATTCATATCGATAGGCCTTTTTGGTGTTTATGTGTGGATTAGCTAACATTTTGATTTATGGTCTTTATTATTCTGTCATCTTCTTTTCCTTTTTGGTTGGTGGTATTAATAGGAAAGTGATGCTCCAGAGACGGCAGTAGCGAGACTCTTTGCCTCTTCTAAAACAAATGCAGCGCATTTCCGCCAGTATGGGGCTATTGTCCATTGCTTGCAGACGTTGCCCTCTGAAGGGCAGATGCAGGTGTGAAAGACACTTTGTGGGTTGAGTTTGCCTATTTTCTTTATTTGTATTTCTCCTCATGATATAAGCTTGTATTCCTAGGTCACTGCTGCTGAAGTTCAGAACCTCTTGGTTTCTGGGAAGAAGTATGAAGCTTTGACTTGCGCACAGGAAGGTCGGTTGTGGGGTCCCGCTTTAGTTCTTGCAGCACAACTTGGAGATCAGGTCTTGCTCATAATGGTCCTCCTTTTACCACACTTTCCATTCACGTGTGAACAAGACGCAAAGGTTATGTGTAGTTGTGCTATCTCTGCTTATCCTCTTCCTCTCGCATGGGATTGTGCAGTTTTATGCTGATACAGTGAAGCAGATGTCTCTTCGGCAGCTAGTGCCAGGTTCACCTTTGCGGACGTTGTGTCTGCTTATTGCTGGTCAACCAGCTGATGTTTTTTCACTCAATGCCTCTGACAGCGGCATGTTTGGTTCTGAAAATATTAATCAACAAGAAGAGCAGGTATGGACTCTATGAGTCTGAAGTGAGTTATTATGCTTTGAAGTAAAAGATTCTCTTTTTCTTGCAGACTTAAAAGAAAAGTAGAGTTTGAATTTGGTCTACCTCACTAGATGTAGAAGGAAAAACCGAGATGGAACTATTTGGATAAAATAACCTAAAATTTGTATAAAATAACCTAATTTTTTTTTTTTTTGTGTGTGTATATATATATATATATATATATATATATATATATATATATATATATATATATATATATGGAATCTCATTTCTCGGCTTAGGTTGGTCTAACATATCCTGGCTGATACAGTCACTAAAACTTTGTTTCTTTCTGCCGCAGAATGGTATTTATCATGTGTACTTCCGTCTATGGCATTATTATCGTGTAATCTTGTTTTGGGTACTTCAGGTTTGTGTGAATAGCATGCTGGATGACTGGGAAGAGAATTTGGCAGTGATAACGGCTAACAGGACAAAGGATGACGGCCTTGTGCTCATTCATCTTGGAGACTGTCTGTGGAAGGAAAAAGCTGATGTATGTAACGACAGTTAACTTTTCAAAAACAAATTATCTCCTCTTTATCGACCTTAATTAAATCTGTTTTCCCATGACTTCAACAATGTAATTTTAGGTCGTTGCTGCACACATTTGTTACTTAGTTGCAGAAGCTAATTTTGAGCCTTATTCAGACACTGCAAGATTGTGTCTTGTTGGAACGGATCATTGGAAATTCCCCAGAACTTATGCAAGTCCAGAGGCCATTCAGGTTTTACTTGATTGTTTTTCGCCTGAATGATTTTCTAAATTTGCGTATACTGGTAATGTCAAATTAATTGTGTTGCATCTCCACCTGCCAATGCATTTCAAAGGTGTTCTAATGATCTTGACAGAGGACCGAGATTTATGAATACTCAAAGGTACTCGGGAATTCACAGTTTGTCCTACTTCCTTTTCAACCGTACAAGCTCATATATGCATTCATGTTGGCTGAGGTTGGACGATTGTCAGATGCATCGAGGTATCGATAAAAGTTTTGGAATGTCCATTTTAACAAGTCGTAGGTTTTCCTATTTTACTTACACTAAGTGATTTTTCTTCCAAGGTACTGCCAGTCCGTATTTAAATCTCTAAAAACTGGTCGATCTCTTGAGATAGAAGCCTTGAGAAATTCAGTTTCGGCCCTTGAGGAGCGTATAAAAATACACCAGCAGGTTTCTCTATGGTTCCTCGTTTCATCTGATGAATCGTCTATCTGGATTGGTAATGGTTAATAAACACAATTGCAGGGAGGATTCGCTACCAATCTGGATCCTTCAAAGTTGGTGGGTAGATTGCTCAACTTGATTGATTCCACTGCTAATCGAGTAGTAGGTGGTCCTCCATCCGTTGTTCCCTCAACCTCAGGAGCCAGCGCCCCAATTAGCGAGCAGAATCAAACGCCACCAGGAGTCCAAACAAGTCAATCAACAATGGCCATGTCTTTTCTAATGAATTCAGCACCTCATGATCCTACTAGAGAGTGGGCACGTAATAGCAATAGAAAGCCAAAGCATAACAGAAGTGTTTCAGAACCTGATATTGGCAGAAGTCCCAGACAGGTTTGTCATTGGAGTCCTGTAAATTTCAGTAGATGGATGTAAAAGTACGGCTGGAGTTTTGCTTGTTTCTGTCATTATCTTTGTGTGATGGAAGGATTTATGAGAGAATTTGTTTAACCTACACAGCATCAAGTTGATTCATCTGAAGGATTTGCCCATTCCCAAGAAGAAAAATCTCGACTAGGACGATTTGGCTTTGGCTCCCAACTACTTCAGAAGACTGTTGGGTTAGTCCTAGGCCCACGACAGGGCCGACAAGTAAGTTCACTGAGTTGACTTATTTATTACGAATTTCCTTCATACATCTGGTATTATTGAGTCAGGTTCTTCTGGTGGTGTACGTGTTCATCTTTTTTTTTTCCTCTCTCTTCTCAGGCGAAACTGGGTGAGAAAAACAAGTTCTATTACGATGAGAAGCTGAAGAGATGGGTTGAGGAAGGAGCTGAACCTCCGGCTGAGGAAACCAATGTTTCAGCTCCTCCTACCAAATCAGCTTTACAGAGTAGTTCTCGCGACAACATGAAGACTGCACTAAGTAATGAAGGTACAGCAAATAATGGAAGCCCAGATTCTAAAACCCCTCCTATGGAACGTGACTCGGGTATGCCACCACTTCCACCCACGTCCAACCAATATTCAGCACGTGGAAGAATGGGTGTCAGGTCCAGGTAAATTTCCAAGATCTCAAAGGAAAAACTTTAAGAGCTGTCAAACTACGATCTCAAAAGCTTAAGTTGTTTGAGAGGAGTAATTTATTAATTTACAGACTTAAAACGAGCCATTTTTCTGGCTTTTTCAGACTGAATTCTTTGCTGATGGTTTTTGCCACAGGTACGTCGACACCTTTAACAAGAGTGGGGGCATCCAAACCAATTTGTTCCAATCGCCTTCTGTTTCATCAACTAAACTGGCCACACGTATGAACACCAAATTCTTTGTTCCTACACCAGTAAATTATCAAGAGAATATTGATAACACCACTGACAGCAAGCAAGATACGTCATGGAGTGACGAGAACGCTTCCAATGCAAATCTCCATGGTTCTTTTATGTCTCCTGCTCCTTCATCCTCTATGACCCTGCAAAGATTTGGAAGCATGGATGACATGTCTTCCAAGGCAACAACCACCAGTGGCTCCTCTCCGGCTCATCATTATAGGCGGGTGTCGTGGAGTGGTAGTTTTGATGAGAATGTCAATCCTCCTTCCCGAACAGCAGAGACTTTAGGTGATGTATCGCGTATGGTCACACCACCATTTATGCCCACTGATCCTTTAACACACTCAATGAATGGAGGCAGCTTTGGGGAAGAACTTCAGGAGTTGGAACTGTGAGATGCTCGTAGGTCCAACATTTGGCTTTTTGTCGCTTCCAGTGTGGATCTATATGGCTGATGAACGTTCTCCCATATTTTGAAGAGGTAGGTTGCCTTCATCTCCTGAAAAGATTCAGCATTGTAGGAGCTGGAGGTCTTTTGCTTTTCTTTTTCTGTAGGAAATTTTATGAGACCACACACATGTACAGTAAGTACTTTCTACATTTATTGTTGCACGAATGGTTTCTCGGAGAGTGGAGAACTTCTGGAGGAAACAATAATAAGTTGTTACTAGTTAACAGTGACTACAGAAGGGGGAGGGGGGAGGGGGGACTTCTGAAGGCAGAAGAATTGGTAGCTTGTAGCGTTTTCGATTTCTGTTGTTGAGATATTGGTACGTTTTCTTTTTTCTTTTTGGGATAAAGAGATGTCCAAACATGTATGGTATTAAAAGATATCACCATTAAAAAGAAAGATACCACCACCACATACCGAGTTAGTGCTAATTTTCCAATAGAAAAAAGTTCCAGCTAATTTAAAGATTAAGAAGCAATCTTCTCTCTTAAACAAAAAAATAGGTAATTTTTCCTCTTTTTGAAAAAGAGTAATATAAAAAAGAAAAACCACAATATTTTTTGAGACGGAGGAAGTATTAACCGAATGAAGCTTTGCTAAGTTACGGTTTTGGAATTTCAATAACCTGTTCGTGGATTTGACTTTACTTTGATTAGATAATAAAATACGTGTATATATATAGATAAATATATATATACACAGACACACGCACACACACATATATATATATGTGTGTGTGTGTGTGTGTGTATATATATATGTACTTGTGCATGTATGCATACATATGGATGTGTGTGTGTGTGTATGTACATATATAAATATGACGAAGTTGGATCTTCACCGCAGTCGGATCTTCACCAAAAGATCAGAGATGACATGCGTGATCATGCCGTCAGCGCCTTGCGCCTTGTGGAGACAGTTGGTCGCCTGAGATAATATTTCCAGAGACCTGCAAAGGAAAAACGACGTTACAGGTCTCAGAGCTACTGCTTCGGAGAAAAACCTTCAATACTCGAGTCAGTTATGGGCACATATATGATAGTTGACGGAATGTATAGGGCGAATTACTTGTTTTAGGTTTTATGCTGCTGGATAGGTAATTGCTTTTGTGGTGGTGGAGGTCGTGAGCTTAGCTTTTTGTTTGTTTCTGATCCACTCCTCCCTTTCTCGTTGGGATCCTTTCCTCTTATGCATTGGGAAAAGTAGTGCATGTCGAGGATCTATGGGGCGATGCCATCTGGCTGCCTCATTGGCCGACCTTGCTTGCATGGTGGCCATGTGGCACCACGTGTAGCGGTATATGGCTAAGGTCGCTTGCTGGCAAGCGTCTGATCGCGCGTGCATGGCTGAGCTGAGATGCTCCCCCTTGGCAACGGCCAAAAGGCATGATGTGGGCGGCACAATCTCAGCTGGCCTGCGAAGTGCACCTAAGCTAAGGTGAATAGTGTTGCCCTTCGCCCATTGCCAAGGCGAGCTGAATTAGCCGCAACCCGCTAATTTTGTGACTTTACCTGTGTGCTCCGCTAAAGTGAGGCTGAGCATGGAGAACTAGTTGACATACGCCAATGGTAGGGCCCAACAACGTTGACTGTCACTGGCCGAAGTAAAAATACTTGTCGTTATCAGCGGTGCAGTTTTTGGGTTTACCAACATATATGCGTGTATATGTCTGTGTACATATATACATACGTATGTATGCATGTATACATATATGTATATATACATACGTATATATACATATATGTATGTATGTATATATATATGTATATGTACATGTATACATATATGAATATATACATATGTATACATCTACACATATATATATATATATTTACACACACACACACATATATATATGTGTGTGTGTGTGTGTCTGTGTACATATATGTATGCATATATGTGTGTGTGCGTGTGTATATATATAGATATGTATATGTATATATGTGTATGTATTGTGTGTGTGTGTGTGTCTATACACACACACATGTATCTGTATATGTATTTGTGTGTATATGTATATGTTTATATATACGTATATATGTATGTATGTTGAATATATGTATATGTGTACTTATATGTATCTGTGTGTGTATGTATATATATACACATGTATGTATATGTATATATGTATGTGTGTGTGGGGGGATGTGTACATGACAAACACATAGTCAAGACAGATGCATATGCTGACTTGAAATGATTTTGCAATTTTAGTCTAACTCAACTCAAAATAGAAAACGAACAAGTAATTGATTTGTAGATACATAATTGAGATATTGAAAGCAAACGATAGTCAAAACCCTTAAATTCTTTTTGAGTTTAATACGAATAGATTAATAACAAGTAATAAACAGTTTGTAATAGTCTAGTCCTGATATTTAACAAAAGTTAGGTTAAGGAAACTAATTTATAATAAGTTGCAAGTTTCTACGGAAAAAGAGAAAATACCTCAGCTTTAGTTCCCGAACGATGTCAAGTTTCCAAAAAGACCGTAAATTTGAAAAAGCCAACCAAGAACGATGTCAAGTATCCTGCTGGAATTAAAAAGAAAAGAAGGGCTGGAAGAAGAAACCACCAAACTTTTGTAACCCTCCTCCTCTGAACGCATAATCAAGAAATGAAATTTTAACTCGACCTACTGAATTACCTCCTCAATTTTTAGCTTCATATTTTGGGTGTGCCACGAGAGAATATTTCCACGATATACTGTACGTACTAATATCTATGATGACTCATATACATACACACACACACACAAAACAGACGATATATAAAGATGACTTATGCTTAATGCAAAAGGTCTATCGTTTGTTTATTTATTTATATTTTTTTTGAAAACCTTCTCTGTGTTGAAAGAAGCTCTTTCGGATCAAAGCAGCTATTTCTCAAGTGAAGATTATTCTTTTATGTGTATGTATGCACTATTACATCGTAACACTCTCGAAGCTACCCTCTCCTTGAGGTATGGTAACAGCCCTAATGCGTAACTCCCAACACCTGCCCTGCAGGCCAATCGGTCATGGGCGAAATAAGAGGGCTACCCTCTCCTGGAGGTAGGGTATGAACCCCAGTGTGGAACTCCAAGAACCTTCTGCCCTAAAGGTCAATCGGCCAGGGGCAAATATCATCTAACATATGGACAACTTCAGCATACATGCCTTATAATATAGGCATGGAATATCTTTTCATGAAGAGAACCCCAGCCTGACGAAACAATCTCCTCTTGCTAGCAACAGTAAGATCTGCTGCTGGTTCCCTCTGCTATTAATTTGCATGTCTAGCTGCTGTTTACCCTTTTCACCTAAGATGCTTCCCTTGGGATTGTCTCTTTGATTCAACAATCTTGCTGCACAATGGTTACATATATCCCACTGGTAAATGTGTGCTATATACTAATATAGCCGTAGCATCTGCTTAAATGATTCTAAGTGAAATTCCGGGCAAGAACTCAAATTTGACTTCTTTTCCGCTGAAACATTGAAATTTCATTCTCCTTTCACACACATTTACAGACACCACAACCACACCCCCAACCCTTCCACCCAAACCAAAAAATGATAAGCAAAACAAGATCTCCCACAAACCAAAGGCAGACAAAATTTTGGTAGAAAGAAAGGAATTTCCAAGTAGAGTGCCAAGAACAACATATAAATGATACTTCAGAGCAAAGGCCCTAAAGAAAGTCATTCATCATCCATCATGCATAAACTGCAGGAAAACAGAGCTACTTATTAATCTTGCACAGCAAAGGTCAAAGGTATATCTAAATGACCAGAAAATGCTCCGAGTACATATTGAATCAAGAGAATGAAAATTTTTATGTCCGAAAACCTACTGGAAATTTGTACAAGCACCAGGCCTGAGCTAACACCTGAAGTATTTTCTTACAAAGATGAACAATTCCAACAGCCAAGGACCCACCATGTTCACTTTGCCATGAAGTCCATGCCCCGCCAAGTGGAGAGGGAGAACAGTACATACTCTTCACTAGACTTTGCATCCAAGTACCAAATCAAGGTTGAAGGGGCCAGCAGCAGTTAAATCCATGCCACAACTGCATCCTAAGATCTGTCATTATTCAAATTGATGCGTCTTGATACATAGATATCTAAAGCCAATAAGAGAAACCCTGCTTGTGTGCCCTTGTACCCAACCCAAGACAAATATAAGATCACAACCCCACCACAAGGACTGCAGACAAATCGCTCAAGTGCACCACAGACGGAATCCATCCCCAGTAAAGAAACTATAGACAATGGAGCACCACAGAATATAAGAATGGACGTGGGTGGATACCTGAGCTCTTGGAAGCAACAGGAACACAAGAACCAATAGCACTCGGATATTAAAGGAAGAGTCCACTCACCTAGGACATCCCTATCGATCAATTCAGTAACGATTATAGGTCCTCGAATAGTTGTCACGCCTCTGATGCTGAAAGTTACCATAGTTGTCATGTGGCCTTGAAGAAGGATAACTTTCCGCAGGATTTGGGTACATGCCCCTTGAATCCATTGGCAAATTAGTCTCTGAATAGGGAGGCCTGGCTGCAGAATTGTCATACTCGGGACAATGGGACTGTCTGTATTCACCAAATCCAGATGTCATATCCTGCCGTGCCTGCTTTTGCGCCTTTTGGACATCAAGTTGAAGAAACTCTTCCCATTCCCTTGCATGAGTACCCCTAACCACGGTTATTTTCTTCACATAATTTTCCCTTATCTCTTTCACAGCCTTAGATTCCAAGAACCCAAAAGAGTCAGGGACCGACGATTTTTGCAATAATAAGGGCAATACTAAAGGCAGATGACAAAGATTGAAGTGGCAACTAAAACCACGGAAATTGTACGTACCCAAGGCTATAGTGGCAATTAAATCACTAAAGATTTCTAAAAAGGCCAAAGGGAAGAACAAGATTCATTGCTCCAGATAGAAGGTAAAACAGTAAGACTTCAAGAGAAAACATTAAGATGGCTAATCAATCTCACCTCCCGATGTTTGTGATTTTCTTCTTCTTCCTCTTTATCCCGTATTCTACCAAGTTCAGTAGCCTCTCTATAGTACTCCAAAGCTAATTCCTCTAATGCATTAGAGAAGAAAGTAGGATCAGATTTGTGTCCAGATTCCATATCTGATCCGCGTCTCTCAGCATCCCAGCCATCCATCCTGTAACCTCCCCTGCCCTGACTATGACGGTCATACAAATTGCATGCATTGTTTGTAAAAGGGACCTGTGCCGGAGACCTTGAACTACTCAAACGACCTCTTGCTCCATCATAAGCTTCACCAAAGGAAGACTGAGTTAATCATGTCCTGTTCAAGAACTCTAACAATGATGGCATCTTTAATAACACAAACAATCTCTACTTCACAGAGGGAACCTGTCAGGAAGCAGAAGAGCCTGTATAGGCTCTTCAGTAAATATTTCATTTGCCAGACAACTCTTTCAATTCAGAATCACCACGAAAGTTACATCACAACTGAAGGCAATTCTTGAACATAACAACTTACCTCTTGCTGCAAACAACATAAGCACATAAAGTATTATTATAAAGAACACTATAATAGCAATGAAAGGATTTCAAACCAAAATTAAATTGGACATACAAGTAACTTCCACAAGATCTTCCAGCAAGCATGATAGTTCCAACACTGCACCTACCTTGTGGGGAGCCCCTTGTTAACTTATGCAAATCCTCTCGCATGCGGTCTTCCACGACCTTCTCTTGTCGACTAAATCTATTTTGGAACTGAGATGCAGCATAAAGACTAGGATTGGACCTTTGAGAATCAGAGCGGCCCAAACGGGAGCCGACAGGACTTCTCTGTACAGGGGATCTTGAACGTGACAGTTGAGTGCTTGGTGGACCCCTTACCTCACCCTCTTTGATCTTGTGAACTGCATCTACGCCTTTTTTCAATATTAACCTATCCTTACCACTGACAATAATAAATTTCTCTTCAATTTTTATTTTGCACCCAATATCCATTTCAAGTTGGTTTACAACTTGGTCAGTAAACAATGCTTTTACATTAGGGTCTCTTGCAGGTACCCTCTCAAAGAAATCTTGAGACTTCCTATTTGCTCCAAGCGTAGTTGGACAGCCCTAATACAGGGTGACTCAAGGGGTCAATGGAGTAGAAGTAAAAGAGCAACAGTAAAAGTAATTTTCTATAGACAAGTATGATATCAAACTTCTACGTATAAAATTATTTGAAACATTTAGAGGAGTTCCATTAGAAGAAAACTTACAAGCTTGCATATACTAAGAATGATTACAAGTATGAAGTATACTACCTATGAGATGGAACTCATTAGATATAGAAATAGAACTATTTAAGAATGAATACAAGTATGAAGTATACTCCTGATGAGATGGAACTCATTAGAAATAGAAGTAGAAGATAATCCATTTGTATTTGACCCGCCATTCAATTTGCTGAAGAAACGTTTTTCCAACATGTAGTAGTTCGGATTCATGGTCAGCCCACGATTTTTTTTTTTTATTTTGCTTTGGTGTGTTGTGTGCACGGGTCCAAGAAACTTTCTAGAATTTGAATCACGAGGAACAGTTACTCCTATGGTAAACAAACTTCTCCAAATTTGAGGTTCCTTTATTGAAATGAACTCCCAAATTTAAGAGTTCTTCATTACTTTGATAACTTCACAAGTAGGCGCAGTCCAACCCAAATCAAACAAGGAAAAGCCACATCAATTTTTTAACAGACATCAAATCAATCATCTTATGGGTCTGAACTTTAAGGCTGGATAAAATATTGAATACATCCATTCAAATCTACAATTATTCACGTCCTTAGATAGAGTGAAATTCTGCAGGTCTCTATAGTGATGTAACCTATGAATCACGCAAGCAACCATCCCTGAAAACCACACAAGTAGACAACTGCAACAACAAAACTCAAACCTTTATACCACTATGTGGGGTCAGCTTTATGGATCAATCATTGCTCTTACACTTTATTTTTATTTTTATTTTTTGTCGGTTTTTGTTTTTGTTTTTGACTCGCAAGTCGCAACCTAAAACCTACCCTCCTTGTGTGTCTTCTAATACCTTACATAATATGCGCGAATCTTTCAAAACTATCATATCATCCCAACCGTGATTCAAGCCTAAACAATTAAAATTCTCACATAAATCTTATTCTCTCTACACGATGTTAGCTACGTAAATCAATTGTCTTCATTGTGTTCTATCACTGGTCATATGCCTCCAAATTGTTATATAAGTTATATCATTCTTTATTGTCTTTAAGGTATATTCAGCCACATTCATACGCTCGCTTCAAGTTCATTGGCTTTCATTAGCATGGCTTCTGCCTTTCATCACATTCTTCCCATACCCAATTACTCATTCTTTGCATACCCAGTTACTACAAAACAACAGGGGCTTATCATCAAACTAGCTAAGTACAGAAACTGTCATTTCTTCTAAACATTGATACAAAAGGATAAAAGAAGGAATGACAAATAAAGCGCAAGAAAATACCTGAGTGAAATGCCCTGATTCTCCACATAATTTACAAATCATTTCTTCTTCTTTCTTTTTCTTCCAATTCCTTTCAGTTGCTTTTGATTTAGCTTCCCAAACTTTGGCTTCCCGACTAGTGAAATCAGTGGGAACAGCATTAGGATCCTTCTCTTCCTCTTCTTCATCAGAACCAGCTAAAGACCTTTTATTTGTGGTGACTCTCTCTTGTGAACTGCTAGGTTTGGAGACTACAGGACCCGTGTATGCCTTGTATAGTTCACTGAAATCATCATCTTCATCAATATCATCCCTGCTTCCCATTTCAGACTTCTGCAATATATAAATATATAAACAAACATACCACTCTCCAAAAAGCAAAACGACAAAAACGTCCAAAAAGCAAATGTTATGATATAAAACTATGACAACCCACAATTCTGTACACTAAAACGTCAATGAGATTCAATAAAAGTTCCCACATTTTCCCTTATAAACAAAAATCCGCCAAAATCCGCCCAAGCCAAGTAACGAATCAAAATCGGAGCTTAAACTTCATTAATCTCAAACGAAAATACAGCGCAAAGAATCTAAATTGCGAAAGAAATTAAAATAGCAAAAATTTCTTTAATCACACGTAATATCTACAATATCGACCCATTTAACAATAGCCAACATATCACCAAAGGAAACGGAGCTTTAGCCCGTTTAGTGCAGTCATCTTTTCCATTCAGGGTGTCGCCATAAAATTAATATAATTAAAAGAAAGAGAAACACACACAATCATCAAAATTTCTTGAAAAGTTAATAAATCCAAAGAAATACTTGACGAAAATTAAACTGAAGAAAAACATTAAACAAGATCCAAGAAACAAGACGGTGCCAGTAGAGAGATTGGATTTCTGGTGTTACCTGAAGGAAGGTAAGAAGCGGCGAAGCAGAAGCGCAGGAAGAGTGAAAGAGAGCAGTGGATTTAGGGTTCCTTCTCCTGAATTCCTTTTCCGATTTCTCTTTTGATGTTTTATTACTATTTTGTTTCCTTTTTTCAATTTTTTGTGGGACTGGTTACGGGGTACTTATATAAAGTTGTATTTTTATTTGTTAATTACATTTTTATAGTAGTTTTCTTAGATATTGCACAAATATTATTGCTGCTTTCAGAATAGGTGGAAGGTTTTCCTCGGTTTTGTGGAAGATACAAAGTAGGTGTCTAACGGTCTCCTAAGTTGGTGAGGCTTGACTCTATAAACTAACAGAAGTAGAGCAATTATTCTTCAGAAGTGGAGCAATTATCCCCTACAGACTAATAGAAATAGAGCATCATAATGTGAGTGTTTGCGAATTTGAATCGTTGACTTCTTGATAATAATTATCAACCTGAATATCAACTTATACTAGTTGACAGTTTTTTTCCACTTAAGTCAAAAAGAGGAACAACTTTCCTCAATTTTATATTAAAAAGATTTCCGTACACTGATTCCGCTGTGTCAAAGTGACAAGATCCAAAGATATTATCAAACAAAAGCCTACCTTAGCCACCACGTACATTCCCCAGCAGAGTCAGGATCTCCTTACCCCCATTTTTTGGGATAAAAAATGACCCCCTGCCACGTGGCAGGGGAGGGGTGGTGAGACTGGGTGCAGGTAATCCCCACCCAGCCTCATTAGCTCCCTCCACTGCCACGTGGCGGGCGGTCACGTGGGGGGTAAGATGGGGGCGGTGAGAGGATCTCACCCCTCCACAGCAGGCATCATGCGCCACAACGCCATCTCCTCCTAATGCTTTCCCATCTCCTCCCAATGCCTTGTCCCACTCCTATTTTTAAGATGTTTCTGATACACTAGATTTTTGCATTTGTATAAGATTTAAAGGAAAGTTAAATCGCTTTACGATATGATGTATGCAGTATCATCTTATACTTTGTGCAAGAAGTTGTTTCCGCAGTTCAAACTCCGTTGTCTCCATGGAAATTTAAAAAAAATTTATATGAAGAGACATAATTAACATTAATATATTATAAATTTATCTCAATATATAAATAAATATATATGTGTAAGTTCAAATCCGATTAATAATATAACAATATCACTGCTTTCAAAGCTACACTAAATCATTTGAGAATATATAGTTTAAGAATACATAAAATAAATATTACAATTCTATACTCTACAACCATCGTGTTCTATATTTTAATTATGTTTGAGTTAAAGTTTATTCTTCAGTTGCATTACTAAACCGTTTTATAAGCTTAATCCTATGCGAAGATTACCATAAAAATTACAAAAATCAAGAAAATGGTGATGATAATGTCTTCGTTGGGACTGGGAGTCAAATAAATGAAAAGAAAAAGAAATAATCTTTCTTAAAATTAAACTGGTTTACCCAATAAAATACAATTAAATCAAAATAAGAAACTGAAATCATGGTACATGCACCAATGCAAAAGAATTGATCATGAGAGATATACACTTGTATTATCACCTTAAGTTTACTAAGCGGAGTTGCATAATCAGCTCTATAAGATACGATTTTCGGAAAATTCTAACTCTTTGTCAGCTTCAATCTCTTGGTATTACTTCAATATCTCAAACTTTGTAAAAGCAAGCAGGGTTTTTCCCGTTTAAAGCAAATGATAAAGTTGTTGTTTTGTGATCTTGAGATTATAGATTCGATTGAAACAGTTGTTTACATAAAGTATAGAGTGAGACTGCATATATCAGATCACAAAGCGATCCGGTTTTTTTCTGAACCCTATACAAATACAGAAGTCTAATGCATCAAGAACATCCTATTAAAATAGGGATGCCATTTGCAATTTTAGGGGTGGAAATACGTTTTGCGATGATTGGAGTCTTTTTTTTCCGGGGTTACCGTTTTTTTTGTGTGTGAAACTACTTGAAGAGAATTATTAGTCAAAGTTTTTATAAATTTACATGATTTATTTAGTTTATATCAAGTAACCAACTGAGGGTAAAATAATACTAGTGTCTGAAAATATTTTGATTTTTTTAAAATTATGAATAAATCAAAGTAAAACAATATTTTTAAAATAGAATGAGTATATTATGTTGTAGACGTGATTAAATGTATTCTATAATATTGACACAATTACAATTTACTCAAAATTTTATAGTGTTTAGGAGTTTAAATTAAATTATAAAAGAGCGATGAAGACACCCTGTATCATACTCTATATTTATTTTTTTAATAATGACATAATTAAAATTGACTAGACTATTATAAAGGTTAAAATGAAATTATAAAACATAAATTATAAGAATACAGTGAGGAAATTGCCCCGGTGTCCGACGTTGACTCCGTCTCTGCCTCCATCCCCAGCTTCTCCAATAGTCCTTGCTCCACCTCTCACCGCGGGACCGCATACTCTCAACACAATCTTTTCACCCATTTCTTCATCGTACGACACGTGGCAGCAGGGAAGTGTAGTAACGCTAGATGTAGGTGATCCTCATCTAGTCTCATCATCCTTTACTGCTGCCACGTGTCGTACGGCGAGAAAGTGGGTAAGAGGATTATGTGTGAGGGGATCCAAACTCCCTCACCGCTGCCCCAAGCTAGCCATGCCTTCGACCAGTCTCAGACCTCCACGCTTTGACCAACTCCCCCCTCTCCTCCATGCCCGCCCCACCTTGCCCACATTCCCTCCGGCCCTCAAACCCAGCTCTACCCTAGCCGACCGCCCCCACCTCCACCAGCTACTCCTTCTGATGAGCCAAAAATGAACATATGTTAGTCAACAACAGTCAACGGCAGAACTTGTGCGTAAAGGGCTCAACTATTGCAATTCGGCACAAATACATCGCTATTCAGCCATGCTGCACTTCGGCTATACTACCCCACATTATTCGCCTTCTTAACAAAAAATATGCTAAGGTTTTCACTTCGGAAGCAAGCTTCAGCTTCAGCTCGGCAGGAATGCACTTCTGTTCAGCCATCTCATGCCTGCCTGAAACGAGTTTGTTAAAACGGCTAAGTAATGCAGTAATCAAAACAGCCATTTGATAGTCAACCTCGGCGAATGAAGGGAACTTATTTATCTCGGCCTCGGATTGATTTCGGCCTCGGCTTCATGTTGGCTCTTCCACCTAAAAGCAGTATCAGATAAGGACAAAAGAAGTATTATTTGCTACAGTCTGGGACCCATCAAGTAACTCTGCAGAATACTTTCCAGATGTCAAACGATGATTGGTTTAGGACAAGGTCATCATTACAAGCCGACCTACACAACAGCTACGGTTTCAGGCTTTAGTCCCATCACATTGCAGCTCTACAATGGACTAGACCGCCATCTCAGCCACATCACTGTCTCCTCAATCAGGCAGGGGGTCAGACCTCCACAATCTCAAGTATAAATACTTCTCTATCCAGACGGGGAAGAGGATCCGAAGATTGGAGAATTTCTAGAGCTTTCTTCTATAACTCCATCTCGGCCAAAGCACAAAAACTCAAACTCAATGAGATCTTTTACAGGTTTTGTCTAAACCTTCTATTCCATCATAAATTGCCTACTCAAAACATCCATAACTGACTTAAGTGTCGGAGGGTTTTTCCAGGACAGCGTCCTGGGACCTCTAACGTTCTTCTTCCTTCTCAGGTTTCGTTGAAGGATTTGGACGGAAGATTAATGGCACACAACTCGGGTCATCTCTGATCCACCCGGTGAGCAATTCTGATCTCATCATTTGGCGCTAGAAGGAGGGCCTCAAGCCTTCACACCTTAAAACAGTTTTTCAAGGCTTTCTTAATATATATATCCCACCCTTTTATTATGGGAAAGATGGATAAAAAGAATGGGAAGGGGTTCAAGCAACCTAAGACATCCAGAAGATGTCAACATCTTCAACAACGAACGGAACAGTGTTCCTTGTAATCAGAAGAATCCTCAACTCCTACTGCTGCCTTCTTCACATATGAAGAACATATACGTGCCATACGTTATGTGGCACATAATCCTGGTGTATTCCAAGCCGTGGTGAAAGAGATGAAGGGGAAAGCTTCCGCAGTGGAACCCAGTAGGTTCCACCCCAGTAACTCTCACCCACAAGAAGAACACCTGGAGTATTCTCCAACTCGGCCTGATTATCATCCCAGGCGCCAGAGTGAATTTATGACTGATGCTAGACGTTCAGGAAAAAGGTCTAGTCGTCAGCAGAAAAGTGGAGCTTTGCTACAGGATAGACGCACTGTTAAAATTCGGTTAGGAGGCCAAGGAAAAGAAAAGAACTCTTTGCTAGCTTCAAAGACTCATGTTCTTTCTTACATGAGGAAGAAGGGTCTGGCAATAGAGCCTCAGCCCCTCACAGGACCACTCCACAAGAGGAATCATCAACTGTACTGCCTTTATCATCATGATATTGGGCATGATACAGAAGACTGTAGGCAACTCGGCCAGGAGATTGGGCGTCTTATTGATCTCGGCCACCTACAACAGTTCTATAATCCGAAGTCAAAGCTACACAACAGGCTCAACTTTGGCAGGCTTCCTCCAGATGAAAGCTGCCAACCTGAGTAGCAACACAGGTCACCAGAAGAGGGAAATTCATATTCGGATGGGTAAAGATTGCGGGTCTCTGATAGTATACGACTGATCTAAAATCATAGGCCCATGAAAGAATCAGGCATCACCTTTCAAATATGTATTCAAATTTCTCATGTACTCAAACGTGAAAGGAATACAATTTTGTTATTACAAATTTGATATGTTCAAGAGAAGGGTCAACCAGCTCTGTTCGGCTTTATATTGTAAGACTTAAACTCTCATCATACAATCAAGTTCTTCAACCAGCTCTGTTCGGCTTTTCTGTTCGGCAATATTCGGTACAAGTCAGCTCGGTTAGACGGTTATTCATCTCAGGTTGGGGGCATATTCATTTTCTTCCTGACTGGTTCATAGGGAAAGATTCATCTAGACTGGGCGAGAAGTTCTGTGCTTTCCTGACGCTCACTCTACGAGTTGTAACAGAATTGGAGCCGACAGGATTCGCGCTTAACCAATTTCTACCTTAAAACTCCTAGGTTGGCCAGGGACACAAGCTTCCCCATCTTAGTGACTTCTTTCTTATGGCTCAGCAGGTCAAGGAAGTGATATGGTATCTTCCCAACTATGGCACAATTCAGACTAAATGTCCTCCCATGCGGGGGCTCAACTAAGGGGATATCTACTGAAAATGACAAGTTTCATAACTCAGTAGGACAGACCTTGGACTCCAAATCGGTCTTCACCTCGACCATTACAAGGAAAAAAACTTGGGTCATATAATAGAGGACAGATCCTGGAGTCCAAATCAGTCCTATGAAGAGAAACGACTCAACAATCAAAACTTGGAAGAATACAAGAAAGATTTAGCAGAGCAGACCCTGGAGACCAGATCAGCTTTGTGAAACCTCATATTAAAAGTGGCTGGGCAAAAAATATAGGGCCGACCCTAAAGAACAGGTAAGTCCTATGAAAGCATCAATCAAAACTTAGAAGAATCCAAGAAAGATTAAGCAGAGTAGATCTTGGAGACCAGATCAGCTCTACAACGGTTCAGTTCAAATTTATTGAACATAACCACCTCGGCCATTACAAGGAAAAACTTGGGCCATATAATGTGGGACAGACCAGATCAGTCCTATGAAGAGAAACAAATCATTCGTCGTAATACTTGGAGGAATCCAAGAAGAATCCAGCAGAGCAGATCCTGGAGACCAGATCAGCTTTATGAAAGCTCAGATTAAAGTTTGCTGAGCTGAAAAAATAGGGCAGACCTTGGAGACCAGCTCGGTCCTATTATTCATCAATCAAAACTTGGAAGAATCCAAGAAAGATTCAGTGGAGCAGATCCTGGAGACCAGATCAGCTCTACAAAAGTTCAGGATAAAATTTTTCTAAACATAACCATCTCGGCCGCTACAAGGGAAACCTGGGCCGCATTATATAGGGCAGACCTTGGAGACCAGATCAGTCCTATTATTCATCAATCAAAACTTGGAAAAATCCAAGAAAGATTAAGCAGAACAGATCCTGGAGACCAGATCAGCTTTGTGAAAGCTCAGAATAAAAATGGCTGAGCAAAAGAATATAATATGGGACAGATCCTGGAGACCAGATCCGGCCTATAAGAATGACATCCGTCAAAACTTGGAAGAATCCAAGAAGTATCCAGCAGAGCAGATCCTGGATACCAGATCAGATTTGTGAAAGCTCAGAATAAAAATGGTTGAGCAGAAGAATATAATATGGGACAGATCATGGAGACCAGATCCATCCTATGAGGATGACATCCGTCAAAACTTGAAAGAATCCAAGAAGTATCCAGCAGAGCAGATCCTGGAGACCAGATCAGCTTTGTGAAAGCTAAGAATAAAAATGGCTGAGCAGAAGAATATAATATGGGACAGATCCTGGAGACCAGATTCGTCCTATGAGGATGACATTCGTGAATACTTGGAAGAATCCAAGAAGAATCCAGCAGAGTAGATCCTGGAGACCAGATCAGCTTTATGAAAACTCAGACTAAAGTCTGCTGAGCCGAAAAAATAGGGCAGACCTTGAAGATCAGCTCGGTCCTATTATTCATCAATCAAAACTTGGAAGAATCCAAGAAAGTCTTAGTAGGACAGATCCTGGAGACCAAATCAGCTCTACAAAAGTTCATTTCTAATTTGCTGAACGCAATTATCTCGGCCGCAACAAGGGAAACTTGGGCCAAAAGATTTCATCCCAGCTTACATATTTCGGCTATGTTTGACTAAAGACTTAGGTTATTACTAAGCATTATTCAGATTGGATCTCGGCTAAGACAGTTCAGATTATTATCTCGAGCAGGATTCATTCTTGAACAGATATTGCCTCGGCTCGGCAGAATAACAGGTTTATTCAATATTTTAAAGCTTGATAACTTAGCTTATTTTCAGTTAAACTGATTAAGATTGCTAAGGCCAACATATGATCTTGGCAACAATAAGTTTGAAAAGCAAAGACTTAGCAGAAAAGTTGAAATGAAAAGGCAAAACAGAAGGAAGAACTGTAAATTGCAAAGAACTTAGAAAGTTTTTCATTGATAAGGATTTTGAAGTACAACTGACATCTACTCAGCAAAGTTACAAGAAAAATCCTAAGTCTAGTCTTCATCTTTTCTCAAGTCGGCCCCATCCAAGAATTGTTGGAACTGAGTGTAAAACTCTTGAGAAGCAGCTGAATTGTATATCTCGGCCAGACGGGGATTTTCTTTTAATTTAGGATGCACCTCGGAGCAGATGTCAATGGACTCCTTCCGGTCGACCTCCATGGCTGAGCTCTGCAGAAGGATCATATTCTCTTCAAAAAGTTTGGACTTCCTGAACTCAGCAATTGCCTTGACCTCAGCCTCGGCCAGTTGCTGACGCAGTCGGTCTAACTGCTCTTCGTAAGTGTTGCTCCTCTGCAACAACTCAGCTTCACTCTTCTTCAGAACCTCAATCTCAGTCAGAGATTGAGTGGAGGCCAGTTCCAAGTCAGCCACTTTGTGCTCCAACTCATCCACCTTTGAGTTGGAGGTGGCCAACTTCATCTCGGCATCTTCAGCCCTTTGTTGGGATTGGGAAACATCAGCCCCCAGGGAAGAGATTTGTTGAGTCAATTCAGTTCTCTTCTGATCAGCCTCTTCGAGCTCTTTAGTTTTGGCTTGAAGTTCTTCAAAAAACTCTTCACTACGGGCCAAGACCTCCAACTCTTGGGCTCGGACCTGCCAGAGAGCAAAGTTAGAAAACTGAATAAAGTGACGAAAAGAAAACAAACACTTAGAAAAATTTTGCTTACCAGAGCAATGTTTGAATGAAGAACGTTCTTCAAGTCCCCCCAAGCAGCTGCTCTGAATTTTCGATGGTCCTGAGGCAGAACAGCTACTTTATTCAACTTCCTGGCAATGGCTGGATCCACAGCCGAATTGCCCTCTGAAAACCCAATAAGAATTGGGTCATGAGATTCAGTCGGCTGAGGCAGGGTTTTCCTCAGTCGGCTCAGCAGCAACCATCTCCGAAGGTTGAGACGGCCCTGGAGCTCGGCTGTTGGAACCTTCACCCCTTTGTCTTTTTCTGGGACGAAGATTTGAGCCTTTATCTTCTGTCGAGGGTTCTCGTTCAACAAAAGCCTGAGGCTGGATCTCGGCCTCAGGCTCGTCATCGATAATCTCTATTGGCAGAGCTGCAAAAGTAACAAATCAAGTCAGAGACAAATTTCAACACTTAGAAATTTTTGAGGTTGGAAAAAGTTTGTTACCTAGTTCAGGCTCTACTTGCTCGGGCTCAGCAGCAACAGCTGGAACTGGGGGCAGAGCTGAAGTGGAAGCTCCCCCAGCAGAACCAAGTGCGGCCATCCTTCTTTCTTTACGGGCCTTCTTTCTGGCTGCCGCCTCAGCCAACCTGTTGGAATGGGAAGAATGTCCAACCATTGCGCCTGCATCAAGGACAAACAGTTAGATACTGAAATTAAGAAAATGCTAAAAGGAAAGTGCAACAAGACCGACCTCAGACAATGGTTAAGTTGTCAGGAGAAAGAGGCAAGTAATTCTGGCCCATAGCCGAGTGACTAAGGCCGGCCGCTATCCAGATCTCAGAGTCCACCTTTTGCCAATCAATGACTATGGGGAAAGTTCGTATTCTGGCTGCCTCATCGTAGTATTCTGGGCCCGGCTTCATGTTGTCAGCTCTGCCAGACTTCCAGATATTTCCGTTCGGCAGCTCAGCTTTCTTAACGTAGAAAAATCTACCTTTCCATCTCTTATTGAAGGTAGGAATATTGATGGCAAAGGGAAAGTTTGTATTAGATGCTCGCTTGCTGAAATAATACCATCTATGCGAGGCCCGACAAGCAAAAAGAGCTCTGAAAACAGTGGCATTAAAGGGAACTCAACTATTCTGAGGAAAAGAAGATAACAAAGAATAAGTTTCAGACCGTTTGGGTTGGATTTGAGGAAGTTTGAGACCATAAGCCCGCATAATACGGACAAGAGGCTCAGGAACGGGAAGATTAAATCCTGATTTGAAAATAATCCTCGTAGACTGCTTCATAATCCCTAGGGAGATCGTAAGCAGTCTGACCAGGCAAGGGAAGGATTGGGCCGAGCTGATTTCGGTCAATTTTATAAAATTTACAGATCCTATCTAGGTCGGCCTCGGACAGGGTGGAAAAAGACTCTTGGACAAGGAGAGAGGGTAGACCTCTCTCAATGACCCCCGAGAACAGAGATGGGCCCCTTAATGGGACCGGGGGATTTACAGATGCCGGAGCAGGAGCAATCCCTGCTTGCTCCGGCGAAAAGCTAACCACGGTGACAACTCTGCTGGACTGAGCAGTGTCGCCAATGGTCCGACGCAGGTTACTGATGGAAAGATCATCAGCAGAGGCTGATCTAACGGACAGAGATGGAGAGCTGGAGTTCTCTCCACCACCGGCGGCGTAAGAGGCACCCTCAGAAAAATTCTGGGAATCGTTGGAAGAAGAAGACATAACGAAGAATTGTAGAAGAAAACTTACAAAAAATTGAGGAAAAGGAGAAGACCGGAGAAAGGCTGAAAAGAGACTGACTGGCCGGAGTCTGAAGGGGATGCCGGAGGAGAAAGCAGAGTGCAGGAGCAGAGGGCAGGAGTGATAAAAGGTTCAAGTGATTATGAAGGGCTCTATTTATAGGCCTTCATCTCGGCAGCCCAAGGGTCACCTCGGTATTATCGTCCTCGATCTCTGTAACCGCCGAATACGAAAAAAGGTGTAACTGACGCCTCGTGCTCTGCGCAAACAGTAAATGTGCAGAGCAGCCCAATCAGAGGCCATCACGTCATAATTGAGAGGACAACTCATTAAAGGCTCTGAATCGATTAGCCCTGCCCTCTCGGATCAGCTCGGACCAAACTAATCTGAGGCAAATGATGAGCCAAAAATAAACATCTGTTAGTCAACAACAGTCAACGACAGAACTTGTGCGTAAAGGGCTCAACTCTTGCATTCGGCACAAATTACATCGTTGTTCAGCCATGCTGCACTTCGGCTATACTACCCCACATTATTCGTCTTCTTAACAAAGAATATGCTAAGGTTTTCACTTCGGAAGCAAGCTTCAGCTTCAGCTCGGCAGGAATGCACTTCTGTTCAGCCATCTAATGCATGCCTGAAACGAGTTTGTTTAAAACGGCTAAGTAATGCAGTAATCAAAACAGCCCTTTGATAGTCAACCTCGGCGAATGAAGGGAACTTATTTATCTCGGCCTCGGATTGATTTCGGCCTCGGCTTCATGCTGGCTCTTCCACCTAAAAGCAGTATCAGATAAGGTCAAAAGAAGATATTATTTGCTACAGTCTGGGACCCATCAAGTAACTCTGCAGAATACTTTCCAGATGTCAAGCGATGATTGGTTTAGGACAAGGTCATCATTACAAGACGACCTACACAACAACTACGGTTTCAGGATTTAATCCCATCACATTGCAGCTCTGCAATGGACTAGACCGCCATCTCAGCCACATCACTGTCTCGTCAATCAGGCAGGGGGTCAGACCTCCACAATCTCAAGTATAAATATTTCTCTATCCAGACGGGGAAGAGGATCCGAAGATTGGAGAATTTCTAGAGCTTTCTTCCATAACTCCATCTCGGCCAAAGCACAAAAACTCAAACTCAATGAGATCTTTTACAGGTTTTGTCTAAACCTTCTATTCCAGCATAAATTGCCTACTCAAAACATCCATAACTGACTTAAGCGTCGGAGGGTTTTCCCGGGGCAGCGCCCTGAGACCTCTAACGTTCTTCTTCCTTCTCAGGTTCCATTGAAGGATTTGGACGGAAGATTAACGGCACACAACTCGGGTCATCTCTGATACACCCGGTGAGTAATTCTGGTCTCGTCACCTTCCATCCCGGCCACCTTTACATATTAGTGCAAAAGAAAAAAAACATATCCTGTCACTCGGAAAAAGGGAATAAATTTATGCCGTTGATTTAAGAAACGGGAAGTACTTTTATATCATAATTTCGGATAAAACGTATAGAAGTGAAACTCATAACAACTTATGACTGCAAACGAGTCGGATCAAATATTTTGTAATCGAGTTGATCATGTGATTAGACTAATATAGTTGAATATGGATCGAGATTGTCGAGCATGAATTAAAATGCTCGAACTTAATCGCAATGATTTTGAACACGGATGGGATCTCCTAACCCACATTCTCCCCACCCCATGTGTCACCGCGCGACACGTTATAGCAGGGGGTGGGTGGTGAGGCTAGATGCTGGTGACTCTCATCTAGCATCACCACCCACCCCTGCTGCCACGTGTCGCGTGGGGTGAGGGGTTTACGGTGGGAGGATCCTAACCCTTTTGAAAATGTTCGAGCTTGCGTCTTTATGCTTGAATAGTTTTAAACACATTCAAGCTCGAACTCCATCTCTAGTCATTCGATTACTTGAGTCTTATCCATTAAATCTACATATTTAATAGTGGAACACAGAAGTAATTGTATATACAATCAAATATCTATAAAAAAAATATTGGATACAAGTAAACAATTTATATTATATGTTTGATAATGTTCAATAAACACAACAGAATAATGGAGTTTAGTTCGTTTTCCTTAGCTGGCTACTCGATTTGTTTATTTCTTTTTTAACAAGTCATTCTATGAGCCGAATAAAAACAGTTCATGAATCGTTTGACTGCTTCCTACCAACCTAAAAAAAAGTTACTTGTTATCATTATGCTTTTGATTTGGCTTTAATAGTAACTAAATTAAGCATTTGAAAATAACATGTAATTACATACTTCTTTTAATGTTTGTTTATTTTACATAGATGTTACATAGACATTGTTAAGTTGGCATAACCTTTTTGAAAATATCATGTATCAAATTCCCAAGATCGAAGCTGATTAAAGGTGATTATTGAGGGAAAAAAGAGATGCTGTGTTGTAAGTTTCATAATAAAATTGTTACGGTTTTAAGTTATTATTAGTTGGTCATATTAATGACATAGAAGATAGGAGTGGGAGTTTTATAATGATTGTGAAGGAAGAAGATGAAGATAGGCGAAGAAGATGAAGATGGATGAAGATGAATTCGTAGGAGAGGGAGGTCGATGACGGGGGTGGAGGCAGGGTGGGGGTGAGTTTTTTTATTTTTGAATTTTTTTTCTTAAACTTTTAAAAATAAATGAATATTGTGTTTTTGACGTCAGCAAGATGCCATGTGCTAATTTTCCTAATAAGTATGATTGTTCAACGAATTAGATAAAAATACGAATACTACTCAAAACTTTATAGAAAGGATTGGATATGAGACGCAATTAATCCCATCTCAATCTAAAACTTTTGCTATGCTTCGTGCAATTTCGACCCTCTAATGTATAGTCGGCCACAATTCGCACATTAAAATAGTTTGTGAAACAAATTGGTTATCTTTCTCTTTCCAACCTCTTTAATTTGGGTTAGAGCCCAATTAGTTCATCATCATCATCCGTACCCAGTATAACGACAGCAAAAGCTGTCGTCAGGGTCTGGGGAGGGTAAGTGGTAGACAGACAATACCTCTATCCCAAGGGATAGAGACGTATTCCAATATATGGGCTTGGATTCGAACAATGGACGAACCTTTCTGCTTAGTGTTGCAATTTTCACTCCACACCAGATTTCCACGATCCACATATAACATGTTCTCAGCTTCTTAATAACTTCCACAACAACAACACATACTCAGTATATCCCAACAACAGCAAAAGCTAAAATAATATAATCCAATTAGTTTCGCAATTGTTGAAGATTAGATATACTATACGTAACCTGTTCCATATTTGTAAAAAGAAACCAATAATAAAGTGTGAATTCAGCCCCTCACAATGAGTGTATGATAGACACTATCATAGGAACATAAATTAACATATGTACTGATAAGCATTTCCCAATTCATCATTCATAATTAACATATCAGGTAATGAACACATACGTGCTTGATGGGCATGGTGACACTATTGGTATAGGATCACGGTGTGGGTCCACCGATGTAATCTGTATATACAGCAAGTTAGTATCTCTCGGACGGAGAGTCAACAACATATTGTACAACAACATTAATTCATTGTCTGAGACTTCTCCCATGACAGAATAGATAGAGATCGGATGTACATAGTCATACTCACGTGTTAGACACACACAAATGTTGTTTCTCGATGATCTATAATAAAAATTGCGTCAACATGTGTCGATCAACTGCTACTTCACAATATAAGAAGCGCGACCAATTTAGTGAGTCATTTTGCTTTATTCCATCATATTCTAAAGTCAAAGAAGAGTGTGTCGTTGACTTCACTGGAAATTGAAAATGAAAACCTACAGTAACTTTAAATATTATTAATCTATTAAGTGTGATTTTCACTTTGAGACGGAAGAAGTATAAGATCATTGGTTTTACATATATATCATAACTAGTGTAAATGTTATTATAAAAAAGTTGAATTATTTGTACCAAGAAAGGTAAAAGTAGACAAATAATCACCAAAAAAATGCACAGCATATGTCCACCAATAACTAAATAAAACTCAGGTGGTCCTAAATGCTAATAAAATACAAAGAGTACTCCAGTAAACAAGTTTCCGTTTGCATTCTGCTCCTTGCTAGCCAAAAAGACCTACGAATCTTGAACGCCTCCAAAGCTTCCGGAATCTGGAGTGGCTTCGGAAATTAATCTTTCCCCCTGATTATATATATGTGTGTGTGTGAATATATATGTATATGTATATATATACACACACACATATATGTGTGTGTGTATGTATATAGCGTGTTTCGCATTAGAAAAAGCAAAAACCGATTAATTTAGTCCATAAAACGAGTGGAATATAGACATTCTACGTGAATTTCATCTATAAGAGAGAAGGGAAGAGGGTTAATAATGGCCCTTATTTCCTCCAGTTAACAGAAATTCCAGAAGAGGGGAAGAGACTGTTATTTTCTACTTTCTCCTCTTCACATTTTTCTTGACCAGAATTGTTACTTCTTCTTTGACTTGATAAGAATATAAGATAACAAGAAGTTATAAGTCGAGGAAATAGTAAAATGAAAAACGAAATTTAACATAGTTTGACATTGTATCACGTCTGTAACATGTTTATGTCTATGAAAACCAATGGCTATTGACAAATAAAACCCATAATTAGAAGTCTAATAGCAAATAGAACTCATACTGCGGGACTTTGAGACGAAACGTCTATTCACAAATACAAACAACAACAACATTACCCTATTGCCTTAAAGTCTCCCGCCTATGACAGGTATGGAGGAATCGGATGTACGTAACCATACTCATGCGTTAGAACACACAGATGTTATTTTCCGATGACACATAATGAAAATTATGTCAACTATGTCGATCAACCGATACTTCACAATACAAACCATAACTTTAATTAAAAGTCTAATAACATATACAAATCATATTGCATGGGGCTGCCTGCACACTTTCAAATAAGGGATGCCTCCAAGTCCCACCAAGTGAGGTGAGGGAAATATGGCATATGTCGTTTCATCATGCTGCGTAATCACTCATCTCGTGGAGGACTTGGATATCTCATTATATACATGTATACATATACAACAACAAGCAAATTCATTATATTTCAAGACATCAAAAGCTATCGTTAGAATATGTAGAGAGTGAGAGACAGTAAAACAATACCTCCATCTCAAATGACAGAGAGTTTGCTTCCATAAGACTTCCAACTCTATACATACATATATTTACATATATATATATATATATATATATATATATATATATATATATATATATAATCAAACCACCACTACAAAAAAAAGAGCATATAGCGACAGACAAAAAACGTCGCTATTTCGTCGCTACAGGCATATAGCGACGAAATAGCGACGAAAAATGAATGTCGTTATACGGCTTGTCGCAAAGCAAATTTCGTCGGCAATGCGTCGCTGTATTGCGACGAAACAAAATTGCGTCGGTGTATCGTCGCAAAACTGCGACGAGAAAATGTCAGGTCTGCGACCTTTATTCTGTTGTCGCTGTTTCGTCGGTAAATTATTTCGTCGCTATTTCGTATTTTTTATTTTTTTTTAATGTTCTGCGACAAATAATTTCGTCGCAAAATTTCGTCGGTATATGTTTTACCGTCGCTATTTATTATTTTTTTATTTTTTGTTTCCGTTTTATTTCGTCGCAAAATGTCGTCGTTAATATGTCTTGTCGTCGCTAATTTTAAATTTTTGTTTTTTTATTTCCGATCTGCGACAGACCAATTTCGTCGCTGGTTCGTCGGTATTTTATTTTTAAAAATATTAAATTTACTAATAATTATTTTAAATACATTATTTAATATTAAATTTTAAATTTTTTGATTTATTAATAATATTAATACATTATTAATTAAAAAGTTTTTATTATTATTATTTAATTTCTATAATATATTTTATTTTGTATATTAAATCATTTGTACAAATATTATACAGTAATACGGTATTTGCGCATTCAAGTTCGTATAATTAAACAACACAAACGAAATAGAATCCGTAAAATTGTCAGATAGAATATATAAAGTACAAAGAAAATGTCAATACAACAAATGAAATAGACTGTACAAACAATGAAAAAATAAAAAACTATGAAGAGGAAGATGGAGGGGGATCATGCGGAGAAGAGTGACCATCAGGAGGGCGGGGCTGAGGCTGAGGCTGAGGCTGAGGCTGAGGCTGAGGCTGCGATGAGTTGGAAATGAAAGTCATGACGACCTGCGACAGCTGGAAGATTTGCTGGTTCGTTGCCTGCTGCACCTGCATCGTCTGATGCTGCGCCTGCTCAAACGCATGCTGAAGCGCCTGCTGAAGCGCCTGCTGCATCGCCTGCTGCTGCGACTGCAGTGCCTGTAAACTCTCCTCTTGCCTCGTCCTGATGGACTCTATCTCACGCTGCAGCGCCGCATTATCTGCTTCCAGGCGCGAATATCCTCTGGCGTCGCAGAAGGCGCGGAGGTGCTGGCCCTCAGAGGAAGCACCTGGATGCAGAACTTCGGGAAAGAATCGCGGCGCTGCTGATCCAACCCCGTACACCTCCTTCTTCTTCTTATTCTGAGGGCCGACGGTCCGAACCGCATCCCAATAAGCGCGGTTCTTGTCGGCCTGTTCGCCCCTATCTGCGAGTAATCTGTTGTACTCGTCCTGAAATGAGAATATGAATTGTTATGGTTTAGCAATAAAACAAACTAAGGAAAAAAACAAATGAAATCGTAGTCTACTTACACTGATGTCGCGGGCCTTCGTCGTGATCCAGTCCTCCGTTCCGTCGGAGGCTCTCTTCCGATGCGTCTTGTAGAAGAGATCGTAGGAGGCTGGCCACTCCCCCGTCTCCTGTTGCTGAAAGAATGAAATAAAATATGTTAGTGATATGCAGAATTTTTAAAAATTTCGGCATGACCTATTCGTTTATCGGAGGTATCCCGGCCTTAAAGGCCTCTCCCAAGTCAAATCACATGTACCAACTTAAAGTAACCATATACGAATACCAAAAAAACAACAGCGCAACATAAGTAATCAACGAATATAGATAATCCACTTAACTCACTGAATGTAAATAATCCACTTAAGTCGATGAATGTAAATAATCCAATGAAATCAATGAAGGTCGTTATAATCCAATATTAAAATACTCACCATAGAACGCATCGTGGTGGCGTGGGAAACCGAACCACCTGAGTGTGTGGCAGGTGCTGGGCCCTGTATGTTGCCGCTGCGCCGGTTCGCCGCGTTCCGGGCGCTGCGGGCTTGGTAAGCAGGGTCCCTCCACCCTGCTACCCACGCCGCCCAGACGGCCTCGGATACGTAGGCAGGCCTTACCCACGTGGGGTCACGCTCCGACTTGGTCTTGAGGGAGTTGACGAAGTCCCCGTAGCGTTTGGCGGCCCTATGCCGCCAGGCCTGCTCCACGTCGCGGGCGATGTCGGCTGGCCAGCTGTACGACTTCTGCAATTATCATACGGAGGAATAATAAAGTGTGGTTAGAAAAGTAATGATTGATTACGCATCAAAAAGTGAAATTCATCAAATTTGAATACCTGAAACTCATCCCAGTAGAAGCTACGTGTCTCCGGGGTGACACGGCCCCAGGTATATCCAGATGGGTCAAGCCTCAGGTGGAAGGACCGGGTGATGCAACCGGAAAGCGCGCCATTGTCCGATCCAAACCTGAAAGAGTTTAAGTTGTTAGGAAAAAATAACGCGTGAAATATATTTGAAAACATGTTAAATAAATTAATCATCACTTACGTATGGGTATCATTTGACCAAGGGAGGGGACGACGTCCTGATATGACACCCTGGTCCGATGCCGCATCAGACGCCGGATGAGGTGCTGAAACGCTGGGTGTGGGTGGCGTCGTATGTCTGGGGGGTGCGGACATGTCGGCAGACCGTAAAAGGTCTGAGTCCGCAGCCAGAGCGGCGGTCGAAACCGAGGCATACGTATCATGCTGAGAAATGAAAGCATCGAACTCTCCTTGAAGGTCCTGTGCAGATGGTGGGTATGTGGATCTCGTCGGTAAACCGTCACTAGCCATCAGATCTGAGAGGAACATATTAATAATTTTTAAACGGAGGGCACAAAAAAATAAATCATTTATATATACCGTATATACATATATATACCATATATACCATATATACCCGTATACCTGTACATACATATATACCATATACATATATACCCGTATATACATATATACCCGTATATGCATATATATATATACACCGTATATACATATATATACCATATACATATATGTACCAAAAATAGATTATATAATTATAAATATATTTAAATAGGAAAAATATATATACATACATAATTCTACCAAAAAAACAGTTTGTAATAATTTTACATATATTTATATACAAACATTACAAAAGATATATTACAAATCTATTAAAAACAGTTTTTACAAATTTAACTATATTTAAATACGAAATTAAATATATGTACCGTATATATGTATTTGTGCGTGTATATATGTATTAAAAACATATACATACATATACTTATACATATACATACATACATACATATACATATATACATACATTTACAAATCTATTAAAAACATATACATACATATACCGTATATATGTATATGTGCGTGTACCGTATATATGTATATGTGCGTGTATATATGTTGTATATATACCGTATATACATACATATACCGTATATACATATATGTATAATATATACCGTATATACATACATATATATATATACCGTATATACATATATATATACCGTATATACATATATGTATATATATACCGTATATACATACATACATATATATACCATATATACATATATATATACCGTATATACATATATATACTATATACATATATATGCCACCCACAGCCACCCAAGCCCACCCACACCCAGGCACCACCGCCGCACCACCACCCAGCCCCCACCCCCGACCACAACCAGCTCCAGGCCCCCACCCCCGCACAACCCAGCCCCCACCCCGACCACAATCAGCCCCAGCCCACACCCAGCACCACCGCCGCACCACCACCCAACCCCCACCCCCGACCACAACCAGCTCCAGGCCCCCACCCTCGCACAATGTGAAAACATACCCCATAGCCACCCAGCCCCATCCACAGCCAGGCAGCCCCACCCACAACCACCCTCCGCCGTCCCATCCAACACCCAGTCCCACACCGCCCCACCCAGCCCGAATCCCTCCACCCCAGCACAATCCCTCCACCCCCGCCCACAACCCACCACCAACACCCACAACAAAGAATTCAATCTATACCTACTTAAAATCATTTAAAAAGAAATAGGAAGAAAAACTAACCGTTGCAGGGAGGAGATTTTGCCGGGGGTCCTCAGAGCGAAGTTCGCCGGTGGGAGGGGGGAGAGTTTTTGCGGGGGAGGCCGGGGGGAGATTTTTTGCGGGGGAGGGAAATGGGGAAGAAGAAGGGGGAGTTCAGTTTATCTTCGAAATTTTGCGACGAAATAGCGACGGAACGTCCGTCGCTATTTAGTTTCGTCGCTATTTTTCATGGGTCGTCGTTATTTCAAATTTGGCGACGAAACATTTCGTCGGTAACTCGTCGGTGTTATCATTTTCGAAAAAAAAATAATACAAAATATAAAGTAGTATATACATGAATATAAGTGCATCAACACATACACACTTTCATATAAAGAGGTACATAAAAAATTTTGGCTAACGTCAATCTTCCTGGTCATCTGCATCCTCATACGCATCTTCATCTTCGTCTTCATCTTCATCTTCATCTACATGCTCGTCGTCCTCTTCATCCTCGTATTCGTCTTCGACTACGTCTTCAATATTGTCAGGCGGTTGTATGTTGAGATGAATTTCGATAAAACCGCCGTTGGGGTCATTTAGAGGGAGGTCGTGCAGTTCAACATGTGTCGTATCTAGAACGGACGGGTTTTCTTCTTGAAATGCGGCGTCCATACCATCTGAAACTGTCTGTATACTCACATCAAACTTGCTCGATTTCACTTTGCACACAGCTCGCCAGTCTTTTGAGCTCGCATTCATCCTCGTTGTTGGATACGATAGATAGTACACCTGGGACGCTTGACTAGCCAAAACGTATGGATCGTATTTTCTGTACCGTCGCCCTTGGTGTATGTCTACCAACTTATATTGGTCGTGGACCTTTGTGCCAACGCGATAACCTTCTCGAGTTGGATCGTACCATTCGCATTTGAATAAGACCACCCGCTTTATAGGCAATGCGGGATATTCGAGCTCAATGATGTCAGTAAGGTAGCCGTAGAAGTCATCCTCGTCCGGGCTATTGTCATAACGCTTGACACACACACCGCTGTTCTCCGATGATTTTCGGCTGGCATGGGAGACTGTGTGGAATCTATACCCGTTGACAAAACACATGTCGTGTCGCGTGACTCTGTTCAATGGACCCTCGGCTACTGGCGTCAGAATGTAACCGTACTCATCGTCAGCCAGATGACCTTTGCTCGCCTGTAAAAGGACAAGTAATATACATCAACGGGGCAATAAATGTGTATCACATATCGTACACGTAACAGGCAAATACTAAACTTACATGCCACCTGAACCAATCAGCAAACTTGGAATCTAACTCATTGTTTATTGCATCGCTCGATATACCCGGTGAACGGTGTTGCAATAAATCAACGAACAAGCTGAAGCAAATTACGAATGAGTACCCTGTATATTTGTAACATAATGGATAGAGTATCGCAAGGTATTTACAAAATAAAATGGGAAATCGTTTATACCTCTGGAAACGGTCGACTTGACGGCAGTTGCGCAGAACATAAGAATGAGCAATCTTCAGCTCGCTGTCCCCCAATATCATTTCCTTTCCCTGTCCGTGAAATCTGATCGGATGTGTGAATATTGGGAGGACACCGGATCTGGAAATGCCGTCGTCGTTCCGGGGAACATCTCTGCACCTCGACGGGACATCTGGCTCGAAGTAATGAGACACGAAGGTCGATGCTTCCTCCGTCAGATAGGCATTGCACATAGAGGCCTCGACTTTCGCCTTGTTCTTGATGTTCAGCTTCAAATGCCTGAGATATCTGTTCATATAGTGAATATATGTTCAAATGCATATCGCTTAGACACATAAGAATGTCATGCACATAAAAAAGAGTACCTCTCGAAGGATACATCCACCTGTACTGAACAGGACCACCAACACGTGCCTCGTATGGTAGATGAACTGGCAGGTGTTCCATTGAATCAAAGAAGGCCGGAGGGAATATAGTTTCCAGCTTGCATATGATCACTGGGATTTCGCCCTCCAGCCTTGACATATCATCCGCCCTGAGTCTCGTGGCTGTAAGACATCTGAAGAACAGACTCATCTCGGTAATTGCTTCCCATACATTGGTTGGAAGCAGCTCGCGGAATGCAATGGGCATCAACCGTTGCATGAACACGTGACAGTCGTGGCTCTTCATCCCGTGCAAACCGCGTTTATTCACGTCGATGTTCTTCGACAGGTTCGAAACATGGCCATCAGGAAATCTAGCCGTCCCTAGCCACGATAACAACGCACTGACCTGCTCCGCATTCAGCGTGTACGAGGACTTCGGCATGTATGATGTGCCAACGGGATGCAGCTCCGGTCGCATGTTGAGGTCGCGCATATCAAGTCGTGCCTTCGAATTGTCTTTTGTTTTTCCTGGCACATTCAGCACTGTATTGAAAATGTTGTCAAACACGTTCTTCTCAATATGCATGACATCCAGGTTATGTCGGATCATATTGCTCTTCCAGTACGGAAGCTCCCAGAATATGCTTCTCTTCTTCCACCCGATACAGTAACGAGCCAGGTCTGCGTTGTGACTGCCGTCCGGATCATCAGCGACCCCCACGAATCCACAACTGTCTATCTCCTGCAGCACCTCTGCACCCGTGAGGAGCTCGGGCTTTGTGTCCTTACGACAATGCCAGGCATGAACGCCGTCACGTTCCTTCTGTACGAATGACGTCTGGGCAGGAACTTCCTATGGCTGTCGAACCAGCTTATCTTACGTCCATGTTTCAAGGACATCGTCTTCGCTTGCTTCATGCAGCAAGGGCAAGCGTATTTCCCCGCTGTGCTCCACCCCGACAACATAGAATAAGCCGGGAAGTCACTGATCGTCCACATCAGCGCGGCGCGTAGCTGGAAGTTTTGTTTAGTCGATACATCGAACGTCTCCACGCCAAACTCCCATAACCACTTCAGCTCCTGTATCAACGGCTGCAGGTATAGGTCGATCTTCTGTTTCGGATTCCTAGGACCTGGTGCGATCACAGTCAAGAACATGTAAGGCTTCTTCATGCACATCCAAGGCGGTAGATTGTACGGCGTCACGATTACAGGCCACGACGAATACTGCTCTCCCGACTGTCCAAACGGGTTGAACCCGTCGGTGCATAAACCCAACCTAACGTTCCTTGTCTCCGACGAAAAACCCGGATGCGTCGCATCGAACGTCCTCCAAGCTTCGCCGTCAGATGGATGGCACATCTCACCGTCTTTCGTGTAGTGCTCCGCGTGCCACCTCATCTGGCTAGCTGTGGCACCGGATGCGTATAGCCTCTGCAGTCTAGGGGCGAGGAGGTAAATAGTAAATTGTTTTCTTGGCACGTTCCGGTTTCTTTTGTTCGTTCTCCACCTGCTTGTCCCACAGACCCTGCACATGTCTTTATCCTCGTTGATGCCCCAGTATATGATGCACCCCTCTGAACAACAATCGATTTTCTGAACCGGCAGTCCCAACGCCTGCAGCTGTTTCTTCGTCGAATAAAAACTGTCGACCATTGTGTTCCCTTCAGGAAGAGATTCCCTCATCAGCTGACACATCCCATCGTACAATCTCTCCGTCATGCGGTGTTCCGTCTTCATGCTCGTCATCCGACCGATCATGGACATCTGTGTGTGACTACCGCAACCAGGATACAGCGGCGTGTTGGCGGCGTTCAGCATCTCAAAAAACTGTCTCGCCTGAGGGTTCGGATCTTCCTCCACGAATGTACGCGGCTGTTCATCCGGATCCTGCATTTGTAACAACTGCTCTCCGGTAAATGCGCCAGCGGCTGCGTCTGTCACCATCTGCATGTATGGGTTGTGAGATCCCTCGCCTATTTCTTCGGCATTAACCTGACCGGGTCCCCCTTCGACGTGTACAGTTGCAGATGTAGACGCCCCCTCATATTCGCCGTGACAGTACCATGTATGGTAATTGTGGACGAAACCTTGTTTCAATATGTGAACCCTCACGTCACCCGGATCCTTATATTTACGGTTCTTGCATTTCTTGCACGGACATCTAATCTGCGTTCCACTTTCATTACTCGTCGCAAAATCAATAAATTCTTCGAGACCTTCAACAAATCTAAAACACCACTCCCCGTTGTTTACTCTCTGGTACATCCACTTTCTATCGCTTCTCCTCGGATCCATTTTCTCGCTACACCTTGAAACTAACAGCAGCTATCTTTTTTCGTGTGTAGAAAAAATCAAAATTCCACACTTCTGTATTTTCGTTCAAAATTGATGATTGATGTGTTTGAAATGAGAGAAGAATGGGAGAAGAGAAGAAGAGAAGAAGAAATACAATGGTTTTATCGTTCCCAGTATAAGACAATACCGACGACTTAGCGACGAACGGCGACGAACAAGAAACACAAATCCCGGAGACAAACAAACACATATACCGACGACTTAGCGACGAACCGAACAAGAAACATCCCGGAGACAAACAAACACATATACCGACGACGTACCGACGACCAGCGACGAAACACGTCGTTTGATATGCTTTTACCGACGAAGTACCGATTACATTGCGACGCAAAACGTCTCTTCATTCCGTACGACGTGTTTCGTCGCTAAGTCGTCGGTACGTCGTCGGTAAAAGACAGTCCGTCCAGTTCCCCATGCTTACAACTTACGATGTTTTGCGTCGCTAATTCGTCGCTATGTCGTCGCTGACTATATAGACAGTGGATCAGCGTGTGCCCACAACAACATATAAAACAACTATTTTATAATCCAAAATGGTTCGTACTAAAGCGCAAGCACGACGTGGTGGACGTGGTGGTAGGGCGGCAACACCGCCAACTGAAGTGCCTTCTTCTTCAACTGTTCCTCCCCCACCTCCTCCCCCACCAGAGCCCTCTGAGCCTCGCCGGGATCGACAAATTGTCGAACTCCAAACAGAAGTACGAGATCTGTGGAAAATGTTAGATGAGGTGAGGGCGCATGTCACGGTTCAGGAAGAGCGTCTCGACTGCATAGATAAAAGGCAGATGCGGATTAAATCCAAATCTGCACAGTTGAGACGCCAACTGAAGGCGTGTGCGGAGAGTATAGCTTCTCTCTGTTCGGATGACGAACAGTGAGTGGCTACTCTTCGCTATTTAGCTTTTTTTAAATATTTCTTATTATATTTTGTAATTTTTAATTTTTAATTTTATATTAATGAAGTTTGTTTTTTTAATATCGTATTTGTTTTCTTAATAATTATAACACGTGTTTAATCTCTTACGAATCCTGACGACGCACCTGTATACGCGAAATGTGGTTAAGAAAAATTTCTTCCGACTAATTCACCGACTAAACATCAACTATATACCGACGAAACCTAATACAACGACGAAAACCTACTAACTATATCTTCGACAAAACTTAATAGAACGACAAAAACCTATTAACCGTATCGTCGAAACCTAACTATATCTTCGACGAAACTTAATAGAACGACAAAAACCTACTAACCGTATCGACGAAAAAGGGAAAAACTAAATACAATGAGAAGAACGGGCTTCGCGGGTTTTTTTTTTGAATTTACCGACGCTTTACCGACGAAACAGCGACGGAAAACGTCTCTTCACATTATTCGACGCGTTTCGTCGCTATTCCGTCGCCAAGTTGTCGCTATTCGGCAGTGTCAGTTCAGTTCCCAACGGTTGCATCGTACGATAAACATACGTCGCTAATTCGTCGCTACGTCGTCGCTATAAATCCGAAAGGTCATCACTGCACATTCACTGCACTTCACTGCACACACTGCATTCACTGCACATTCCCAACGGTTGACAATGCGTCGCTATGTCGTCGCTATGTCGTCGCTCATTTCACTATTTATACCCCAAACATCCGCTGTTATACATACACACATAGAACGTTATAAATAATCAAAATATGCCGCGTCGTTTTAAAAGAACCCCAAGGCGTGGTGGACGGGCAAACAGTGCCCCTCCAGAAGGGCCTCCTCCTCAACCACCATCGGTTGAGCGAGAGGGTTCTGTATCTGTCTATGGCCCACCGCCGCATCAGGATGATCAAGAACAAATGCCGGTGCAGGACGCCGACTTCCGTATGCTGATGGCAAACATGCATCAGCAGTCGCGGCAACTGCACTACATGACTAGAAGGCTGCGGAAGATGAAATTTAGATACTACAAGCTCAAGCGCCTTCTCAAAGAGTTTGCGGAGAATGTCGCGGCCACTCTTTCGTCCGATGACGAAGAGTGAACGGCCCATCTCCGCATCTCTTTTTAGATTTTTTTTATTTTCGTTTGATAATGTAACTTCTTATTATTAAATGAATGAGTATTTTTCCCAATTACCGCTTTCTTTTTCCTTAATCAATACACGTGTTTAATTCTCGATGTATCTGCGACGACACAACAACAAACCGAATTACAACGGAAAGTAATTCAAAACATTTGCCACATACGGGTTTCATTGAAAAAAAACGACGATACACAACTCCAAGAACTTAGTGGACGACGAATTTGTTTTATACATTTTAGCGACACAATTGCGACGACATAGCGACGAACCGTTACAAACTAAATACCGACGAATAAAAACACTCAGAATAGCGACGAAACACGCAGAATAGCGACGGGACACCGACGTAATTCACCTGACTGACTATTTTTCTATTAGCGACAACAAATTTCATCGTACTTTCGTCGCAATTAGCGACCACATTATTTTGTCGCAGTCTCGTCGCTATTACCGACGAAACAACGACTAATCGTTGTTCGTCGTCGGTGATTTTTTCGTCGCCAAAACACAATTTTTTTGTGGTGCACCAAATCTAACTTGACTATTACAAAGTTTATCCCATAAAAATGTATGCTCGGACTTCCTCCCTTCTTCTACCCTATACCTGAACTTGACCTGGTAAAAGAGGAGACCTCCCCAAACATAGCTGGGGAGAAATTATTATATAAGTATTTTCAACAATAGTTGATTATTAACAATACACTACTTAAATAAAAAACGTTACATGAACGAAATAAATATGATTATATACTTAATGATGGAGTCCGTGCAAGCAAAATGCTAGCACGAAGATCGCCTTCTTCGTCAATGTCTACTTGATGCCACAGGCGTCTTGCACGACGATTCAGTCTTTCACCGATTATTCGCACGACTCGATCCCACCTCAATATAGAAGGAGACTCCATATTAGGAGCAGAGTTTAGAATCTGCGTAATTTGGAAGAAGAAAAGCCTTACTGAATAGGTCATGTGGAAGAGAAGTTGACGCAAAGGCCTCAAACTGAAGAGGAACTTAAGCATAAAAGGACATAAGAGGATGGCCAGAAAAGGGGTTAAATTTAAGTGAGTAGTGGCTGCCATGAGATTGAGCTTTGCAATTAAAATTGCCAAGTGGAATCCCATTTGAGATGCTTATATATAGCTGATTCTTTTCAAATTTGGAGGGACAAAATGGCAGTCTTTGCAAGGATGTGTTTGCGTAAATTGTTGTTTTCTTGTCCTTTATACCTCTCAGTTCTCACTTGTGCAGCTGCTTTGCCTTTTCCCTTTTCTCTTTTCTCAAATAAAAAACACGAAAGGGTTACGTTCGCCCAAAGAGCGACACCCAGTCTATCATGAAAAAAACTATATATACAACAACGGTAACAGGTATATTCCAACAAAATTAAAAGTTATCGTTAGGGTCTAGAAAAAATGAAAGACATGCGAAACAATATTCCATCCTAAGGAATAATAGTTTACTTCCAATGAGACTCCGGCTCTATATACACATGCATAGATGACATAATAATAGAAATATAGTGTGCTTACATTCTAGTGAAGGGATTTTCACAAATAGAAAGCTTCTAATATTAAAAATAGTCATACATAAAAAAAACTATCTGGTTTATTTTTTTTTTCATTTTTATACAACAAACAACCTATTCCCTTTGTCCAAAAAATATTTAGAAGTTTGTATTTTGGTTTGTCTAAAAAATATTCTCTATTTTCTAAAAATAATAACATGTTAATATCTAAAGTTTCATACTAATACTTCAATTAGCACTTACATGACTTCTCTATTTTAACTCAATTAACTAACTAATAATAGAATATGCTCAAATCAAATTATAACAATAATTTTCAACATAAGTATACAATTAATAAATGAGAATTGCACAATGATTCGAGATTTGTGAGGGCTAAGAGGCTAACCTATTATCAGTAAGACCTACCTCAAGTGGGCTGATGTCCCAAGACTATGAGGTTTTAGGTTTTTAAGCCTTTGCAAGTGCAAAGTCCTTTCCACATTAATGTGTTTTACTATTTTTATGTATCTTCATATTTGTTTATTCCTCTCATGTATTATATGTCATTTTGCCATATACTTTTTTTTGTTTCACGAATATTATTTTAATTTGACTTGAACTTAAATTTGAGAAAGCCAAACTATTTTGATAAGTATTCTTATTTTACTTTTAGTTGGTTAGTAATGTACTATGTAAAACCATACAAGTGCTAACTAAAAGGGTGGTATGAAAACTTTGACTTCTAATATAGTTCTATTTTGGATAGTAGACAATAGTATTCAAAACAAACTAATTTAAAAACTGGAGCAATACTTTTAGAACGTAGAGAGTATTATAAAGTTTATTATTACCATGTGATATCATATATAGTAGTAGTGTATTTTATGCATTAGAAAGGGAAGGGAAAAAAATAAGGAAATTCCAAAAAGATAATCAAACATCAGACAGTAATTCTTAATCGTGACATTCTCGTGTAAACAAGTCGCCTTAAACTAGAAACCAACATTTTGATTTGACAAGCCATAATTTTCATTTAAAATAAAAAAAAAACCATAGCTCAATATCTAGTAACATACTTCAAATGCGAAATTTCTTCCGATCTTCCTCTTTTGCCTTCACATGCAATCCATCTAAAACAATTAATGGACCAAATGTATAACAAGAACAGCAATCATTTCTCAAAATTCCCTAAATTTCAAACTGATATCAATCCAATTTTAAATTGTTTTCTTCTCTTTCGTTTTTGTCTGTTTCAACATTTCATTTTGTTGAACTTCATCATACACGCATCACACGGCCCGCACCTTCTAGTGCATTTTTGGTAGCTAAAAGGCGAGATCTCACGTTCCTCATTCCCACTCTTCCAATCTCATGAAGCTGTGTAAATATGCCAAACCAGATATTCAGCGGCCTCCTAGATCGGTGAGGCTGCACACGGTGGACCCAAGCAAGGTGCCTCCTATAAACTAGCAAAAGTGGAGCAATTGCCCTCTACAAACTAGCAGAAGTGGAGCAGTTATACTGTGCGTGTCTCTGGATTCGAACCCTTGCTTTTTTTGGTAGCAATTTTTAAACCGGAGTACCAACTGTACTATGCCCTAGGGGCCTTCTAGTGCATTTTCTATACAACATCAACAGCATTACCTCATTGCCATAGAGGCTTCCGCTTCTTGGTAGGGTATGAAGGGTCGGATGTACGGAACTATACTCATGTATTAGAAACACATAGATGTTGTTTCCCGATGAGCCATAATGAAAACTACGTCAAGCTGTGTCGATCAATGACTACGTAATATAAGAACCGCAACCAATTTATAATAGAGGGTGATTGGAGAGGGAGAAATAGTAAGCAGATAATTTAAATAGTGACAATCATAAGTGTAAGAGTTTTCCTTCAAATATTCTACATTGTAATTTTCTTAGATGAATAGGTAATAGAAAAAAGAAATCTTAGCCATATACCATACAGTGGTTTTGAAATGGTCGAAGAGTACCATGTTTTAAGACTTTAAGGTAGATGCATGTCTCCTCTATCACATAAATTTGATCAAATAAAACGTCTCCATTTGTTATGGACCGACCATGATGTTTATAACACCAACAACAATAATATTACCTCATTGACTTAGAGACTTCCGCCTATAGTGGAATACAGGGGTCGGATGTACGCAACCATACTCATGTGCTAAAAATACACGGAGTTTGTTCCCGATGGCTCATAATGAAAATTGCGTCAAAATGTATCGATCAACTGCTACTTCCACAATATAAGAAGCGTATCCAATTTAGTGAGTCATTTTGTTTTATTCCATCATATTCCTAAGTCAAAGAAGAATGTGTCCTTAACTCTATTGAAATGGAAAGACCATGCTGTTTTATAACCATTTTAGAATTTGTCACCCAAATCAAGACGGGCTATATTGTAAGTTATTTTATTCTTTTTGTGATCAATCTACGATGTTATGGTAGCGTTTCATTATAGTGCAATATCAAATTATGATAGTTATAAAACAAATAATAATATAAGCATTCTATTAATTGGTAGATACTACGTAGGGGTAACACTTCGTCACATCTTTTTTTTAGATGAAACTTTGTCACTTTATCGAGAATGCAATGGTCAGTTACAAGGGAATTATATATTTCTCTTTCATGTTTACATTGTATTAATGACTCGAAACTAGCGTTAACGTTAATGGTTGGACCGATACAAACAACAACATTGCCCTATGTGTTTTAGAGACTCCCGTCTATAGCGGGATACCGAGGGTCGGATGTACGTAACCATATTCATGTGTAAAAACACACAGAGGTTGTTTACTAATGACCCATAATGATGCGTCAAGTTATATCGATCAACTGCTACTTCATAATATAAGAAGCGCAACCAATTTAGTGAATCATGTTGCTTTATTCTATTACATCCCAAAATCAAAGAAGAGTATGTCTTTGATTCCAGTGTAAATGTAAGCTTGGACCCGAGACAAACGCGAGTTTTTTTTTTCTCGTATGTTCATATATTTGGGTTGCCAAAGCCCTAGGATTTTGTTACTGCGTGATTAGGTCTTTGATTGTTTGCTGTAATCCGTAAAGCAAAATTTTCAGTTTGTTCTGTAAGATACACAAAGATCCCACTACAAACACAATTATAAGAAGCGCAACCAATTTAGTGAGTCATGTTGCTTTATTCTATATATTCCAAAGCAAGCTTACAGAAGCACAATTGCTGTACATAAACTGTTATAAGTCTAATTAACACGTATGCTAAAATATTAGGTTGTAACAATCTTTTTCTTTAACATCCAGTGCCGGCTGTTTTGACTCAACTCCTTTTTACTTGAACTTAATTGTCTTTCGATTCAACTGCCTTCCAACGTGCCTTTGACTATTTCTATCACATCATGTGATTCAACTGCCTTTAACTGGTGCCTTTAACTATTTCTATCACATCTCGTGATTCAACTGTCTTAGGTATTTACTTTGATTGCAATTCCAGCTAGCTTTAATGTTGTGCTTCTGTAAGCTTGACCGACTGTGTATGCTCAGCGGTATGTTCTTTCACCTCGGCACCTCGCCTCGCCATTGTTTGTTCTTTGTGCTTAACGCATTCCCTGGTCCCTTCACATCCCATCTCTGGTCGACACATCATTACTTTCTTTCATCTTGTCACATCGGCTCGCGACTACTGTCTCTGTGCTTAGCGTGCTTCTTTGTCCATTCACTCTGTCACCTCGGCTTGGCACATCATTGCACGTATTATTGCTGCTATTTCAACAGTATCCGTGCAATTTTTTTTTTTTTTTTTGGTCTAATTTCTCAAAGAAACGAAATGGTCTTTTGAATAGGTCGTCATCGTTCATCGGTCATCATCCAGCTAGAAAAGCTATAATCAACTTATATAATTTTAAAAGATTTTATGTTAGTCGTGAAACAATCAAGATCTATTAATCCTACTATATAAGAGAAAAAAGATGAATAAAGAGTTATATTTGTGATTGTAAGATGTCTATATTTTTATCAAACACAGCGTACATACTGTAAACATTTGAAAGAAAACCCTTTAACTGACCATTTGACTTGCCACAATGTACGTCATTTCACAAGACATGCTTTTAATCTTTTGTCTCGTGGAATATGTTATGAGATTTGCAATTAGAGAGAACATATTGTTGCATGCATGCAATGGAAATTGTCAGTCCACATGACTCATATGCACTTGTACAAAATATGTTTATTTCAAGAAGTTTTTTTTCGTCACATTACGTAATACCATGCATCATATAAGGTTTAAGGTTTGTTTGATAATGCATGTTTATTGCTTTTTAAACTTTAACATCACATAACGTAAGTTATGAACTTTTGGGACATCGATCGACTTATCCACGTTCTTAACCGAAACCTACAGCACAGTTCAACGTAGGATATCTCATTGCTTTAGCCAGTGTCCAAAACTTGCATTTGATGTTGCATATGTTAAAAAAACCAACGTCAGATACGTCAAAACTTTTTTTGGATGTCGGCTGATTAATTGACCTTTTCAACATAGATGTTATTTATTTTCTTTCTAATTTTAAACGATTTTTTTATTTTGCTATTATCTGGAGAAACATATATCTCATTTTACATTCTTTATAAATTAAGACAATTTTTAGTTTTATTATTCTATGAAGAAACACATACGTGGCTTTCCGTTCTTTTATTCCGGTGCTAGTAATTTTAGTTTATGTTTCACTAAGTGTTAATTAAATACGTACTTAACTAACTATAATTAATATCAATAATCTTGATTTTATATTTTCCCAGTACCTGTGTCACACCATACCGATGATTTTTCTGATACATTCATCGAAGTTCATAATCGTCTTATCAGATCGCCTAAAGAAATACATACAAGGGCCTTTCTGAATATATATATATATATATATATATATATATATATATATATATATATATATATATATATGAAAAGTTTAATCATTCTTCTATCTCATCTTTCGAAAAATTATGTAAGATATGCTGTATATATCATTTTGGTAGAACTTCAGCACAATCTTAGTGAATTCACAGAATAACGTAGGAGAAAAGTTAATGCATCATATGGTTAGAGGTCCATAGGACTATGGGGTTAAGTACATGGCAACTTGGGTCATTGAATAACAACCAACAACTAACATGTCCAGTATATTTCAACGACATCAAAAGCTATCGCTGGGGGTAGCATGAGAGATTGACAAATAATACCTCCATCCTAAGAGATACAGAGAACTTGGGTCACTTGATGTTTGATACAAAATCTATGGTGTAAGTTCTAAGTAACAGACTGTGTAACAAAAGATACCAGAAGTGAATCAGCGAAACACATCAGGTGGCAGGAGAAAGAAGGTTCGTACCAGTCCCCTCAAGTTTCAAGAAAACGTGTAGTTATGATTGACATCACCACTTGAAGGATCAAAACTTGCATTAATTTCTGCAGAGCAATAATCAACTGCTGTTGATCCATGGCTTCCCACAGCCACCGGCTTCTTGAGAAGTTTAACCGCTTGCTTCCAATATCTTTGATCTGCAAACCGAACAAAACAATGCCCAATAATATGCAGCTATTTCAGATGGTCTGTAAGGTAAGATCATATTATGTAGACAGGAAGCTGACACTTCACATGAAGTAGAGATCGAAAATAATCAGCAGATATCGGCAAGTGTGTTGGCCCAGCGGCTAGGGGAAAGCCCTTTACGCATAAATATATATATATATATTATATATATATATATATATATATATATATATATATATATATATATTTCCACAAAAGTGACATAATCATCATTACAAATACATATAGGTCATATATAGGGACAGTTTAGAGTATATTCAGGGACATAGATAGTCGTAGACACTATCTATGCTTTCCACTTGGTTGCGTATATTATACCGTTGTTTTACATTACATGTACATACACACGTGATGTGTATTTTAATATCGAAAGTCTTTTTCTTGTATTCTCGAATTTCCTCACTAACACACTAGCACAGCATATCTCTATTATTATGTCATTTTTGCAGGTACATATAGAGCCGGATGTCTCACTGGAAGCAGACTCTCTATCCCTTAAGATAGAGGTATTGTCTGCCTACCACTTACTCTCCCCAGACCCTAACGATAGCTTTTGCTGTCGTTGGAATATACTGGATCCGGATGATGATGATGACAAGTACTCAACTGCTACTTACCTACTGGACCAGTTGATATCTCAATGGCAGCATCTACATCCATAACCCAATCTATCCACAGAACAAATGCATGGCATATCCCACTTCGGTGAACTCAACCTGTCAAACATAAACCGCGATATCGTTATGTCGTGTCATGCTATAGAAGGATTCTAGTGAATAGCAAATGCAGCTAATGATGAAATAAAACATCGGATACCTGGCCTGTCCCAGAGCATGGACAAATTGGCTTAAGAAAATCAAATTCCATGATAGAGAAGATGTTGCTGAGTCTCTACATATGAGGTAATTGTATCCATATTAGTTCGAAAAGAGGCATAATATTGACCATCAAGTACGGAGCCTTCCACTTGAATTGACCAAGAGGTTACCTTACTTTCCCCACCACTGCCGAGCGAAAACAAGGCAAACATGGACTCTCTTCATCTGAAGGTAAATCCCCCACATGCACCCAAAGTAGAGTTGACAACCGAGTGATCAAAACCTTCAATCTCTTTCAGACAACGCCGACTTCTCCAAAGATCCTAATGAAGAAAGCATACCCATTATCAACTTGTATCTAAATATTTCTAGTTGAAGGAAGAAGACACATTGTCATCTCACTGGAAGAGAGAAAGCACAAGCCCTTAATATTCCTTTGCGAGGCATTATGGTTACATCTTCTGCCAGGAGAGGGGCAAGTTCTGATCTTTGTTCCTGTGAACCAAACAAAATTTATGAACATCAAACCAGAGGTACATACCAACCAAGAGAAATAAAGTGCTTGTGAAAAGTTATACGTGCATCAATATGTCATTCTACCTTCCTGCCATGTATTACAGACACTGGAGGCACGAAATACTATTCCTTGTTTTCAAAAAAAGAAAGAAAGAAAGAAAGAGAGTATCAACAATCAATATTATCTTAATTTTGACTTGAAAGCAGCCCATGCTTCTCAGTTACAGATAAGGTATAACCAGTCTTGGTAAGATCGCCAACAATATATATGATTAACTAGTAAACCAAGGATGATGGGAGTTCTCAAGGAATAAGGGCCCTGTCTCACTGACACCTATGGAGAGAAAAGGAAAGTCAGTTTATTCCTTTCACAATGCAAACGCAGATAAAGGTCTAGAATTTCTATACCACAATGTCAAAGAAGCAATTCAAGGTAAAATTCAGGCCCCAAAATATTCCTAGTAACATTAACTTTCAAGTTAATTCAAGATATTGTAAGAAGAATTCACCAATCCATCCCGGCAGAAGAATGATATTGTTTTATCTATACAGCTACATCCAAAAGCAAAATGCATTAATTACCAAAACCGTAGATTTTTCCAAGGATGCAAACCATCAGTTCCACAATAAAAAGGCTCGTCTCCAATCAGCAAGTCAACCTGCAAATTAGAAATCAACGGGTCACATGATATCTAACATCAGCTTGCAAAGAGCAATGACTAGTGTTGACAATCAAAGAAGCACAGGTGAGTCTGTAGTCTATGCATCACCTCATACACACACGCACGATGTAGTTATGGATAAACATAGAGTAACTTGATGTATATGTTACAACACATAGTAGTTGGGTAAATGTCATACTCAACAGTAGGCTAGTTTATTTAGTCACAATGGAAACAAGTACATTACACAATATTGTCAATGTGGATAACTAAATACTAATTTATTTCCTAACAGTATAAAAGCATAGCAGCATAACAGAAAGTTTTTAAAACCTTTCTCTGACGAGTATCTTGCATTGTCATAAGGTGGCTCTTATTCTTCAGAACCTCCACACGATCCATTGTGTAACCATTTGCATAAGCAACCGCTCGCAAATAATATCACCCTTCTCTTTGAGTCCAGGGAAAATGAGACCACATGTGATGTTTTGGCAAGACTTGCGACCGCAACTGTCAAAAAAATGCTATCATCCACAACAACACACATCGGAGAAATTTTCTGTCTCAACTGCAGGAACAAAATCAATGGTATGTCATAGGGGATAAAATTAATGAAAAGGAAGATAACAGCTGAAGATGTCAGAAAATTTGAAAAACATGAAGAGACGATGGCATGCATGGAATGTGGATTACTTGATTCGTGAAAGGAATAGATCAACGCGATATAACAGCCCATGATAGAATATATTATCACATAAATATTCAGGTATTTTATTTTCTATAGGAAGTGAGAAGAATAGAGTATATTTCATATATCAATGTTTACAGAAGTGTAACTTATTTATAGCCTTTGGGAAATGGCCTCTAATGGCTATAAAATCAAGAATCTCATACCAAGAAAAGAAAGTATTTGAATTTAGAGAGAAGCTGGATCTCTCTAGGAATATTAAAGCACAGAAATAATGCCTAAATGATTGCGTCTATCACCTAGATGATTCTAAAATTAATGCTAACGTTATACAACATTATTTACATACTTTCTACAACCCTCAAGCTTGTTTATAGATATTTATATAACCAAGCTTGAGTAACCGACTTTGGAACACCTAGACTAAGACAGACTTAGTGAGCATATCAGCCAGCTGATCCTTTATAGAAATGTGCTCTAGTCTAATGGTTCCATCCTCCAGCTTCTCCCTTATAAAGTGTCTATCAACCTCCACATGCTTTGACTTATCATATTGGACAGAATTTTCTGCTATATTGATAGCTAAGGTGTTGTCTTAAAACACTAGAATTGACTGATACAGTTTGTGTCCAAGATAATATGGTACCCTCTTGAGCCATAATCTTTCACATAAGCCTAGTGTCAAAGCCCTTAGTTCAGCTTCTAAACTGTTTCTTGATACAACAACTTGTTTCTTATTTCTCCATGTCACCAGATGCCCCACACATATGTACCATATCCGGTGGTTGACCTTCTATTTGTTTTGGACACAGCCCGTAAATATTAGCATACACAATGATGTTGTCTTCTATCTTTTTGAAGTACAGCTTTTACCTGGTAATCCCTTTAAATACATGAGAATTCTTATAGCAGCTTTAAGATGTTCATTAGTAAGTTCATCATAAATTGACTAACAAAGCTAACTGCATGACAAATGTCAGGTATAGTATTTGACAAGTAAATTAATTTGCCTACAAATTTCTGAAATATGAGTTTATCAGTAGATGTTTACCACATAACTTTTTAATCTTGTAACCAAGTTCCACGTATGTGGGCACTAGTCTACAACCCAACATACATGTTTTCGAAAGAAAGGTCAAGATTATGTTTTCCATACTAAATACTCATTCCTTTATTTCTGGCTATTTTTATGCCAGAAAGTATTTTAACCTACCAAGTTCTTTAACCTCAATCTGTTTTGACAAGCTTCTGTTTTTTTTGTTGAGAGTATCACATGTAATAATAATGTCATCAACATAAACTACTAAAATAGTAATTTTTCCTTCTTTGGTTAGTGTGTAAACAATGTGATCACTATGACACTACTGATCCTTGACCTTTTACCACTTTTGTAAACCTTTAAACTACGGTTTCGGTGACTTTTTTAGGCCATAGAGTGATTTGTAAAGTTTACAAACGACACCTCAGTTGGAATCCTTTCTAAATCCAGGAAGATTTCCATGAATACTTCCTCTTGTAGTCTTACATGACATGTACATATACACGTGATGTGTATTTTAATATCGAAAGTCCTTTCTTTGTATTTCTTCTTGCATTCCTCACTAATACACTAGCACAACATATCTCTATTATCATGTCATTTATGCAGGTAGATATAAAGCCGGGGGTCTTACTGGAAGCAGACTCTCTATCCCTTGGGATAGAGGTATTGTCTGCCTACCACTTACCCTCCCCAGACCCTAACGATAGCTTTTGGTGTCGTTAGGATATACTGGGCCTGGATGATGATGATAATGATGACTTCCTCTTGTAGTTCCTCATTTAAGAAAGCGTATTTTTAGGAATAGTTAATATAATTTTCAATCAAAATCGACAACTAAAGAAAATATAATTATTACGGCATTTAACTTTGGAACCGGTGCAAAGGTTTTTAAGTAGTCTATACCATAAGTTTGAGTAAACTCTCTAGCTACTAGTCGAACTACTTATTTAAAGTTCCATCATAATTGTATCTAATGGAAAATATCTACCTACAACCAGCACATCTAATTCGTTAGGCAGTAGAGTGAGCACCCAGATATTTGTTTTAATCAATGCATTCATCTCCTATTGACAGCATGCTGCCAATGAACTACTGCTAAGGCCTCAGTAATGTCTTTAGGTACAAATGTAGTATCAAGGCTGGTTGTAAAAGCTTTGAGCGGGGTTTCAATTTTGAGTAGGTCATAAAGTTATAAAGAGAGTGTTTAATACATTCTCTAGTCCTTTTTCTGAAGGCTATAAGTCTATCATCAATGACTTGATCAGGTCCTGTTTAGTAACTTGGTGGCTTAGATGAAGGTTCTACTGGCATTAACTTTAGTGATAGAGTGGTTTACTTTTTTGGTACATTCTCTTATCCTATTCCTAAGGAGTGGTTTACTTTTTTTTTGTAAGTATTTTACTGCTCAAAAGAACTTTTTTGTGTTGGTGAAAAGTGGTTTACAATTGTTCTACATGTGGTTTACAATTGTTCTACAGGTATAAAATTTAGTGATAAATGGTCTATCAGGTGTTCTACTTCTATGGTAGGTAATGTGCAGATGACATAAGAGTGTAATATCTAGAGAGAGACGGTGAAGAGTTTCCTGTTCCAATGGTAGTAGCTGATGTTCAGAGGAAGTGATGTCGTTGCCTAAGTCTATTAGGTTCCAGGTCTGGAATCGTATATGATTTTCATAAAATGGCTGGGTTTCATCAAATGACACAACTAATGTAGTAAACTTTTTTATGTTTTAAGGCAGTAGCACTTATAGCCTCTTTAGGTCTCTGAGTAACCAATGAATATAGTAAACTTAACTAACTTATGGCCAAACTTGCTTATGTAGATATGTTTTATGAGCACAAGTTGTGTAGCCAAATACCTTAAAAGGTAGTTCAGACAGGAGTTTTATGTAAGGAAAGTTTAAGGAAAGTTTCTGCTAAGGTGTATTGAAACCTAAAACTCTGGAGGGCATTTTGTTGATAAAGTATGCGGCTGTAAATACGTCTTCTCTCCAGTAGTGTTTGGGTACCTGCATGGAAAACATTAAAGGTCTTGTTACTTCTAGCAAATATCCATTCCATTGTGGTGTATTTACACATAACTTTTGGTGGTAAATGTCTTCCTCATTCAAAAATTGTTTTAAGGTTTTTTCTAGTTACTAGCATTATCTGATCTCAAGGTCTTAATGTTAATCTCAAGCTGGAGTTTGTATAAGTCTATAAAACATTTTAAAAGTTTGTCCAACCTCTGATTTATTTTTCATTAAGTAAACTCAGGTTACCCTGGTATGGCTGTCAAACAAAGGTGATAAACCACCTTGTTCCAGTGATATTGGTTACCCTTGAGAGTCCCCCCAAATATCAGTGTGAACAAGGATGAATTGGTATCTCTCTTTACAGGACTTAGCAGGATAGGTGTGCTTAGTGTATTTTGCAAGTTGACATGTATCACATGTAAGTACTTTACTATCAAAGCCAATGAATAAAGATGGCAAAATCTTATTTACTGAAAATTTGGATGTCCAAGTCTTTTATACCAGAGAAGTATTTGGCTAATGTCCAAGTCTTTTATACCATAGAAGTATTTGGCTAAGTACATCGCCCTTATTACAATCATTTTGTCTTAGATGTATAAGGTCCTGAGCAATACTAGTGTGACTTTGTAAGGCACAACACTCTTCTTGCCTAGCTTGAAGTAGAAAAACTTTTTCTATATATTTAGTATTGTCAATCCTCATCTTCGAACTTTTCTCCTAAAATAAGCATTCCGCGAGTGAGAAACTAACAATACAGTTGCCATCTAGCATTAATTTTCCTAATAACGGCATATTAAAATTCACTTTAGGTACATGCAGCACATTCTTAAGGATTAAACTAGAATTTAGTTTAATAATCATGTGCTTACTATTTGAGTGAAGGTAGCATCTGCTATCTTAACATGTCTAGCAATAGAATATTTTATATATTGTAAAAAGAGCTTACCATCCCTTGTCATGTGGTTAGATACCCTCGAATCAACTATCTAAGGTTTTGATCACAAGCGAGTTTACCTAAACTAGCATGGCTGCTTGAAGAGGTGCTTGAGTGTCTGGTTTCTGTTGATTTAGTAGCATCAGAAATGCCTCAATTTGATCTTCGGTGGATAAACGTGTATTACCAAGTGATGTCGAAATGTCAACACTGCCATAGTTGGTGTTGTCATGGGGGCCTTGGAGACCTCCAGTTGGCATTGCTAGCAGGATTGGGAGCTTTCCAGTTGTTGATGGGCCTAGTGCCTTGGCTTTTCTGCAGGCTTCTTATGTACCTTCCAACGCTTGTTAATAGTATGGCCATACTTCTTACAATGGTTGCAGAAGGGTCTGACCTATTCAATACCTACAAAGGATGAGCGTTTGGCTATAAGGGTGGAACTGTTGGATGATGGTAAAAAGTCAGGGTGCCCACCATTAACCTCCTTATGTTCTCCTCAAGCCTCACCTCAGAAAAGGCAGTTTTTTGGTTAAGAAAAGGGTTTTGTGCCCAAGATTATGTCTCTAACTCCATCCAGATTTGCATTTAGACCTGTTAAGAATCTAAATACTCGTTTGGTTTCTGTAATTTCTTTATAACACTGGGCATCAGCATTGCAAGTCTAGTTATAGGACTCAAAGGTATTAATTTGTTGTCATGCCTTGACGAATTGTGAAAAATACTTAGTAACAGTCAAATCACCTTCTTTGATATCTTGAAGATGGGCTTCTATTTCATACAGTTCAGAGGTGCTATCTTTTTCGTAAAACATCTCCCGAGTAGTTGTCCAGATTTCAGTCACAGTAGACTACATAAGAAAATCCTCACTAGTGCCAAGGTTCACGGACCCAAGACATACTCGTACTATTTTTTGCCTTCCAGATCCTGAGTTTTAGGCTTGTAGAGGCAAGAGGTTGAAAGGTATCGGTGAGATGCTCTTTTTTCCTTTTCAGTTATAAACATTTCCATGGCTTTGGACTATGAAAGATAGTTGTTGCTATTCAGTTTATGTCCAATGTTGACCATAGGAATGCCATCATAATTTGTAGTGTGCCCCAGTAATGTGGTCTAGGGTGGAAGAATGACTAATGGCGCTAGATGTAACAGATGACTTAGCAATCATAATGAAGAATAAGTATTGTGGCTCTAAGACACTGATATCATACAGGAACTGAGAAGAAGAAAGTATTGTGACTCTAAAGCCCTGATACAATATAGGAAGTGACAAAAATAGAGTATATTTCATATATCAATGTTCACAGAAGTGTAACCTAATTATAGCCTTTGGAAAAAGGCCTCTAACTGCTATGAAATCAAGAATCTCCTATACAAAAAAAAAGTATTAAAATTTAGAGATCAGTTAGACTTCTCTAACCAAGGAATATTAAATCACAGAAACAATGCCTAAATAATTGTGTCTATCACCTAGATGATTCTAATATTGATGCTAACGGTATACAACCTTATTTACATACTTCCTACGTTTTCTTTTAAAAAATAAAACAAAAAAAAAACAAAAAAGAAATAAAAAGAGAGGAATACACAAAATTGTGGACCAGGTAAGATCTAGGATATCCGTGTTGGATCAGTTGATACCAAAAGGAAACAGATAAAGGATACAAATATTAGTATTATGTTAACTATAGACTAGAACAGCATGTCTTTGGCAGAGAAACACTACTGAACTAAAGAGGCCAGAATGCCTTGCAAAGAAAGCCAATGATTGAAAAAGAATATCCACTTCATAGAACATCGCATTACCTAGGGCAGATACAAAATCTAGAAACAAGATACAGGGGCAAATGAAACGGGAAACAACAACAGTAGAGTTCATAATTAAGATTCAGATAACTCCGAGTTTGAAAAGTAAACTTATGCCCTTGCCTCATAATTGAAACCAGACACTAACCTACTACGAAGTGAAGAAAGGTAAATCAAAGTAAAGAAAAAGATTTCACCTCATAAATTATTTTCCATTACGCAAGTGATTCTGGAATTTCACGTTCAGAATTCTACCGAGGAGGAATGAACCACCATTTAGAATCCTTTCTGGAGTTAGAAATCCCCGATAGAAAGCTGCTAAATCTAAGTTACCTTGTGATTCTACCAAAATATATTATTTTATGGATTCTTCAGGATAGTAATTCGCACAATAAAATGTAAGTTACTCACAGCATTCTTGATGGCTTTTAGCACTGAAAACCGCCAATTGCTATCTCCATATATTGCAATCCTTTCTGGAGTCAGAAAGATAAAATCTTCTTGCGTAGAAGACATACATTGTATAGTGCGCGAAGATAAAGATATAAACTCGTAGCTGAAGCTAGTCTCTGAATGCAATGCAGCAAAGTGAACTTCTTGGTCCTTGCAAATGGAGAAACCTTTTTCTGGGAGGAACCAAACACACTGTTTCCAGTGGTCACACCAGCTTCCCACGCCTAAAACAGAATTTAGGACATGCAGCTTGTAAGGACCATGAACAATGTCAGAAGTCACACTACCATACAATTTGAAGGAATAACAGAAAAAGGAACGGGGGAGGGGGGGACACTGGTTAAACCCACTTCTCTCACCTAATCAGGAAGGAGAAAAGGACATCCAGCTTGTAAGAGTCTTAAGAAGTCCCTTTTTTTTTTTTGGTGTAATTAGCATCTTCAGAAGTCACACAATTAGGATCTAACTTTTTTCTTTTTTTTTGTAATTGCACCTTTGGGATCTAATTTAGCAAAAGGTGAAGAGTATATTTTGTTGAGTCAGTAGAGATAAGTTAAATCCTTCAGCCAAGTCTTCAAGTATCTTTTTGCTCCATCCTTTTTGAACATATGACTTCCTCTTTTCTTCTCTTTTGTTGGTTTGTTTGTCTGTTACTACTATTGCCTATGACATTGATGGTAGGGTAAAAGAATATCAATGCAACTGTGCCCAAAGTAAACTTCTCTCCGCAGTTGACAGGAGACAGACGCAATATTATTAAACAACTAGAAAATCAAAAAGTTTCATATTACAGATCCACAGGATTTTCTCGCATGAACATTTCCAAAGTTCTACTCTTTTATTGACTAGATGATGCAAGTTATATCAGGAAATACGATTCCCTAAGCTTACCGGGAAAGGATGATCCTGATTCAGTCACAAGGGCTGCACTATTAATCCACTTTGGACCAGTACAATAAAATACAGTTCCTTCACTATCTAATTGAAGGACCCACCTGTAGGTCAAGCGAAACAATGTCAAGAAAATTCATCAGACAAGTTAAACAGACCAATACTAACTTAAGAAACAACATTCACAGACAGTACCATGAGATAACAGCATGAATTGTACCATCTACAGTGGCTTTGACATGGAGCTCAGTTTCTCTAAAACTTTCTGGCCTTTTCCAAAAGTCAAAATCAAAAATTTTGAACGGTTCTGACAACTAAATAAAATTTTTTATCAACTCAAGTAGAAGCAAATGATCAGCTCAAGGAGAACTATCAGGAGAAATGCTATTACCAGCTTCACTTCTTCAATTGCATCACAATGCATTGCAAATTGCTGCTGTCTGATTCGTAGAATTGGGTTGATTCCATCTGGAACAAGATAGATTCCATCTGACGCTCTTGTTTCACTAGAGACTAAGTCATGCAGCTTCCATAAATACATGCTTTCAACAAACTGAAAGGAGAAACAGATAAACCACGAGGACAATCAGCCCAAAGAAGCGAACATTAAAAAATTCTTTCACACAACTACTAGATATGGAACACGAGAATGCAGCCCCTACTTATGAAATACATGATCAGCAGCGATGAAAGTACTCTTGGGAAGAGTTGAGCTCCCCTCACTAGTAGAGGTCCAACCACCCAAACTTAAGGAAATCCTTTCTGGATCATCGTTCCTCCTGCCAAAACTTATTCTTCAACTCCTGTTATTCGCCAATATTCCTCCTATATTTTCCCTCTATCAATTCTTAGCTTCACGTATTTTTCATATTGGTCTGCATGGGATGAGCTTAAAATGGGAAACTAAAGCATTGAAAATTTGATGGACCATGCAATTCAGTGTAGCCAGAGCCAGAAAAAAAGGGCAAGAGAATTTGGGGTGGTCATCTTGAATGTAATAGACTATTCACTAGAACTATCTAGAAGAAGTGATTACCTGGCCATAAATTGTTGCACGGTGGGGTACTGTTCGTGGATTTTCCACCAGCAGCTTCTCATGAGCATGTTGCAGAGTTGGGATCAAGCCTTCACCCAACAACTCCGAGTCCAGAATCTCGCTTACCTGTAGTATGATATTTCATGGACAAAAACGAAAGTTAGCAAAATCCAACGACACGAACGACGAATTCTTAGTTTAGCAATCTAGTTAGAAGTATAGCAACTGAAACAGAAAAAAGAAAAATTCCTAAAGTTGATCAGCGTGGGAAAATAACCACTTTGGCTTGCTTCACTCTATATTTGAATCGGGCCTAAGCAAAGCCTCAGTTCTTACGTCCACTTGCTTTCAGGTGGGTAGAATGATGTTCATGTAAAAATATTACCACATACCCAGCTGAGTTCTTCAAAAGCATGTCTAAAATAAATTAGCAAGCCATCAGCGACTGGATTAACATATGGTGTAATGTTTCACGTAAGAATCTCACATTCCTGAGGACAAACTTGTGCAGCTATACAATAACGCATATTTAAATGACAGCTGCAGGTAGGTCAGTGACCACATCACAAAGGAATTCCAATTGGGACTAGTGGTAAATGTCATTGTACTTCTTGG
>AP025052.1:6148039-6220455 GCA_036186865.1 Eustoma russellianum
TCCCCCCCCCCCCCCCCCTTCCCGTGTGTGCGCATGTACAAAAAAATCTTTTAAAAGAATTAGCATATCAGAAGGCTGATCACTGAATGATTATTTTATTATGGAACGATTAAACAAAATTATCTGACATTCCATGAGGATAGATTTAGGGTATCACCAATTTCTATAAACAGAAAGATCATAACCAGCAAATCTGTTAGTATTTGCACAAAAATGACAGGAATGATAAAGGGCAACAGTGTGGTATTCTTAGTTCTTCGATTGGAAAGTATACTTGCGTCCTCCTGATACATCAAAATAAGCACACTGTTATGGAGCTCTAGGATTTAACCAGAATGTCAGCTCGAGAAGTCATATCCACGCCAACTTGTAATTCATCAGATCTCTTATTTATTACACGTATACTTCTCTCCAAACCATTAGCACCCAAAACTTTTCGCATCAGCTTCACCATCGGAAGGTATGATTCACATGCTGTCACCGTTCCTTGTGAGGCAGATGCCGCAACAGGATGACCCTGATACATTGCTCGAGCTGCCATCAATGATAGCAAGCCAGTTCCAGCGCTGCAAAGAAATTTCAAACAGCGCCAGATGAATAAGAACGTGCTATGGGGCAGTACCCTTTTCACCACAGATTCACCTAACTGGTACACGTATAAGCATACCAAAAGGGTACTAAGCGGTAAATTGTGGATATGCATACACATACACTATTTTTATACTTTGATGATAAAGTGCGACCCACTTGAATAAAGTTAATGCATAAAAATGTCTAGGCCAAAGAGTTAATTTTCAGCAAGCAGATATCTCGTGGTATACAACAGGTCACCATACTATTTATCCATAATAGAATTTGAAACCAAAGAATCAAAGCATTGTCAAATTTGACATCATAAAGTACCAGAAACACCAATAATACGACAGAAGATTGATTTTTTTGTGTGTGCATGCGCCTCCAAATGTAGTGGTAGAGTTTCCCTATCTTTCAACAATAACAAAGTTCATCCATTTATCCAGCCGCATTTTAAAATTTCAGTCTTTTATTTCCCCCAATTAAATCTATGACAAAGTAGAATAAAAAGACGTGATTGACGAACAAATTACCCAATGTCGAGAACACGGCAAGGCTTAATCACAGTCTTGTCAATGGCTTCACGAAAAGCTCTATTCCTGGTAGAATCATTGAGCATGTCGAGATAGGAGGTCATGGCCAAAAGGGGTTTGTGGGTTTCTTCAGGAGCTTCAGTCTCGTCGATGACAACCCACTCTGAATTGCCAGTTAGCGAGTCGACTTGAAGCTGAAAAATACGCTGAGTTGACTCGGTGCTCATGGCTCTTCTTGTTCTGATGAAGTTGAAACGAGTGGGAAGGGACAGAGGTTTACAGAGCCTTTGGAGGCGGAGGGGAGGGGGACAGTAGGGGTTTAAGGCGACAGGCAAGCATCAAGATTGCAAGGAGATATGTCCACAAAGATGCACCACCAACAATATATGTCAAATATATTTTAACGATAAAAAAAAGTTTTTAAAAAGAATGAGACAGACAAGGATACATCTATTCTAAAAAATAAAAAATATTTAATGATATCTCAGTATCTATATAAATGACACAATAATAAAAATATAGTATATTAGTTTGTTAGTGAAAGAGTTTAGTAAGATGCAAGGAGATGTCTTTTTCACAGTGCCAAATTTGAAAGGGATAATTGCCTTTTCTTGACGAAATGACTTCTTTACACTATTGTGTTTTTGAACTTAAAATAGTGTGTTTTTTAACTGAAATGAAAAGTAACTACCCAATCAAATTCCGAGAGTGATATACCTAAATTGATCAAAATGTTAGATCTTTTGGCCATAGAAAATGCATGTATATATTTGTCGTCTTCAATAAATATGAGGCATGTCATCATGATCATCTTTATCTATACATAGAAATGACCACTACTTACTAACTCCTCAAACTTCTTCTATGCCTTATATGGTAAGAAATTGTCTTGAACATTTATTAGTTCCTTGTGTGAGAGGGAGAGACAAAAGATTTCAAGAGCTTTTTCTTCTAGCTCAATATTCTTCTTATCTTTGTAGCCACCCAACTCTTAAATGATTATTCCCCTATTTTCACCCAACTTAGTTGGTGGAGGTGTTTCCTCCATAACTACTTTCCATATATCATAACCCATCTACACAAATATGCATTCATCTTATATTTCCATAAGAAATAGTGTTGAGCGTCAAACAAGGGGTTCTCGGCGTTTGATACCGTAAATATAGTGTATAGTTTGGGAGTTGAGCTATATGAGGTAAAGGTTGTCATTGTCATATTTTTCAATGATATTTGACCTTCCTATTTGCAAAAATTGGCCAATCAATCAACGTTATGTTCTGATACTAATTGTTGGAGTGTTTGACAAATTTGGAATTTTTTCGGTTTAGCTCACACACACTCAAATGCTCTCCAAAACAAGAAAGAATAATATGGGAATCAATAAATAGAGACACACGATTCAGAGTGGTACAAATCTTTTTGATTCTACTCCACTACCACTTTGTTTCTAAAGTCGATTTTCAACATCAACTTTTCTTATTACCTTCAACAAGGAACAAGAACAACATCAACAACAACACTTGTGCCATCAACTACGACAACACTTGAGCTAACAACTAGTGAAAACAACAATACGTACAATAACAACTAGTGTAAGCAACAACTACAACAAGAGCAATCTATTGCACAAGCAACTTGTGCAACATCAACAACAGCTACAGGTAAGAAACACTTTTTGCTTCTTTACAACTTCAACAAAGTACCATTGAAGAACTTTCACCAAATGAGTTTTGGAGAGAAGTGAAACTACGCTTTCTGATGAGTCTAAACGACAAGCAAGAGATCAAATATGTGTAGTTTCTCTTGTGTTATACTTTTACTCTCACAATACAATAACAGAAACAAGCAACAAAAGCTTAATAAGCTTTAAGCACCTTTGACCTTTGAGAGCATTTTACAACAATGAGGGATGAAGCTTTAAAGAGAATAAAAGTGCATAAATGCCTCATCTCAACTTCTTCAATATATGGGAGTGTGAACGACTTTTTGCATCCTACGTAGAAGTCTTCAACTCCATCAAGTGTATTGAAGATGTTCAAATAGTCTTTAACCATTCTATAGTTAATTTTGATGCCCATAGTCACCCTAAAGAATCTTAAACATGTTTATAATAGTCAAGGAATCATTATGGATGTTGGGGGAGGCCCACACTCAGTTTGGAAAAGATTTAAGAGAGAAAACACTTTAAATATTCATCGGATTTGTTTGTAACGGCTATACAGTTTTGCACTATGTGCAACATCGATTGATTTATATCTCAGTTTTAAAGGCTGATGTCACAAAGATCGATCTTGGACAGTGTGGTTTCGGATTTGCACCTTATCCACATCGATCGGTTTGTGTTTCTTATTTGAGAGGCTGATGTTACATAGATCGATCAAAGTGTTTCAAACTTAGAGATAGAAGTTAAATGGTGTACTTCCAAATTTGCACAGTCTATACATAGATCGATTGATGACATTTCTGAGATATCTATATATACATATGCCGGTTTATGTAGAGATATATCTTTACATTAAGCTCTGTTTTTAAAGATATATGTAGAGATCAATGTTACTACTTTACTTGATCAATCTGTTGTTGTTTCTAAAATATAAAATGACTTTTCTATCACATTTCAAACATCTTGTGAACTTGATCAAATATTCATATTCCAACAGATTCTTCAGTTATTGTGTATATGATCATATATATTTTGCTTACTGAAAGAACATAAAGTACATATTCTTCAATTATACCTACATAATAAGTTTTAATGAAAAGATATAACTCTCTCTATTCCAAAAATATTGGCTTAGTTTGAATTTAGCATAATTTAAGAAAATCAACTTTGTAGACAACTATTTCTATTCTAACATTAGTTGGTCATCTAAGGTAAAATAGAAAAATCGTGTTAATTGAATGAGTATTATAGAAAATTTGACTACTAATACTTACTAAAAACAAGAAGACAATATGTTCGGGACAAACCAAAATAGAAAATAAGACAATATCTTTTAAAATGGAGGGAATGTCAATTAAAGGGAAAAAAATTATAATTTTCTTGGAAGGAGAGATGCCCCATAAAAACAATTAAACGTAATTAAGTTCGTTTATTGTTCCTGATATTATTTTTTCATTACGAGAAAAGAATAAGAAAAATACAAAAGCAAACCACGTTGCATGTTTCTCCAGGTAGAAGTATGGAATATCTTACCATCTCCAAACCGCAACTTCTGCTAATGAAACCACCCTGATAAGCAAAAACCATCACTTGAAATACAGCTAAGCTGAGCTTAGCAGCTGGAGGTATTTTTCGTCGGTTTCTTGAGATTCAGACATTCGATTCATACGAAAAGAAAGATCAATGGAGAACTACGAAAAGCAAAACGTTGATTCCAAAGTTCAATTCTACACCCCTCTTCTTGTACATATTCTGTTCCTGCTCTTTCGCTGGTAAGCTTTTCTCTGTCTGCCCTTTTTAAACTGTGCGTTAAATCCTATGGTTCTTGCCGCTTTGAAATCTTGCAAACTCTTGGGTGGCTATTGGTTATCCACATCTCTCAAATGGGTTCCTTACATTTTCAAGGCAATTCATAAGTTTCGTTTTCCTTAGTAGCTGTCTTTGTTTTATATCAAGCAATTTCTCATTGCATATTAGATAGTATTTACAGTATAGGTTGACTTTGCACTTTTTTGTTTCGGTATTTGTCTTTCAACTATTTGTACATATCCACTGTTATGACTATTTTAATATCGGAAGATTTCTGTTTATGTTTAATAAAATCCCTTCACTAGTACATAGTCCTATTATTGTGCTATCTATACAGTACATATAGAGCCGATGGTCTAACAAACTCTCTGTTCCTTGGATGGAGTTATTGTTTGCCTGCCGCTCACCCTCCCCAGACCCTAGCGATAGCTTTTGATGTCGTTGGGATATACTAGGTATGATTAATTGATTGATTGATGTTTGGGTTTATGTGGAACGGGATGTTACAGAAAACTTCTTGCTTCACCAATTAAAATAATCACCAGTTACATTTTCGAAATATGAACAGGGGATATTTTATTGTGTTTCATCTGTCGGTGAAGGATATATTGGGCTGATGCTGTATAAATTGTGAAATGACGACCCAGGAGGCATTCCCTAGTACAAAAACGATAAAACAACTGTTCGTAGATTCTGCTTGCCTGTTTGTTCGAACACAAGCTTCAATACAGTGGAGTGTGTTGTGATATGTAATATGTAGAGCGTGTTTAAGCTACCAAACTAGTATAAAAGAGTCCAAAATTTAGGAAGTAATACTTATCTACATACACCTGATTGGTTTTGAGGGGTCAATATATATTTTTGTGATAAATTTTAATGGGTCGAATTTAATTGATTTCATGTTTTTACACGTTTAGTTATTTATTCCGATCTATTAAAAAAATGAACAAGATACAACTTTGATAGGGGTCAACTCACAATGTTTAACCGTCCCTGCTCGTGTATTTGCTTGTCACTGGGTAATCCATGCTTGAACGGCGTGTTCTCTGTAGCCTTTGCTGTCTGTATTCCATTTTGAACTATGAGGTTGCCAGAATACCTCCAAAGTTACCATACTGTAGTCAAGCTCGTGGACACCAATGCAGGCTTGCTGGTTTATGCTTACTCAAATGTCGGTCGCTTGATTTGTTGCATACTACTTTTTAACAAATTTGCAGGTGATACTTGACATTGTCCAAAATTTTGGCTGCATTGTACTAATGATATCTGTAAAGATGCATTGCTTTGGCTTAGGGAGCTGTTTGTTTTTTTGTTTCTGCACATCTAAATCCAGCAGCTTTACATTTAAAAGACAGGAGTCTCAGCTTTCAAGATCTGTCTTCGTGTTTTTGTTAAGCGAAATGCTTGTTTAATCCATTTTGCTATGCTTCTCTGTCAATGAGTTCTGGCCCTTTTGTTTACATTAGTCCTAATGGAACCATTTTATCTCTACTTAGCTAGGTGGACATGCATAAAACAAAAGAAGCGCTTAAAGATATAGCTATTTCAATTGCTGCTGGAGGGAGAAGGGAATCACCAAGGTCTCTTGAAACTCAATTTTCTGAAGAGAAGCCTAAGATTATTCATCCTCCAATTGAATACCACTGGCTTTTACCTCCAAAAAGATACGGAAAAGAGTCCAGTGGGTGGAAGATTAAGTTAAAGAAAATGTTGTATCCATTCAAGCTCCATGATTCATTCAAACTCTGGAATAGCAAATCTATGAGAATGGCTATAGAAGGATCTCGTAATCCTAAAGATGAGGAACATGTGGAATCCTTTCATCAATTGCTTGTACTTGAGGGTCATCCACTAGGGAAACAATGTGACTATCACACCCTTCTACGGTATTATTTCTAATCAAGTCCTCTGCTGAGTGCTAGTGATTTTGATGATCACACCCTTCTACTTGATGCATCTTGTGATTACCTCTCATGTCTGCAGGTTTCTGAGGATGAGAGATTTTGATGTGATAAAAGCAAAAGAGATGTTCTTAAAATATCTAAAATGGCGAGAGGAGTTCAGAGTGGATTCAATTTGTAAGGCAAGTTGATGTTTTTGCCCTGCTGGGGATCTATCAATCTTAACTTCCATCACCATGTTTTCCTAGGTGATATTTTTGTCTAGAATGGATTTATTTTCGCAGTTGATTACCCATTCTGACGTTACTATATGCTGCAGGACTTTAAGTTTGAGGAGCTTAATGATGTTAAGAAGTGTTATCCTCATGGATATCATGGCGTAGATAGATATGGTAGACCAGTTTATATCGAAAGGGTTGGCTTGGTAAATGTGAATTCACTCCTCCAGATAACTAATATGGATCGTTTTGTGAAGTATCACGTGTGCGAACAGGAAAAAACTCTGCACTGGAGATACCCTGCATGTTCTCTAGCAGCAAAAAAGCACATTGCTTCCACCACAAGTATCCTGGATGTAAAAGATGTAGTAAGAGCTTCCCTCCATTGTCTGAATGTTTACTATGGAATTGACGTTTAAGCTTTTTTTTTCTTGGGGTAGTTTGTGTGCAGAATTATCACATATTGATCGAGTTTATTTCTTTCATGCTGGAGGTTTATTATCTGTTGTGTAAAATCACTTGAAAAAGGTCATGAATGAATTGGATTATACCAATAATTTTCTCTGCCAGGGAACTACCAACTTCTCCAAGCCTGCAAGATACCTCTTCTTGGAAATTCAGAAGATTGACAGCAATTATTACCCTGAGGTATGGACTAATATAAATTTTCTTTGGTGAATTTTACAGACTTTACTCTCTATCAGAGAAACAAATGGAATTGCATAAAGCAAGGCCTTTATTCCCAGTTATAGGCAAATATTGTAAATGAAGTCCGGAAGCATAGGATATCGTCATTTTGTCTATAAAAGCAGAGAATAACAGCTCTTCAGAAAATTTAAGCATTCATATTGCTGTGAAATAAGAGATTGAAACCACATGGTTTCTACATTTTCAGAATTTTAACATTCCTTTCTCAAAAAACTTGGAAGCAGAACTCATGTTTCTCACCATATCCCTTAAACTCATATTGCCTAATTCTAGCATTCACGTACATCACGTTCACAAGGTCAAATCTGATCATATTAACTGAATTCAGAAGTTTAGGATACCTAAAGTAACAATTTTACCATCTGCATAGATGTTTCCTCTTCTAGAAGCCCCTTCATCATTTCTTCCCAAAGTGAAGCACTCTGAACTCCGTGGAGTGGTTTTCATAATAGTGCTCCCAAAAAAGATTCTTCCTTTGTTCACACATTAGTGATAAAAGAAGATATGCATGTGCTATTGTCATTTCTTTCTGATATATGTATTGTGTCCTTGAGATGTTCAGTGTATCTCTATAAGAGAAGTTTTCTATTGCCGAACTTGCAGACTCTGAACCAGCTTTTCATCATAAATGCTGGATCTGGATTTAAGGTTCTCTGGACAGCTATCAAGGCTTTTCTTGATCCTCGGACGCTAGCGAAGATTAAAGTGAGCATTTACTGATTGTTCTGGTATCCTCATTAGATGGTTGCCCATTCAACAGGGCACTTATAAGGTTAAATTGCTACATGAGCACAGGTGCTTGGCAGTAACTACAGAAGTAAGCTTGTTGAAGTTATTGATCCAAGGTAACCATAGTTGATTACATCCATATGTTCAAGCATGAAATGCTACTGTACTCTCGCATGCTTTAACAAGCAAGCATTTCTAAATTTTCTAGGAACTGATGAATATTCATTTTTTCCTGCAGCAACCTTCCTACCTTTTTAGGTGGTAGCTGCGTGTGTTCTGAGTCTGGTGGTTGCTTGTTCAGTGACAAAGGCCCATGGAGTGACCCTGGAATAACAGAAATGCTTCAGGTTAGCCTTCGGGGCTTCAAAAACCTTTTTTCTCGCTTCTGAAGAGAACAATGGTCTCTTGGAAACATGTTTCCTACAGAGAGTACAAAAAACTAACCACTTCTCTGCCTTCTCTAGGCAATGATTGCTGCAGGAGAAGAAAGTGAGGATATAGGAAGGAAAAGGCAAGAAGGAAAAAAAGCAGAAGTATTTGTTGCAGTAAGCAAATCTCTGCATCTTTTACTAACTTTTCTCTATTGCCATATTCTTGAATTGCATAGCTTTCATGAGTTCAATTATAACATTAGTGACTACTGATATTGCTTCCTCTGTGTTCCTTCCAATCATTTTCACAATGAACTTCCTGTGCATAACAAATTAAGCTCATCACTATCTTGCTGCTTTGTGACTATGAGGTCACGGGTTTGAGCAGCGGAAACAGCATCTTGCACAATGTGTAAGGTAAGGTTGCATACATCAAATCGCAAAGCGATCTGGCCTCTCCCCGGAGCCTGTGCAAATGCAGTAGCCTAATGCACCGGGAACGCCCTTTTACCATCTTGCTTTCACGTTTCTTTTACTTTCTTTACCCGTTGGAATTTTCGTTTCACCTTGTGTAGGAGCAGGATGCTATACAACTACAAAATATTTATGGTATCTCTCGATCAAAGGATATCAACTCTGAGCAGCAAGGGGAACCAAGTGGCCTCAGTCAGTCGTCCATGGCCCAACAGGAAGCATTTGAGGCACTGATTGGAGTAGCCAAAACAGTGAGTTTAGCAGTTTCACATTTTGAAAGTTTTGGCTGTCTACTCTGCACAGCAGAACACAACTCTTAACATTTCCATCTCTCTCCCAGAAAATTGAGACTTTGGAAACTGCTCTTGATGATACTAAGATGGTAATAATAGTGCCCCATGTATTCAAAAGTTTTGCTTTTACATAGGTTTTGGTGGACAATGTTTGTAGTTGACACATCATTTGCCTGTCTAGGTATTGCAAGGACTTGCAAGGCATATGGAACAGATGAAAGGAGAATGATCTTTTGTTTTGGTCAAGTTACATCTCTGCCCTCCTATGTTCACTACGTCTCCCCCCTCCCTCCACGCGCATGCACAGATGAATGCTCCTGCAATGTGTAGTTTACTACAAAGGAATCAAATAGCTGACATGACAAAAACTTGGGAATTTGTTTCACGTAGAAACCAAATGCTACTTGCTGTTGAGACGATTATTTCGACATTTCAACTATTTTTTGTATATGTTTTATACATTGTTAGCATGGAGATTTCTTGAGATGAAAATTTTGGATTTAAAAAGTCTAAAAGGGATGTCAACTATTCTACTTTGTACTCGTTATGAGTCCAAATGTTTTCAGACGACTTTTCATTTTGATGCGAGACAAAACCATATCACAGCTATGTACTATGTTGTATTATTTGTTTGCGCGCTAAAGTTTGATATTCTATGTTTTTTCGGGAAGTAATTCTGAATCTTGGACATATTGAAATCTATAGAATTTATATTCTAAGATTTTAAGTTTCAAAGACCAGAACGAAATGGGTTACATCAGTACATATAAGCACATGAAATTAGGATTCCAGGTTGACAAATGACCTACTTAATATGCAGTAGATTGTGTTCTGGTGGCATTACCACTAACTATGCGTTACACAACTCCAACGAGAAACTGAGAAAGTAACCACCATCTACTGAAATTTCTGGAATAGGATTCAATGACGAATTATAAAGTACTTGAGTATTTTTTTTAAACGCTTTATGAGTAATTATCAGCTATATGAGCAGTTGTTTTGCAAATAATAAGAAATCCGGTGTACAGTGTTAGAATCAAATTTCCGTGCCATGAATTCAATAAGAATCAAAAGGTGCAATCAGAGATGAGAAGCGGTGTTCATAGAATGCTGATTCCCGATGATGAGTATTTGAATAGCGACAAATGCTACCAATTCGACACGTCATAGTCAATGTTATTTGATTTCATTAAAGCATAGGTCGCTTTAGGTCCACCTCAATTTGCAAGTCCAAAAAACACGGATGAGCTGACGCGGCCCATGGGACGCAGGATGTCCCCTCGATGTCGACGAGTGTCTAAAATTAGTATCAATAAGAATCGTCCGAGATTGAGAGTTGGGCGCATTATCCTAAAATGCCACCTCAACCCCAGTTATCACCTTAGCCGTCAGCGATGCTTCATCTCAGTCGTAGCTTTCACCTTGGCTCTAGCGTGAACATCAGCTACCCCCCATAGGACATCGTGGACCGGGGCACAAAACCATCATGTAGGCATCTTACCCATGCAACTTGATACGTGATGGCACACGAGAGTCATATACAAGCAAAACAAGACATTTGGCACACTTCCGTCTCTCCTCAACATGCATTGGCTGTCCAAATCATACAAAATAAAACATCGACACCCTTCACCGCGCATGTTCAATCCATTGAGCAAAAAATTACTGCTACAACATAAAAATAACACATGTTTCTCTAATATTCCATCATATAAACATGGTAAAAATTATAACTGACTTGAGCATCGGAGGGCTTTTCTCATAGCAATAGCTCCAGGACCTCTAACATATCATCTTGTGCAGATTTTTGAGAATGTTAGTTCTAGCACCAAACTACGTCTACGTAAGACTTTGATGATGTTTTTTGTTTTTGGATCATTTCTAGTCTAAGTGAAGATCCGACTTCGTCATCCAAAACGTTTGAGGATGTCCAACCAGAGGGAAATAAGGAGATGAAAACGGTCTGGCAGAAAATCTTATGAATCAAAAGATGTATGATGAAGTAAGAGAACAACAAAAATTGTTGTATGCTGATCTTCTTAAGACTCACCAGATCTATGCAGAGGCCCGAGAACAACAAGAAACAGTGCTTCTTAAGGCTCAAAAGATGTCCGTTAAAATACAAGGACAAGAGAACGAGAGTCTTAAGCCTCAAAAGATATATGCTGAAGTACGAGAACAGAAACAAAGGTTATCCGAAAAGCTTTTTAAGACTGAACAAATAAGTGCTGAAGTACAAATTCAACAAGAAAGGGTGTTTACCAAGCTTGCTCAAGTATGAGAAACACAAAAAAAAAAAGGCGTCGGAGCGTAATTCAGTTAGTATTCGTGTGGTAGATTGCACTACAATAGGTCGTCGGTTCGACTCTTGACAGTCGCAATGAGGGTATTGAAGTCCTTCCATTAGCTTCTTATGCATGTGTAATCAATGTTATTTACGGACAAGAACAATGGTTGATTAGGTTTTCGAGAGTTTCTGTCCCGTCTTTCAATCAGGGACAATTGGAACTGTCTTTTCTTCTGTACCCTTTGTCATGCTTAAAATACTTAATGTTCTGTAGACAAGATAAGGACTACAACCACAGAACTAAGTATATGACTAGTTAATACAACAACAGTGTTCCCAACAGATGGGGAGACCATATAGACCAATCAGCTTTAATAGGTATCACAATACACAAGCAAGGACAATTAGAAATGAGGCGATACAAACTTGGGAAAAGAAAATATGAGACTGAGAAATTACAAAACCTTTTATATAATTCAAGGAGATCAGTGGGCAAAGACCTTCATTTATTATGACTAAATGCCACCTGCACAGAACTCATTTCCATGTGAGCTCTAGCACTTTAAACAGGATATTGGATACCCTTGAAATTAAACAAACGGCTACCTGGTAGAATGTCACACCATATGAAAAGTCCTGATGTGTAGGACTTATCAGTAGACAATCTTCTACAAGGTGCCAAGGCCTTTGACATTTCCATCCTTAAACAACAACCATACCCTCTATTTCCTAACAACAGCAAAAGCTATTGCTCGGATCTGAGGAGGATGAGAGGCAAACAAACAATACCTCTATCTCAAGAGACAGAGAGCTTGCTTCCAGTGAGATCCCCTGCTCTATATGTACCTGCATAGATGACACAATAATAGAAATATGATGTGTTACTAGTGAAGGAATTTAGTGAACACAAATAGTAAACTTCTGATATTAGAATAGCCATAACGGTGTGTATGCACAAATAATGAAAGAGAAGGGAAAAAAACAAAAAGTAGGAAGAAGAGGACTTAGAAAATCATGTATCAAACTTGAGACTGACGCAGCATAGTATCATCTACATAGTTAAAGATTCACGGAAATGAAACATAAGGTCAATGAAAAGAAACAGGACACACCACTTGTAAATAGATAGGCAGGCCCTCTCCTAGGACCAGCAATTAATATCTTAATCCCAAGTGTCAACCACCAATCCAGTCACATTCAACAAGCCTGGTTCCTAAGAAAAGGAATCCATGGAAATGCAGGCAGATGTGGGTACCTGCAAAAGCTATAACAAGCTACAAATAGAGAAAAACAAAAACATGCAGCCACCAAAAGGAAGAAGAAAAATCAAAAAATAACCTGCTGAGGTTTAATATTTTGAAGAAGCTCAAGTTTGCAGTCTATACTGCATATATCATCATAAGTCTGTATACAAAACACTAGGTTAGAAATAGAAAGATAAAAATGCATAAAAAGAGATAGGAAATCCAACAGATGGAAGACCCACATTATTGCATATGTATTCCCCATATTTCCCACAGACAACACAAATAGGTTCACCAGGGCTGGAAAATCTCTGATCAAATTGACTCTTGACTCTATCAATTATGTCTGCACTATCTTCAGTAGTTCAGCAACTAGTCAGTAAACATGACATTAGAGCTTAAGGGACATAAATCATCTGTCCCAAGCCTCCACCTAGCCACTAAGCACTCAGGTCTATTCAAATCGGATGCTCTAATTTCACAAAGAACAAATCGATTTGTTTAAATGGCAAATGAATCTTGAATCACAACTTGCGTAACCAGTTCAGATGTGAAAGTCATCTCCAGGAAAAATAATAAAAATGATGCTTGTTGCAGGATGCTAATTACTGTATCCTAGTGTTATGGCAGATCATTATGGTAAAGAAATTTTCTGTAGGACTGATCAACTTGTTCATGATTAATGTAAGTAACCATAAAGATGAAGGCAAAGATAAAGATACAGAGTAGGAACAAGATGTATATAAAACCATAATTGACTGCAACATTCAATGCAACAAACCTTCAGATAAATTCAGCAATATACTAGACGTAGAACAAGTTCGATTTTCTACATGTGTATCACACAGCTCAACAAATTCCCCGCTGAGATCATGCTTCCCTCCAATCTCATCAGATCTATTGGGATCACCAGCATCTTTAGTGACAAGATTACACAGAAAGAACAAAATGCCTGCCCCCCTCCACGCCCCTCCTTCCCAAAAAAAAAAGTGAATGGTTTCTGTAGAAATATACAATAAAAACACACATGTAAATACACACAAATACACATATTCTATATACACATACAAAATATATATATCTTACATTACTATTTCAGTAACGTAATCACATTATAGCCGTTAGGATGGAAAAAGGCTGTGGCAGTTTCTAGCCGTTAGAAAACTAGCTGTTAGATACTGTTTTACAACACCTCTATATAAGAGGATCTCATAAACATTTTGAGTTTCTCAACTCTTTCTATACTTATCAAAACCATCTCCTTCTTATTAAACAAACCCGTATTTTAAAAAGATGGTTTCTTATTCTTTTTTCAGTAATGATAAAAGTGAAAAGCATTATAGTGGACTTTGGACCTTGTTTAAACTTGTACATAAAAAGGGACTTCACTTATATGACACGACATGTGCATATTCCTTTGCATAAACTTCACTTGTTCTTTTCATTAAATATAAGTACAGGACACTATAGTGTTAAGATTGTCTTACCATAGTTACCATATTTGTGTCATAAAAGCAAGATATACGTTACCTTGTATAGAAAAAGGAAAAGGAATCAATTACGATCAATTACGATCAATCACCATTAGTACATACCATACTTAGGATCCTGATGTAAACATAAATAGGACATTGTAACCTTTGAAAGAAAGAAAAAAAAAAACAATTCGTTCAATCGTGTCTTGCTAACATGGTATCAGAGCAGGCACGATTCTTACGAAAATTGTCTTTCTGGGCATAGGCTCAGAAGAAAAATTCATCACTGCCTTCATACCTCTCTCGGCCAATAGCTTCGGCCAAGAGACTTACCTGCCTTACCAGCATACCTGACTGAGTCTGCTGGTTGCTGAATCCGAAAAACAGCCTTCCAAGCCAAACTCATATCACCATCCGTTATACCCATCATCACCTGCAACAAACCAACCATTACAATGTCAGACATCCCCGAATCATCTGAAAACCCCAAACAAGAATTCTCACAGCCAAATAGTCCTGGAGATCTGGCCATTCAGGTGGCTCATATTCTCAGAGACAGCCTAAAACCAACAATACAGCCACAAACATCATTACCAGAAAATCTCCATATTGCTGTCAAACTAACCGGCAGCAATTTTGCCTTATGGTCCCGAATAATTTATCGAGCTATCCTAGGAAGAGGACAGAGCTCTCATCTGACGGGGGTACCCCCGCCACCCACACCAACGCATCCTGATTTCCCGAAATGGGAACAGGATGACAATTCGGTATTCACTTGGATCCTCCAAAACGTGGATCCAAGCATGATAAATAACGTGTCCCGATATCCAACCGCAAAGGCCCTGTGGGATGGGCTTGCATTAACTTACGGATCCGGTGGGGACTCTCTTCAGGTATTTGATTTACACCGAAAAGCTAATAGCATCAGACAAGGTGAAAGTTCATTAGAGGCTTGCTGGAACAGCCTCCAGAACGTGTGGGTATCAATTGATACCCTAGATACCAACCCTATGAAATGTCCAGAGGACATCAGTTCTTACAATCAAAAGTTGCAGGAGTTTAGGCTCTACCAGTTTCTTACCGCTATAAGTGATAAATACGAATCTGAAAAAAAGGAATTACTCAAAAGGACGCCTTTACCAAACGTCGAAGCAGCCTTCTTCGAGATTAAGCGGGCAGAGGTAAGAGCTGGACTTACGAAGCATGGCCCCTCAGATCTGTCATCATCACAGGGGATTGGCCAAGGGATGGCCATAAAATCATCACAGGGAAGGAGCCGTGGAAAGGACCGAGGCACAGGAGGTGACAAGGGGTTGCAGCAAGGGCCACATCCAACTCGTCAGAACCCAAAAATTGACAAAAGTCATCTCCTTTGTGACCACTGTGGGAAGAAAGGTCACCTAAAGGAAAGTTGTTTTCAAATTCTGGGCTACCCAGACTGGTGGGAGGGACGAAAAATTTCAGTTGCAGGAACTGGAGGAAAGGCAGCAGTAACTCAGAGCTTCGAAGAAGGAGGGGAGCACAAAGAACAGAGCAGCGGCGGAGAAAACAACGGACAGGGCAACTCAGGTAAAAGGGGGTTAGGTGGTAACCCTAACCCCCAACATTTAATACCGCCGGATATTACCCCTTTGCCCCCTCAAGTATTTGCAGGACAGGCCCTAAACTCTGAAGATAATATCAGAGTGGTCCCTCAAGACACCAGCTCCCGAAATAATAACCCTGCAGTTCCTCAAATGCCAGAATCCACCCCACCAACTTCCCAGAATTCCAAATACACCCCTACGTTTACCAATCAGGCCCAAACAGACCCCCCTAATCCCAGAATATCCCAAATCAGTCCTAATAACCCTTTAAATACCACAAATAAGTCCCTTTGGATTTTTGACTGCGGCGCCACAGATACCATGACCTTCGATCCAAATGACTTTGTTACACACTCTTCCACACTCAAAACCCACGTAGAAACAGCCAGTGGTGAGACAATTCCTGTGTGTGGCAGTGGGTCCATCAAAATTACACCGGATGTCACACTTGAACACTGTTTATTCGTTCCTTCTTTATCGACTAAATTACTTTCCGTTAGTCAACTCACTAAACAATTAGATTGCATAGTTCTTATGTATCCTTCGTTTTGTGTGTTGCAGGACATTCATACTCGGGAAATCATTGGACGTGGTACTGAGTGCGGCGGTTTGTATTACGTAGATGCGGTGGCGCAACAGGGTAAGTCTAATCTTGCCACCGGTACGGTCTCGCGCCAGTTGTGGTTATGGCACCGTCGGCTGGGACATCCATCATTTGGTTATCTTCAGAAACTTTTTCCTCATTTGTTTTCCAATAAATTACCTAGTTTGACTTGTGACACTTGCCTCCGGGCTAAATTACCTCGAGCGACTTACCGCTCTAATAATACTCGTGCGAGTCATATCTTTTCCATAATACATACAGATGTTTGGGGACCATCCCCACACCCTACATCACTTGGCTTCCGTTACTTTGTTATTTTTGTTGATGATTGTTCTAGAATGACCTGGCTATATATTCTCAAACACAAATCAGATGTTGCCAGCAAATTTGTTGAATTTTATAATATGATTCATACCCAGTATAAAACAGATATCCAGATCCTACGATCTGATAATGGGGGGGAATACCTTGATGGGGCACTAAAAGACTTTCTCCGTGAAAAAGGCATAGTACATCAAACTACTTGTCCTGAAACCCCTGAACAAAATGGGGTTGCCGAAAGAAAAAATCGTACCATACTAGAAATGACTCGTGCCATGATGCTCGACTCCGGAGTCCCTCGAGTTTTTTGGCCGGAGGCGGTGTCCACTGCCACATACCTTTGTAACCGCTTACCCACTACTATCCTAAACCATCAAACTCCATTACAAACACTTTCTACCCAAACAGCGATTCCTTCCATGTTGACCCTACCACCAAAGGTCTTTGGTTGCACCGTCTTTATTCATGTCCCTAAATCCCATCGCACTAAATTTGACCCCTGTGCCGAGAAATGCGCCTTCGTTGGTTACGCTTCCACCCAAAAGGGTTATAGATGCTATAACCCTCGTACCAACCGAATCCATACCACCATGAACTGCACATTTGTCGAAACCAAATACTTCTTTACCACCCAATCTCGGTCTCAGGGGGAGATAACAGGTAATGATGGTGATCCACTCGATTGGTTGTCTAGCCTATACTGGCCGATGATTGAGCCAACACGGCAAGTAGATGGCTCCGACTGTGCTATAGCTCCCTATGATAATACAAATACAGCATCAGTATCCGACAGTGGTGATCTCGAGGTGAATGGAATGCAACACCCAAAAGAGTCTACATATGACACTGGTAATCTTTTTGACAATATTCCGCAATCTCCCGAAAATTCACCTATCATTGAACTTGTTAATTTACCCTCTGATAATCTGACTGAAACCTCTGGACAACTTGAGTTGGACCACACTGATATTATAACAGGAGAACAGGGACGTGTCTTGCCACCAAGGAAAACCAGAGGAGTTCCACCTGACAGATATTCACCCACAAAAATCGCTCGCGCATCCAAATATCCTATTCAGAGAAGTAGTCTCAGTGGTACTGCAAAGAGTTTTTTAACCACCATATGCTCAGAGGATATTCCCCGGAGTGTAGAGGAGGCATGTACGAATCAATCATGGAAGGAAGCAATGAAAGTTGAAATGAACGCACTTAAGAAAAATGAAACGTGGGAAGCGTGTGAACTACCAGTCGGTAAGAAACCAGTGGGATGTAAGTGGGTCTTCACCATTAAATACAAGTCCGATGGAAGCATTGAACGTTACAAAGCAAGGCTTGTGGCAAAAGGGTTCACTCAGACCTATGGGGTAGATTATTCTGAAACATTCTCTCCAGTCGCAAGAATTGATACTATCAGGGTCCTATTCTCCATTGCAGCAACTGAGAACTGGCCATTACAGCAATTCGACGTAAAGAATGCATTTCTCCATGGCGACCTGAAAGAAGAGGTATATATGGAGCCTCCCCCAGGGTTTGGACATGACTTTAAACCAGGACAAGTGTGCAGACTAAGGAAAGCATTATATGGACTTAAACAATCTCCTCGAGCATGGTTTGGTAGGTTCACATCAGTCATGAAAAAAGACGGGTATAGACAAAGCAATGCAGATCATACCTTATTCATCAAGAAACAGGGAAGTCTTGTTACTTGTCTTATTATATATGTTGATGTTATGATTATTACTGGAAATGACACTAATGAAATCTCTCGTCTCAGGAAACATCTGTTCACTCAATTCGAGATGAAAGACTTGGGAGGACTGAAATATTTCTTGGGAATTGAGGTGCTACGATCACAGGCGGGCATATACATATGTCAAAGGAAATACATTCTCGATCTACTGACGGAAGTAGGTATGCTTGATGCCAAGCCAGCAGATACCCCAATAGTCCAGAACCATAAGTTGGAGTTCACACCAGGAGGACCCACGACTGATCGAGAAAGATACCAGCGACTAGTGGGCAAGTTGATCTACTTATCTCACACCAGACCAGACATTGCTTATGCAGTTGGGGTAGTCAGTCAGTTTATGCACAATCCCCAGAAACATCACTTAGATGCTGTGTTCAGAATCTTAAGGTATCTAAAGAAGACTCCAGGCACCGGGCTACTCTTCAAGAACAATGGACATCTCAAGATCGAGGCATACACTGATGCTGATTGGGCAGGAAGTCACGTTGATCGACGTTCGACATCTGGGTACTTCACGTTAGTGGGCGGCAATGTGGTAACTTGGAGGAGCAAGAAACAAAAGGTTGTGGCACTGTCTAGCGCAGAAGCAGAGTTTCGAGGCATTGTAAAAGGTATCACGGAAATACTTTGGATTCGAAAGCTGCTTGGTGAACTCGGTTTTCAGGAATCTGAACCAATAAAGTTAAAATGTGACAACAAGGCGGCCATCAGTATCTCAGAAAATCCTGTGCAACATGATCGCACCAAACATGTTGAGATTGATAGGCATTTCATCAGATAAAAACTTGACGAGAGGATAATTACGCTTCCGCATGTACGTTCTGAAGATCAACTCGCGGACATCCTAACCAAGGCGGTAAATGGACGAATATTTGAAGATGCACTGCGCAAGTTGAATATTGGCGATCCCACGATTCAACTTGAGGGGGAGTGTTAAGATTGTCTTACCATAGTTACCATATTTGTGTCATAAAAGCAAGATATACGTTACCTTGTATAGAAAAAGGAAAAGGAATCAATTACGATCAATTACGATCAATCACCATTAGTACATACCATACTTAGGATTCTGATGTAAACATAAATAGGACATTGTAACCTTTGAAAGAAAGAAAATATAAAAAACAATTCGTTCAATCGTGTCTTGCTAACATATAGATGATTTGACTTTGCTATTACTTGACGTTAAACATGTCACAAGATTTTTCGTTACACAGTACACGGTTTTGTTCCTTTGATCATAAAGTTTTGTTGTTACACATAATATATGTTAGTCTTATACTCATGTTAGAAAGTTTTATCGTTACACATTGTACGTCAATTTTTGACATTTAAACCTTAGACTTGACTAACTTGACATACGTAACCTGATTTAAATATATTTTTTCCTTTTTTTTTTCTCCCGTTCGGGTTTGGGGGATGGCAGGGTGGGCGGGGGGTGGGGAAGAGGGGAGAGGGTTTTGTTGGCTTGGTCGAAAGGGAGAGGGAAGGGATGCGTAAGGGAAACAAACTTCAAGAACTCAAAATAGAGGTTTTGACTTGAGGACCTCGTTTATGTATTGTGCTGTGTCATAAATACTCTCCGTTTTAAAAACATTACCATAATCTGACAGTTTATTGTATATTTCCTCTGTTCTAAAAATATTATCATAGTTTGACTTTTTGAAACAGAGGGAGTGAGAGATTTGGTGTGGTAGAGGTTCCGGACATGTTCAAAGTTTCAGCCTACATATCCCTATTTCCTCCGATTATAGCCCCCTTTTGAGGTTAATATTCTCTTCAACATAAAGAAACTTGTATCTAAATTTAAGATAATGTCATTCCATCTCAATTCAGACATACAAGAATACGATATCATACATATGAAATAATTTTCCGTTGAACTCACCCACACACGTATACAAATATATTAAGCTCTGACTTGACAATACTCATCTAAGAAATGAACATCTTTTACTTTGCAAATAAACAAACATCGTCAGCTGAGTGTGACAATTCACCGAACTTGACTCCCTTAAATAAAGGGAATTTCAATTTATAAATTGAAAGTTCTACTTAGCTAGACAGTCTACCAATTAAAAGCTCCTGAATGTAAGTCTAAGAAGAAGTGCTAATAATATTTTAACATTTTCAATGGCATATGCTGCACTCATGATATGTAAAGGACCTGGCCCACAAGTTTAATTAACTTCTCTATTATTGCACAAAAAAGTAGTATAAACCAATCTCAGCCACATATCATCACTAATCCAATTCACACCTGTGAAGAACATTGACTTTCAGCTGCTCAAGTCATGATCAAGAAACAACAAGAAACCAGAAAAGTATTCAGAGATTTCTTTGGACAAATCTTGCCCGTCTAAGAAACACTGTGATCACACACCAGAATCAATCATCCCAGAATCAGGGAAGAGGATACATGGGGAAGACAAGTTGCACTGTTGATGGGGAATTGGACATCTCAAAGTACGGTGAGCCAATTCCATGGATTGGTGCCTATGCAGCAGCAGCCGCTGCAGCTTGTGCTTTGGCAATGGCCCTTGATGCTCTTCACGCGTTTCGCTACCGGAAGTTTTGGTTTCCATGCAAATTCTTCTCCCTCAATGCAACCACCCTCACTCTTTTAACTGTGGCTACTAAACTGTCTGTGGATTTGCATGCTCCCATGCCTCGGAGGCAGGATCAGTTGGCGAAGCTCAGCAGCGCGGTTTTCGTCTGCACGGCAATCGCTAACTTCATGCCTTCTTTAGGGACCATGGAGAACAAAGAAATCTTGACCAACATGGTGGCTTTGGGTATATTTGTGGTTACTGATATTGTGAATATCTGCATCCAGTTGGGTACAGGGGTTATATATGTGTTCTGGGAAGAATACGCTTCCGTTATGTTTCTTATGGTTGCGTTGTTTGCTCTTATGGTTTCATCTTGTTTGACAATACCTGCAACTAAATGCTTTTTTGAACTGAAATACAAGAAGAAACACAAAGCAACAATGGAGCAATGTAATTATCAAGTGGGCAAATGCATATCGAACAATGTAAGTTCTAAATTGAGCGAGGATCTGACAAAATATTGGATCATGGCACAAACCTGCCATCCACAGTTTGTGTTGGCGCGCCTAGCAACAAGCACTGCATCAGGTGCACTCTGCCTCTTGAGCACAGCAATTTTAGCAGAGGCCATGCTTCGTTCTTATCTCATGCCGCGGAGGTTTCACTTTTGTTCAGGCGAGAGTGAATTCAAGTGGTCAAGCACCTTGATTTTAATAATCCAAACTCTGGCAGTTGCAATAGGTACTATAGGACCGGCTTCTAGGTGGTTCATGGCCATTAATTTCACATGCCCTAAGAAAGCAAAGAAAGCGTTCCAAGTTAACCTCGCGGTAGAGAATTACTGGATCCATCAACTCAATGAGTGGAAAGAGAGCCCCATTGCATTTAGAAGCTGTGGAAGACAATCAAGAAAGCTTATAGAAAGCATAAAGAAAAATCTTCTGGGAACCTGTGTTCTCGTACAAACTGGCTTAGTGTTAACGAGCAAGCTAATTAGGTTGGTTTCTGTATTTTGTGTAGCCCGATTGCTGATAAGCAGCCTGAAAATGATCAGATCAGTAAAGTGCAAGCTGAGGGTGCCCAACAATGACTTCGTGTCGGAACCTGAGGGCCACAAGATGCGAGACCTAAGTCACTATATTTTGCATCTGGAAGGAGAAAAAGAATTGATGTCGATGATGATGGAAAGGAACGGTGACCCCACCTCTGACTGGGTAAAGATTGGGGAAATGAATCAGCCAAAACATCTCATAAAGCTCCTGGAGGGACTGACACCAGCAGAACGCTTCACGGGAGTGTTGGGATTTGACAGTGAACTGGTTTCTCCATTAGATTCAGAGGAACCTCCAAATGGTTGGGCACTTCCTGTGGTTACACTCACAAGCATTGCAATTACACTTCCAAACATAGATCACGATTCGATTAGACAGCTAATTCATAGTGTCGATGAAGCACTCATATACATCAGGTTCATAGAAGAGAACCTGGACACCAGACTAGAAAAAGAAAACATCAGGAAGGCAGCAGAAACTGTTTGGGCAAGAGTGGACCTCCAGTACAAGTGGCAAGACGTGGACCTTCGCAAGATAGCCATCAACAGTGCAGGCCCAAAAGAAGTACTTGAAGAACTTAGCAACATAGCTAAGGAAAGGTTCATGCAGTCGAAGCAAGATGCGACTTTCTCTTTAAGGGATTCCCCTGCCAAATGGCCAATCAATGCATTAGCGGCTAACTCTATGTACAGGACAACTAAAACACTTCTGCTGGGTTCTGAAAACGAGGGTTGTCAGACTGGCGAAAAAATGTTTCAAACACTGTCTGCCATGATAAGTGACATACTTGGGGCTTGTCTCACAAACTTACAGCATGTTATATCTGAGCAATGCCATCGGAGCAACATCGAACAGAGGGAAGAAAAAGTCCGAAAGGCCATCCTGCTTCTTGGAAAGACTAAGAAAATACTGGACATCCTTGAGCACCAACCAGTTCTAAGCACAGATCCAGAGCACCGCTGGCATATTGATACTTGGCGTGTGTTCAGCAAACAAAAATCTCTCCAACAATGGAGTTCATCTGGGACAGCTAGTAATAATATACTATCAAATAGTTCTTCGGACATGTATTTAACTATTGACTAAACGATCCCAGGAAGATTCAAGTTAGCTCCCTGTATAGACTCTTTATTGCCAACTATCACTTTTTTCTGCAATCCTATTTCTTCTGAAAGCATATAACTATCAACGGCTTTCTCACAGACATTGCATAGGTGTGTGACTTAGAATATGCCATTTCATACTGAAACATGATAGTTGTCTCTTGCCAAAATATTTAGACTGCAAAAAAAACTTGCTTCAACAGCTACGAGAGTCGAGAACAGCACAATACAATATTTAAACAATAGCCTAAACCTATTTGAAACAATGTAGGGCAATTAAGAAAAGAAGTTTGGTCAAGTTAAATAACTGAACCAGACTGTTTACTGCTGAATCATACTGTGTTCAGTAAATCCTAGTTTCACCTGGCAACACATAATGAGGGGCCACCTTGTCAGAACTGAGATATCTTTTGCCAAGTATACAGCCCTAGCATGACCTAAACACTAAAAGACCAACTTATAGCTCTCACAGATCAGCTAATAAAAGAGTGTGTGTGTGTGTGGGGGGGGGGGGGGGGGGGCACCAAGACAAACATAACCAATCCCAAAAAATTTTATGATTACGGCAAAATGCAGGAGTTAATTAAATTGCACAACATATAATCAAGTGAAGAACGTCCAATTCGACATGGAGTTTCCTTTCTAGGAAAGACAGAAAGTTCTGGATCTTTAAGCAACAACCGGTTCTAAGCCCATAACCAGAGTAGCACCGGTGGTGCAACCCAGTACACAATTAGCTCTGGACAACGTACCTTATCTAGCGCTCTTGATACAGATTCATGTAGTTCATCAGATGTGCATCTATCTATTAACTAAACCATCAAAGCGCTAAAGACAGACAGAGATTCATCCATTCACAAAATTTGATGTGTAATTTCTACTTTTTAAGAAAGCATGTAAGATCTGATCTCTGGTGTATAACCTGAAAATGTCTTTAATAAATTATCTAAAGAAAATCCAGTTACGTTCAAAATTGGAACTTGAAAGCAGTCATCCAGTGGTCAAGTCTAGCTCTAGTGTAATTGAACAGAGGAAAGAAAAGCTTATAAACGTCAACCAGCTAAAGAGAAGTGTTTGAGGCCGAAGTATTTGAGCTGTAGAGAAAGGCGGCAAGACTAACATTGCATTGCACAACAAACAGAAAGTAGAAGTTTAAATGCCCTATAGGGAGATCATTCAAAAAAAAAAAAAAAAGATTGCAGGCAATCAGCACAGGCTCTATTAACATCTAACAAAACAAATACATGAGGTCATTCTCCATGTCTAGTTCCATCCAAACATGTAGACAAACAGATATCAAGCAATCTTGCAAAGAACATAATGAGCAAAACAGCTACCAACTATATGCAACAGAACACAGTCTTTTGTAGACATTAGAATTGGCAAGGCAGATGGTAAGGGTACTGAAAACTATTGGAGATGGTATGTTCTTGCTGATCAAAGCAAGAACAACAGCAGGCAGGCCTTCTCCCAACAATGTGAGTTCATCCATGCATACAGTAGCAGATCCGGGAAAAGTCTTAGTGAGGGCACAAATGTACTCATTATCCATACTTTATTGATTTTCTGGGGCCAATACAAAATTATATTTTCTTTTTTCCTGAAAACTTTATAGACAATTTCTCTCAGCATGTAGGGGCATGTGTCCCCAATAGATCAAACACAAATCCTCCCCTGCATGTATATTTGGTATCACCGATGCTCTTGTCATATTATTTTATTCTTCATCTTTTAAGCCTTTCTCTGACTCCTACTTCTTACTAAATGTAGGTACTTCTATGACTCCTGGCAACTTGGAAAACAATTCAACTTGTGACAATTGCATAAAGGACGTAGTCGCACAGGACAAATTCATCTCAGGCGCATCAGGGAGGATTCGAGCGAAACTTACTGCCCATAGCATCCATCAAGAAAAAGAAATAAATGACAGCAACAGGACTAAATGTGAGACCTACTTCTGTCCATCAGTGATGGTCGACTCTCCATGGTAAATTTTGGATGACATGGATTTTCTTTCTGTCTTCAATTCTGTACTTATAAGTATCAGGAGAAGTCTTCCTTATTACTATCACCAGGACAAAAGTATCTTATTGAAACGGCAGGGTTGGAGGTCAACCTTGATCACAAGCTTGACTCATGATAAAGTCCATCATAAAAGGCTGCATACATCATATCTCACCCAATCCAACCCTTCTCAAATCTTGTATGTCCCTAGGTATTTTAGGTCAATAACCCCATCAAATTCTCAAAAATAAAACTATTGCCATTAGACCTTCACCCAACAAGCCAACCATGGAAGATAGTATAAGTAAATTCAGCCAGCAAGCTATTTATGGTTTTTATGTCAGTCGTATCTACTGTTGCAAAGTGACTAATTGGTAGGTTTGTAAACCTGACCTTGCAACAACTTTAGTTAGACCAATGAATTTCAATCCAAGTTAATCTTTATCCACCAGGAACCACAAAACAATTATTCGTAACTACAAAATCCCCAACTTCAAATATTCAAACCACGCAGTAGCTTTTCACATCCTTATGCCGCAATTCTGAGCTGTGCGATGAGAATCTTCCACATTTAATGGAAGTTTTTAAGTAGAACAGCATACAACTAATTTAATTTAAGTATAGCAGCATCCTACTTGAACAAACACAAGCATAAACCCACCAAAATGTTTCATAGCTTAAAATCATAAGAACAAAATAACAATATAAGTAACTAAATCTCATAACCAACCAATAATCATATTCTAGTTAACAATAATCAGCGCATACAACATCCGCCCACAGAAATATAAAAACCCAAAACATCCCTTCTGGTGTAATCTCAAATCCCTAACCAAAAAACCAAAAAATCAAAGAGAAAGACTTGTGTATAGGAAACAAAAATTACAATCGAAACTCCCAAAAAGGAAGAATTTTACTGATCATCATCGTCGCGCTTCTTCGACGGCTTGCGGTAATTCTGTTCAAAGTGCTTGGCAATCAAAACGGCGGTGTTGAAAAGCTTCTGGACATTGGGGACGTTGTAGTTCTGAGCAACATAGACTCCGACCGTTGTGCCTGCAGAGAAGTGAAAGAGGGTCTTCAATATTTCCATGCGATCAGTGGTGAATCGTTCTCCTAGGCTTTGCAGTATTTGGGCTAATTTCCAAAAGGGATTTTAATTTGCTGAAACTACAGAATATAGATTCGATTTTAACGACATTTGTTGACCCCTTTCCCAAGCTTCTAATTTTCAAATTCTAATAGAAACGGGAGTGTTCAATTTTGAGTTGATTCCACCACAAAGGAGGATCAATTTTTTTGGGGCACCATTGTGGTGAGTCATTACGGTAAAGAAACCGACATATTAAACCTTTCTCTACATATCATCATAGCTACTAAACTAAAAGGCATAGTTTCATATAACTCGCTAAGGTATTGAATATTTGTGTTATTTTGGCCCCTTTTAACAGTATCATATGATTCTTTGTCGAAATCAGTTACATGTGATAACATATGAAAGACTTTTCATGTCTTGTAATGAAATACAAAATTGCATAAATAAGATAGACATAGGGCCAAAAGAAATAATAAAGAAAAGAGAAAGATCTCTGGTAGAGATCAGATCTTTTCACCCCTTCTCCCTCATCCACTTTTCACCGTCTGTCACGTGTTCTCTATCCACCTTCATACACCTTTTGCTGGTCACATCTAATTTAGTCTCACCAATTTCCTCTACTGTCACGTAGCAGACGCTGGGAAAGGATGTGAGGAATAAAGAGGTGAGATGATCTCATCCCTTTGTATAGGTGTGAACCCACTAAACAAGAGGAGGATGGGGAAACAAACTGAATCGTATAATTCAAAAAATATTGGGTTGAACTACCATCATTAATGAACGTTTGTCATCTACAATATAAACATTTGTAATCTACAATATATATGTGTGTGTATATATATGCATGTATTAGAATCACATTGCTCCCTTTACATTATGTTGCTTAAGTTTGGCCTTTTCTTTGTTAAATGACTAACTTATAGAGCACTAAACTTTCTTCATGACAAGATCTACCCCATATTACTTGCAACCAATGTTCTTTGACCATATCACTAACTCCAAGGTCCTTTCCAAATTCGGGACTAGATTCTCTCACCACAATCTCTTCACCTACCTCTTCATCGCACAACACGTGGCAGCAGGGGAAGGTGCCTCCTATGCTGCCATGTGTTGTGCGGTGAGAAAGTGAGCGAAATGATTGTAGGTGAGGAGATCCAAACTATCTAAATTCTCACTAAAGATTTTTAGCACTTCGAACTCTCTTGGTAACTATAGAAAAAGGTTATAATCAAATAAATCTTGGATCGAATCAAACTACAATATCCATCATATTTAAGGCACAATATTTTTTTTGATTTACTAAAACCTTACCTATGAGATCGTTGGGTTAGAAAACAAATCTCTTGAACACAAGGCAGGCAAGATGAGCAGGGTGCCCATTGTTTATTGTGGGAAATGGCACATGGGAAATATGCCAGGTGGCATACATGGTCTACATGGACCCGATGGGATGGGGGTTGCCCCTCGTTTCTTCGTCCCGGTGGTTCAAAGGGCGGTTAAGCCATGTAGAATTGTCTTTTGTTTTCAGGACTTTTATTTATTTCCCACTCCTCATAGGCCCCAGTTGTTCGAAGCTAAACCCATTTCTCAACACCAAACAAAAAGAGAGTATGTAATGTATAATTGATTTTTCTTGTGGCTTTCTCACTTTCACACCTCAAATACAACAACAATCAACAATCAGTATATCCCAACGACAATAAAAACTATCTCTAAAATCCGAGAAAGATAAGAAACATACAAACAATATCTCCATAATAGAGAGTTTGTTTCCTTTCACACCTCAAATGAATTTCACAATTCCTTTCTATTTCTGCTGCTTCTTCAATCTTATTATAAAGAGAAAGAGGAAAAAAAAAAGGAAATACTCAACAGATGTATCCTCTCCTTAGCTTCTAGGACATCGTTTTCATTATTTAAAGGAGGCATATAGTCTAATTTCTTAGCATGGTTCCATAACTTTAATTTTTGAATGAATTATCGAAGGAAATACGCTTTCATTCCGTAATAGTTTCGTTGCAGATTATATATTCCCCCATGTACATACATATATGTGTGTATATATGTACACATATATACATATAAGTGTATGTATACATGCATATATATATATATGTATATATATACACATGCATACAGTGGCGGAGCCAGAAGTCACTTCTTGAGGAGAGCACTGACAGGCTTCGCCACATGAATACCACTGGCCATCGTTTCGGACCGGAAAAACCGATAAAATCTTCTAGACATATTTTTGTATTATAATATAAAATACGTAAAAGAAAACACATCTATCAACCAATGTACAAAAAAATACACAAAAACAATATGCGGATCATAATTATTAAATGAATATAGTAATATACATCAATACATACCTTTTATTTGCCTACTGTAGGACGAGAAGGAGTTGCTAAGGGACGCAAAAAGGATCTTCGAGATGACATTGATTGAAATCATTGCATAATATCTTCATCTTCAATGGTGCTAAAAATTTCATGCTTAAAGTAACACAATAAAAAAATCCGATAGTACGTCATCCCTCAACCGGTTGCATAGATTAGTCTTGACGATATTCATTGCAGAAAAAGTTCTTTCAGCACTAGCCATTCCAACGGGTAAGATCAATGCTAACTCGATAAGTCGATATACTAAAGGAAAGTAATCGTGATAATTTTTCTCCATCATCTTCTTTGCAAGATCTCCAAGTTTATTTATATTAGAAAATACTTCATTTGATTTCATATCGACAATGTAATTGTCAAGTTGATGGTCAAGCTCCATTCGTTCTAAGATAGTGAAGTCATTTGGATATAACTCAGCAAGATGCAACAATTGACCATGATCAAAGTTCACAAAAGAATTTAAAAGATCAAAACACATTGCACATCTAAGTAAATCTGTGTTTGCTTCCATGAAGTGTTCATCCATTTCCATAGCAATAATGTCAATCACCTAAGAATTTATATGAATAAAAATTAATTGCGATATAGACAAATTAATCATCAAGATCATATGTATTAACACAATAAAAATAAATGAAGTATCTTTATGAAGATTTTTGTACGAAAATGATGAAAGTATGTAATCGGTTCACCATCTTTATGCTTTTTTCTAGACCGGCCAATGACACCACCATATTAGGCACATCAATTTCATGTATTTCACAAAACTCAAAGACTTTTTTCAACAAATTATCTCAACTAACCTCTCTATATTCTTGTAAGCTCTTTTTTACCCAATTGATAATATTAAGAGCACACCCTATGTTTTGATCTTTCACTTGTAGAATCTTAGACAGTGTACTTGTCATTCCTAAAATTTTCAACATAAACTTTCCAACAAATACTAACTCAAAAGAGTTCATCTTATCAATCAAACCCAATGCAGTATTTTGGATATCTAATTTCTCGCTATCTACGTATTTTGGTAAGTTTTAAACACACTTTAGTCACTTAGCAGAGAATTACCGAACGCTAAACACTATGTGACCACGCAACACAGAGTTAGTCTTATGTCAAACATGTACACACTTTGAACTAAATGGCCAAAATACAACTAAACATACCTATCTATATAATTTTTTCCGTCGATGTTGGAGGGGAGGCACATGCCCCCACATGCCCCCCTTCCCTCCGCCCCTGCATGCATACATACATACATATGTATATATATGTGTTTATACACACACATGCATATATGTACATGTGTGTACTGTTGGATAATTTCCTCATTAGATTAGGATTCCTAAGTAGTAGGAACTAAAGATAGAGTTATTATCTTAAGATTCCTTAAGTTGTCTTTATCTATTCTAGTTAGGATTTGTTTTTAATGATGTTTATCTAGTCCTATTAAGGTTTGGTTTTGATTAAACTAGTTGCTCTATAAATAAAGGGGGTCAACCATAGTAGATGGTACCTCAAGAGTGCCAGGTGCGCCAAGAGTGCCAAGGCCAAGGGTGCCAAATACTAATCCCGGGTAGGGTGATTGGTGAGTCAATGCCGGGTAGGGTCATTGACGAAGGTGGCGAGTGGTAGTTCGGTTTTGAGTTATTTTCCGAACATCAATAAAAGTGTGTTGTGCTTTTTACGCGTTGTGTTCTTGAATCCGTTGTTTACTTCATGTACGTAGGTGGGTATGTACATGTGTAAGCTTAAATATCCAAATGAAAAGATTACTAAAGCCATTTTATTTCGAAACAAGACAGGATTAAATATTCGAATCCCATTCGAAAACCTAATATTCGGTCTGACTCGGTTCGTTAACCCCTAGACATAGATATGGTAGAGTCTGATATCTGGTTTTCGCAAGGCAACTGCCCTCCAAGATATGTATATGAAAAACTAATAGAAAACGCACCCTTCTGTCAACACTCGACAAGTGTACGTAACATCCTCGTACCATTCACATTACCCCATCACATACATGCACACCGCAACCTCACACCCCCCTCCCCCCCCCCCCCAAAGACCCCAAACAGTCTCCGTTATGAATGAGATTTTGCACAAACCAAAAATATGCAAAAAGATAAAGTTACCGGAAAAGTTTCATATGCACTTTTGAATTTTCTGGACTCGGGAGATTCGTGAAAGATAATTAGCATATTGATTGCATATCTTCGTAAAGAAGTTGGAATTCCTTATTTCTATTGAACAATGTACGAATTGTTCCTTAATTTGGGTTAAAGAATTGTTGAATCCTTGTCTTGAAATAAATGGAAGAAAAGGGATTGTTAGAGGTGCAATATGATATATTATCCGAGATCAATCCTGAAACTGCGTAATCATTCTTTTTTCTGATATAAGAAATATTAGATTTCGACAAGTCGATTCTTAAGAAATGCCGAAACAAATCATTTGTTCTTATTTTACAAAAGAAGAACGGACTTCTTCGTTGGAAGAATTTTTTTATCTTGTTTTCAATTCAATACTAAACAAGTCTGAACTAGTTAAATATTTATATCAGAAATTCCTCTAATTGAGTTGCCATTTGCATAAAGGATATAATTGACAACTCGAAGTTGCACATTATAACTTTCCTGCAACATGTCAGGAGGAGAAATTGCTCTATTTGTCTTCTTTCTTTTGCAAATAATCTTCTTGATACGCGAAAGTTCATCATGAGATCGATACATAGAGACCAGGCAGGCAAAATGTATACATCCTTCTAGTCTATAATTTGGGACATACTTAAGGTTGTATTTCTTTGGATGTTTAATTTGATACGCATAAGTTTTGTGTATTTGGATATGCGACACACATCAATGATGTTGGTTGCCCAAAAAAAAGGGAAAACGAAAATCCCATTTGTATTTAATTAAAATAAAAATTATTTTGAGTTATTAATTAGTATATACGCTCAATAGCATAGATGATACATAAAGGATGAAACAGAAAAAATCACCGGCCAATCAAGTAAAAGTTCATATCCTAATTAATCTTTTCTTGATAAATGTTCCTATTAATAACAATTTCCTAATTAATCTTAACTTATAAAAAGAATAAGCCACATCGTATAGAAATGTATGGATAAATATAAGAAAATTTATTAGGTAAACATCTCATATGATGTAATGAGCTACAATAATACATGTGGTGTGAAATAGGAATCTAGGTGAAGTCTTCATCAAAGTAGATCTTATATTATTAGTCTGTTACCGACATCAACCACACAATGTTATGTAGGTTCAGATCTGGGAAGTCTAACCGTAAGGTAAAATATGAAGCTTTCAATCACACACCGCCACGTGTACAAACGGATGAGCGGTTTGGAACTTTTTTTGTTTTAAAAAGAGCAGTTTGGTACACGTGTCAGCATATGATTGAAGTCATCATATTTTGTCTCACAGTTAGCCTCCCCAGATCTAAACCCATGTTATGTCATTTCCGCATTAAATACCTTAAACGAAATAAGCACTACACAATAGCAGTAGATACCACTCATTCGTGTCAAAAATGGAGCTGTAGCGAGACACATAAATTTCTTCGAGTCACTTCAACATTTTCACGGATACCTTACTGGTCTGAGATAAACATAGTTGTCTGGAGGCATTTATTTAATTTTTTTTAGGGTCCATATACTGAAGCATCACACTGAGATTTGATGAGCTAAACTTCAGAACAACCTGTATATGTTAGAAGAATAACAAGATTAGAAAGAAAAAATCTAAAAAAATAATCGAAAAAAAAGTACATGGTTTGGTTAAATAGATCTAGATGCTGTACATTTATATGGATCCACTCATAATACTCCCTCAGCTAAAAAGTCAAACGAATAGTTTAAGAAACATCATTTATAACAAAATTGTGAAAGTGAATGAACATAATTTGGAGTAGGTCAAACGCATAGCTTAAGAAACATCACTTAGAACCAAATTGTCAAAGTGTTTGGACATAATTTCTTTGTAATGTGATCTTAATTGATGTTATAAGTACTTTCACAAAATGGTGCATTAAAATATTTTAACAATTTGATTATAAATGATGGTTATTAAACTACTTGTTTACATGAGACAACGGAAAGAGTAATATTTAATATGTTAAAATTAAGTAATAATAGGAGATAGAATATCAAAATTGTGATGTTTTTTTTTTTTGGATTGTCACTCTTTGTTTTCCTTTTAATTAGTTCATGTCATTCTCAATATGGAAACATTAACCTATTTCTTCCGTATGACATGATCCATGGAGTATATATACATGAATTTCCTCGTATAGATTTCTGCTATTTTTCCATTCGTAGGCCCCGTAATTCATGAATAAAAGAAGGATTAGAGGGGACGTAGGATACTTCAAATATCGATTTAGTATTCCATTTTAGTAAATAACACATTCTTTCTTGACTTTGGAATATGATGGAATAAAGCAAAATGACTCACTAAATTGGTTGCGCTTCTTATATTGTGAAGTAACAGTTGATCGACACAACTTGACGCAATTTTCATTATGTTTCATTGGAAAACAACCTCTGTGTGTTTATAATACATGAGTATGGTTGTATACATCCGACCTTTCCTATCACGCTATAGACGGGAACCTCTAAAACAATGGAGTAATGTTTTGTATTCCATGTTCAGCAATCACAACTCCAAGCATCTGCATGTTCTCTTAGAACTACTCCTTACACCTCCCAGAACCTGCATTAATTGCTCAACTTCACTAATATGCATATATATAAGCATTGGCTCTTCACCATTTCATTCAGAACCATACCTCGAGTTTAATATCATTTATCTTGGTACACGTTAAACTACATTATAAAAAAAAAAAAAAAAACCTCAACATGTGTCGAATTCTTCTTCTTCTTCTACTTTGTATCTATGTATGTAATGCTCGACCGATTCGAGTTACTGGATGGCTTCAGCTTTCAGGCAAGCTTAGTTTCTTGGAGCTGCAGGACGCATATACGCTAAAATATGAGGAAAAAGGGGGTGCAGTTGATGAAGGAAAGGTTACATTTTTGAACTCTCTTAGTTCACAATCAGTGGGAGGGAAAGATGGTGATGCACTTGGGAGACATAATGAAGGAAATAAAGGTTGTCTTCCTATATGAACTCCTATGTTATAATTTTTTCTTTCTTTCTTGTGAGTATCATATGGATGTTTTACTTGTGTTAACCTAGCTAGAGAATGATGTAGTTCATGATACTGTATTCATAATGGTAAATAATATAAATTTGATGGTCCATATTCTAACTAGGTAAAGGGTATTGAAATTTTATCAAATTAACGCATATAGTATCCCGGTGCATCAGACTCACGCGTTTACGCAAGGTGGGAAAGGTTCAGATCACTTCGCGATCTGGTGTACACAGTCTTACCATATACTTTGTATAAGAGTCTGTTTCCGTGGCTCGAACTCGTGACCTAAATATCACAAAGAAGCAACATTACTAGTTGCTCCAAGTTACAACATCAAATTAACGCATATAGCATATCTCAGTCAATACACTAGAACAAGAAATAAAAGAAGGGTTATAAGATGATCTCTTTTACATGCATTCACGTATATGGCAGCATTGGTTCAAGTTTTCGTTTCGTCTTTCTTTACTATTGAAAGTGAAGATATTTTCAAGCCGAACAATTGAACGTGCCACTGCAGCAAGCATTCTAATTGACCGTTATTAGTTTGCATCTAATGCAGTCTAACTTCATTTGCAGGAAATATTATCCCGTTGGCATCCGCAGAAAATATATTGGAGACACGAGAAGTAAAGGTAAATTTTCAAGTAAACAATTTGAGCTTGCATGCACGCTAGAAATTAAAATAGAAATTGGCCATGCTTAAAATCTTCCACATTGGGTTGGTTCACATGCATAACATGTAAGAGTTATGGTGGGTTTGCAGGACAAGAGAAATCATGCAAGACTACTAAGATCCAAGCCAGGAAATACAAAGGAAAGCGTGGATTCCAAGGAAGATGGCACGGAAGAAGACATAGTAGTCATGGACTATGCTCATCCCCATCGCAAACCTCCCATTCACAACATGGCTCCATGACCTACATATACGATTGTTAGAGAATTTAATACATACGTGGTTGACACTATATATGTATATGTAGTAATGTTGGTTTTCCATACGGACGCAAAAAAGATACTTTGTGTATATATGTTTATAACATATGGGTAATTTTCATGTCGCTAAACTTATAGTTTTAGAAATGTGATAATGCTTTTGTCATCTGAGGAGTTTCATTGGTGACGTTGAGAAATTAATTAGATAAGATCCAGAGATCATTTTATGCAACATCAACATCAACATCATTACCTTATTGTATTAACATTACCACATTGACTTAGAGGATTCTGCCTATGGCGAGGTATGAGGGGTTGGATGTACGCAACCATACCTATGTATTAGAAACACACAGATGTTTTTTTTCAAATGACCTATAATGATGCGTCAAGCTATGTCGATCAACTGATACTTCACATATAAGAAGCGCATCTAATTTAGTGAGTCATTTTGGTTTATTCCATCATATTCTAAATTCAAATAAGAGTTGACTTCATTGTAAATGGAAAAAATAATGAGAAAACAACGTTTCTTTCATTTCTCTCTTTCTTTTTTCTTTTTCTTTTTTGGGTTGAAACAATTTGCTATCTAAATATCAACTGCTTTTCTTATAGGGTGGGGAAAGAGGCAAGTGGTGTTGAACATTATTATTTTATTTAAGTGAAAAGATAAACGAGGCCTTTTTTTTTCCCTCTTTGTTAAATGAATGCCCTTGCTTTTAGTTGATGGGTTGTCTGTTTCATATATTTTATTTTCGTCTACTGTCCCTATTGTAGGAGCAACAACTTGGCACTGCAGTAATCAATCGCTTCGCCCATCCACATTGTTTATAAGGCCAATTTAATCAATAACTATTTGCTTAATTTATAAAATAGAATGCGCAGACTCATATGCATTTTTTTTTACATTTGTATGACTCACTAAATTGACTGAGCTTCTTATATTATGAAATAAAAGTTGATCGCTTTGACGCATCATTATGGGTCATCAGGAACCAACCTCTGTGTGTTTCTAACACATGTGTATGGTTGCGTACATCAGACCTCCCATACCCTGTCCTAGGACGGAGTCTCTAAGACAATTAAAGGGTAATGTTGTTGTTGTATGTCCACCGCAAGGAAATGTTAATACTGTTACTCGAGATATTTAATACAAATGTTGATACTGGACAACGTAAAAGAACAACTTCACATAATCTATTAAATATTGTTTATGTCCATAAAATCTCTTCTTCTTCATAGGAGCACCAGATATGATATAGTGGAAACTATATATGTCCTCTCTTGGCTATTAGATACGAGAGTTGTCTATGTGCGAGGCTTGACTTGGTGGATGTGAACCCAAGACCAGTTTATAATTACATAGAAATGACTTGTTCAAATGATAAATTAAGATCTTTTATACAAGAGAGTCCATTTATATAAGACTCGTCCAGAACTCCAGAATATCTAATACTTCTTACCATGTCTTTACAACGCAATAATGTCTTTCACTATGTCTTTCGTCTCACCATGTGTCTACAACACGTTAATATTTCTTACTATGTCTTTACCACTGGTAATCCGTAGTATCATGGAAGAAACGCAGGTAAACGATTACCCTTCTCCTAATAAATTGAGTTGCTGGACGACTTTTATGTGACAGGAGGTGGACACCGCACTGTAAGAATAATTGTGGAAATCCAATTTGATTGAATTTTGGAATGAGTTTAGATCCAAATTTTATTGTACTAATACGGGAAAGGACTTGGTCAAGCACGTCCCATGTCCTTCTCCATTACCAACCCTACCTTTGATGCGGGCCTGCATCCCCTTTTTTTTGGTTGGGAATCCCTCCTAGTTGGAGAGTCTCTATGTTTGAAGTCAAAGAAATTATTATATTGAAGAGTTCCAACAAAGGAAGTTGGAATGGTTTGTTTGATTCTCCAAGGTTGTTTATTGCTTGGAAGACTTTGAAGTCCTTGTGCATTAAAAAGGCACAAGATGAAGCACTATATATGGAGGTGCTATGTGGAACAATTGCTAAGAGAGAACAAGAAGAGAAGAAAAAAAATAAGAGAGACAAATACAAGTGAGGAAGAGTGAAAATTCGTAGGTGCTGGGCAGTCTGCCAGCCTCCGGAAAAATTGCATTTTCTGAGTATTGCACCGTTGGATCGTCACCAAATTTTAACAGATTATTCTCAAGACACAGAAGTACATTCTGAATTGTAGAGATGTGTTTTGGAGGAGTCTAAGTGTGACCCATATCTGCATTTCCGAGACTGAAATTTTCTGTCCGAAAATTTCAGCTTTGTATTTTGGTTCATCTCTTGTATCTTGTTGTGTTCCAAGATTGTTTGGTTGATCTTGATGATGTTGTATTCCTCTAGTTGCGCCTAGAGAGACTTGGTTGTACCCATTATTGATTATAGTGGAGATCGTTTGAGTGGCCTACGGGTCCCGTGGTTTTTTACTCCTACTTTGGAAGGTTTTTCCACGCTAAAAATTGTTGGTGTTCTTGTTCGTGTTTTCGTTCGATTATATCTCTATAGTTGCTGTATTTTGGGAGAGATTATTTCCTATTCCGCTGTGCTATCTCGCGGTTTCCTCCCAACATTTTTCCCCATAAAAATCTAATACAAAGGAGTTTTTGTTGGCACAATCAATCCTGTACCAAGACGCAGTCGTACACTGTGTGCATATGAAACAACAAAATAGATCAAACCCGGGGCGAGTCAAAGACTCTGTCCTTAAGACGTATTGCTCCGGTATACTGTGCCCAACCGGTATGAGCAATCGTCTCCCAGGATACAACGGGTACCTGTTCAGTTGAGCGGCACTGCTGAACTTGAACTCCTTCGAACCTTCGAATGTCCTGACTTCTCTCGGACGAAATGCAAGACTCACGTGCTATGAATGCAAATGCTTTCAATGCTTGAATTGTTTGTAGGTGGTGTGTTTATGAAAGAGCCATTAGCCCTCTTTATATAGGGGAGTAGGAGGTACCGTAACCGTTGGATCAAAACCGAAGTTTGATTTAAGCCGTCGGATTAAAACCTCCTATCCAGATTAGGATGGTTTAATCTCAGCCATTAGATTGAAGATAGATTATCAGGTTTAAACCTGGAACGTTGGATGGAAACCATATTCGGTTAAGCGGTTAAGACAGTTTAAATCTCGGCCGTTAGATTAAAGCTATCTTCCCTGCCACCGTTAGATCACAACAGATTGATCTTATTTTAAATAGGAGGATAGTGTTAGTTTCACGTTTGAAACTTAACAGCTTAAACAGATCGATTCTGCCCGCTGTCAGACTTCGATCGATCACATCGATCGATCGAAGTGACATCGATCGATCGATGTGATCGATCGATGTCTGACAGAGCACTTCAATCGATCACTTTGATCGATCTTAGTGACATCGATCGATCGATGTGATCGATCGATGTCCTCTGATCGTCTTTGATCGATCTATCCATCGATCTAAGCTTCCTGATCCACTTCGATCGATGACATCGATCGATCGAAGTGACATCGATCGATCGATGTCATCGATCGATGTCCGTCAGACGCCTTTTTCCGCCACATGGACACTTCCAACGTGGCATTCCTCCATACGGGTGACACGTCACCCATCCACAACGTTTCCATCTACTTTGAGCATTAATTTCACATTCACACAACACATAATTGAGTGAGATCACATCCTAACATTACACGTTAAGGATTCATTAAGCTCATAGTACGTTGCACAAGTCTTGCAACTTCATAACGGGCCAAGGCCCAATCTTCAATATCCAACGATGGGCCAAGCCCAACCTTAATTCTCCAACAATCCCCCACATGAATGTAAATTAATGCAGACGCAAATGCAGACTCTGAGGAGAAGTCAGACAAGAAAATATTGCATCAGAAGAGGTAGCTTCTGGCTTTGAACCTTTCTTAGTGATGTATCATCGGATCCACTCGGCTAAGTAGTGACTTGATGTCTTGAACTAGTCAGCCTTTGTTGTGAACCAAGACAATGATACTCACACAATATTTCCTTTAACACCCTTTTGGTTCTCATGGTTGTGTTCGTTTTGGCCATAAACAACCTGGTTTCAGAAAGTGTTTTAGAGAAATCTTGTCACCCAGACTTTCTCATAGAAGCGGCCCCACTTCACACTTACATAGGTGATTCCTATCAAGAGTATTCTGCCATACTCCACTTGACGCATCAAGATATAGGACATCATTAAAAGCCTTAGCTTACCCTGAAATCTCTGCAGACAGCACTTTTGTCAGACGGAATGAGTAAGTGCTAACTGAATCTTCATAACTTAGTTGTCCCATTGAACCAAGATTCTGGGATCTCCAGTCAACAAGGTTGGGTTACCATTACAAAGACTCATGCATTATGGGCTTCAATCCCATTCCGTTTGTCAATCTTGACATCTGATCTCTAGGCAAGCCTTTTGTAAGCGGATCCGCAAGATTCTCCATTGATTTTATATAATCTATGGAAATCACGCCATTAGAGATCAACTGTTTAATGGTATTATGTCTTCGACGTATGTGTCGTGACTTACCATTGTAAATGCTGCTTTGCGCACGTCCTATAGCTGACTGATTATCACAGTGTATGCTAATAGGAGCTATCGGCTTAGGCCAACAAGGAATATCTTCCAGAAAATTCCGAAGCCATTCAGCCTCTTCCCCAGCTTTGTCCAACGCTATGAACTCAGCTTCCATAGTGGACCTAGCTATGCATGTTTGTTTCGTGGATTTCCACGACACAGCAGCACCACCAATAGTGAACACGTACCCACTGGTGGACTTCGAGTCCTTACTATCTGATATCCAATTTGCATCACAGTATCCTTCTAATACTGCTGGATATCTCGTGTAATGTAATCCAAGATTCATTGTGTATTTCAAATACCTCATTACTCTGTTAAGAGCTTTCCAATGATCATCACTTGGATTACTCGTAAATCTGCTCAACTTGTTTACTGAACAAGCTAAGTCTGGTCTTGTACAATTCGTTATGTACATCAGACTCCCGATTACCTGAGAGTATTTCAACTGGGCAACAGGTTCGCCTCGATTCTTTCTTAAGTGTATACTTAAGTCGAGCGGGGTCTTTACCGGTTTCACATCATCCATATTGAACCGTTTCAGAACTGATTCAATATAGTGAGTTTGTGAGAGTATGAGTCCCTCAGTCACCCTAGAAATCTTAATTCCTAGAATAACATTGGCAACTCCCATGTCCTTTATATCGAAGTTTCGTGTTAACATCTTCTTTGTATTCAAGATGATATCACGAGTATTGCCCATGATAAGCATGTCATCTACATAGAGACACACTATCACAAATGCATCCTGTGTGCTCTTAATGTACACACACTTGTCGCATTCATTGATCTTGAAGTCATTTGACATCATTACCTGATCAAATTTTAAATGCCATTGCTTGGGTGCTTGTTTAAGTCCGTACAAAGACTTAACAAGTCTACATACTTTCCTTTCTTGTCCTGGAACGACAAACCCCTCGGGCTGTTCCATGTAAATCTCTTCCTCTAACTCACCATTCAGAAAGGCAGTCTTTACATCCATTTGATGGATTTCCAGATCATAGACTGCAGCAATGGCTACTAGCATCCTTATTGAAGTGATCCTAGTCACTGGTGAGTAGGTGTCAAAGAAGTCAAAGCCTTCTTTCTGTCTATAGCCCTTGGCTACTAACCTGGCTTTATACTTCCCAATAGACCCATCCTCTTTAAGTTTCTTCTTAAAAACCCACTTACAACCAAGTGGTTTGCTTCCAGGTGGAAGGTCAACCAACTCCCAAGTGTGATTTTGAAGAATTGAGTCTATCTCACTGTTAACTGCCTCTTTCCAGAATGGAGCTTCTGGAGTTGACATAGCCTCGGAGAAATTCCTTGGCTCATTTTCTACCATATAGGTTAGAAAATCTGGTCCAAAAGACGTCGGTATTTTGGCTCGTTTGCTTTGACGTATTTCCTCAGTATCTTGAGGAGTCGTCTCACGCACTCGCTTACTTGAGCCAGCTTCTTCACTTTCTTTGTCTTTCTTTGGAAAGATATTTTCAAAGAATACTGCGTTCCTTGATTCCATGACAACATTTTCATGTATCTCAGGAACGTCTGATTTGTGCACTAAGAAACGATATGCACTACTGTTCGTTGCATAACCAATGAATATGCAATCAATCGTTTTAGGCCCGATTTTAACTTGTCTTGGCTTAGGTATAGCAACCTTTGCCAGACACCCCCACACTTTCAAGTATTTGTAACTAGGCTTATAGCCTTTCCACAATTCATATGGGGTCTTATCCGTCTTCTTGGACGGAATCCTGTTCAAAATGACGTTGGCTGAGAGGATTGCTTCCCCCCACAAGTTCTGAGGTAAACCCGAACTTATCAACATAGCATTCATCATCTCTTTAAGAGTACGGTTTTTGCGTTCAGCAATACCATTTGATTGAGGTGAATATGGCGCAGTCGTTTGATGAATAATGCCATGTTCTGAACAAAATTCATTAAACGGTGTATCATATTCGCCACCTCTATCACTACGAATTGTTTTAATTCGTTTGCTAAGTTGATTCTCAACTTCAATTTTATAATCCTTGAAAGCATCAAGGGCCTCATCTTTGCTACTTAGCAAATATACATAACAGTATCGTGTGCAATCGTCGATAAAAGTTACAAAATACTTTTTACCACCTCTTGTTTGCACAAACTTTAAGTCACACAAATCTGTGTGAATTAAATCCAACAATTCAGTGTTTCGTTCTGTTGAAGGAAAAGGCGCTTTTGTTAATTTCGCTTCAACACATATTTGGCATTTTCCTTTATTACTAAAGTCCAGTTTGGGCAATAAGTCAAGGTTAATCATACGTTGTATTGACTTATAATTTACATGTCCCAAATGAAAATGCCATAAACAGGAAGACTCAAGCATGTAAGCAGAAGAGGAAACAATTTTATTAGCCTCAATGGGCGCAACATTTTTGGGTACAATGGTCATAACATTTAACTTAAACATGTTATCCGAAAGATACCCTTTCCCCAGATACACCCCATTCTTAGAAAGTGTAAATTTGTTTGCCTCAAATACAAGCTTGAACCCATGCGTGACTAGCAGCGCGCCAGACACCAGATTCTTCCTTATATCGGGAACATGCAGCATATTCTGAAGAGTCAACTCCCTTCCTGAGGTCAGCTTCAGGATTACCTTGCCCGATCCTTCAATTTTCGAGCTGTTGGAGTTTCCCATGAACAATTGCTCATTGTTTGTCGTGGGCACGTACTCTCTGAACATTGCCCTGTTCGCACAAACATGTCGAGTGGCTCCTGTGTCCACCCACCATTCTCGTGGGTTTCCCACTGCATTGCACTCGGTCACCACCGCGCAAAGGTTCAAATCATCCATTGCGTCGACCAGATTTGCTTTCGCTTTATTCTGATTCTGATTCTTTTTGGGCTTCCTGCATTCACTGCTTCGATGCCCTGGTTTACCACAATTATAACACTTACCTGTGAACTTCTTTGCAATTTCCTTGCCCTTGGAGTTCACACTCAAAGTGTTATGTTTCTTCTTGTTCTTTGCCTCAGCAACATGAGCCTTGGCTTGACCAGAAGATATGGACGGCTTTCTTTCGGAGCGACGATTGTCCTCCTCAATACGAAGACGGACTATCAAATCCTCCATCTTCATCTCCTTTCGTTTGTGTTTGAGATAGCTCCTGAATTCCCTCCACGAAGGAGGCAGCTTCTCAATCACAGCCGCAACTAGGAAAGATTCACTGAGCGTCATGCCCTCCTCTTCCATTTCAGAAACCAACATCTGTATTTCTTCCACCTGCGAAATTACAGTTTTGGAATCTAACATTTTATAGTCGAGAAATTTCCCAACTATCAACTTCTTAGTACCCGCATCTTCTGTGCGATACTTTTTATCTAAAGCCAACCATAAAGCCTTTGCAGTTTTAAATGTACAAAACACGCCATAGAGAGAATTATCTAGGCAACCCAGAATCAAATTCAAACAACAAAAATTTGTATACGCCCAGGCCTCAGCACCCAAGGCGTTCTGCATATTTTGTTGTTGATCCTCCACAGGCTCAACCACGGGTGGATCCTCGGACAGCATTCTGGCCAACCCCAACGCCGTGAGGTAGAACAGCATCTTCTGCTGCCACCTCTTGAAAAAGCTTCCAGCAAACTTCTCCGGCTTTTCCACCTGAGCAGCAGTGGCAGCCGGATTCATTTGTGGCCCTCCAGTTGGTGCCAACGGGACCGTATTGATCTGCGGCCCGGCAGCAACATTGTGAGCCCCTTCAGGTGCAGACACAGAGTGAGCACCATTGAAGCCTTGAACAGAGTTTGAGCTCTCGTGTTCCATTCCTGTTCAGTTTGATCAAAACGTAGAGATCAGAACTATCACAGGTTTAAGAATGAGTAGAAAGAGACTGCAAAACAGTACGAAACTGCCTTTGCGTAATAAAAAAAAAAGTACAGGAAGTAATTGAATAAAAGAAATACGTCTTAAGATTGTTGGCACAATCAATCCTGTACCAAGACGCAGTCGTACACTGTGTGCATATGAAACAACAAAATAGATCAAACCCGGGGCGAGTCAAAGACTCTGTCCTTAAGACGTATTGCTCCGGTATACTGTGCCCAACCGGTATGAGCAATCGTCTCCCAGGATACAACGGGTACCTGTTCAGTTGAGCGGCACTGCTGAACTTGAACTCCTTCGAACCTTCGAATGTCCTGACTTCTCTCGGACGAAATGCAAGACTCACGTGCTATGAATGCAAATGCTTTCAATGCTTGAATTGTTTGTAGGTGGTGTGTTTATGAAAGAGCCATTAGCCCTCTTTATATAGGGGAGTAGGAGGTACCGTAACCGTTGGATCAAAACCGAAGTTTGATTTAAGCCGTCGGATTAAAACCTCCTATCCAGATTAGGATGGTTTAATCTCAGCCATTAGATTGAAGATAGATTATCAGGTTTAAACCTGGAACGTTGGATGGAAACCATATTCGGTTAAGCGGTTAAGACAGTTTAAATCTCGGCCGTTAGATTAAAGCTATCTTCCCTGCCACCGTTAGATCACAACAGATTGATCTTATTTTAAATAGGAGGATAGTGTTAGTTTCACGTTTGAAACTTAACAGCTTAAACAGATCGATTCTGCCCGCTGTCAGACTTCGATCGATCACATCGATCGATCGAAGTGACATCGATCGATCGATGTGATCGATCGATGTCTGACAGAGCACTTCAATCGATCACTTTGATCGATCTTAGTGACATCGATCGATCGATGTGATCGACCGATGTCCTCTGATCGTCTTTGATCGATCTATCCATCGATCTAAGCTTCCTGATCCACTTCGATCGATGACATCGATCGATCGAAGTGACATCGATCGATCGATGTCATCGATCGATGTCCGTCAGACGCCTTTTTCCGCCACATGGACACTTCCAACGTGGCATTCCTCCATACGGGTGACACGTCACCCATCCACAACGTTTCCATCTACTTTGAGCATTAATTTCACATTCACACAACACATAATTGAGTGAGATCACATCCTAACATTACACGTTAAGGATTCATTAAGCTCATAGTACGTTGCACAAGTCTTGCAACTTCATAACGGGCCAAGGCCCAATCTTCAATATCCAACGATGGGCCAAGCCCAACCTTAATTCTCCAACAGTTTTTACTGCATAATCAACAGACTTACATCTCAATCCCAGACCTCTTAACAATGTGTAAGCTTTCGAAATTATCAAATGTCACAATTAATCACTCGACTTACATCACAATCCAAGACCTGACAGTGACATGAAATACCAATATGAACTCAAAACAATAATAATCAAATTTGGCCTAGTGAGACGGTACTTTTCAAAGCCACCTGCTCCACTGCTGGTTCAATATCTACACACACATATATTGTAAGTGGGCTGTCCAATATTTACCAGAAAACCTAATTAAATAACACCAAGAGAGGGTAGAAACCAAGAATATCTCTCAATTCTGGGACATGAGTTACCTCAACTCACACGCGTTCACGTGGTTTTGACATACAAATCCACCTTAGAACCCGTTCTAAATCACAAACCAGACATGAACATCTAGACTTGGATAAGATAATACAATAAATGACCAATCATAGACGAGGCAACGTGTGAGTCACATTTCAAATGGCTCTGATACCATGTTGAAACTGGGTTTACATTGGATGATATCTATATCCACTCAAAACTTTAAGACAACGGTGTTAGTATTCTCATATAACTTATATATTTTTTTCTTAATGTGTCCAAGTGTGAAACAATATTCTTAACAAAGAGGTTAATTTGAAAAATAGAAAAAGTGTAGGAGTCATTTTTTTTTTAAAAAAAAAACAGAAGATGAAATTGTAATCGTTTCTTAAAAAAATATATTGAATTTATTGTTAACGTTTTTTTTGAGGTGACTGTTAAGTTAATGTAAACGAGCCTAATGAGGCGAATATCGTGTTGTTCAAGTTTGGTTCATTTAACTTAACGAACGAGCTGAGTTTGCTCGTTTATTTAAACGAACATGTTCAATTGTCCAAGCTCGGTTCGTTTGACTCACGAACAACATTAACGAGTCGAACACCTTAAACGGAATAGGTCACTTAACGAGTTTGAACATGAAAAAAGTATTCAAGCTCGGTTCATTAACCTTTTAACCGAACCAGCTCGAACTAATCTCTAGTCGAACGAGCCGAACATACCGAACTTACTGCCGTTTATGTACTCTATTAGATGAATGCGTAATAACCTCGTAACCGTTGGCATAAAATGCTGCCGTCTTTCGGAGCGGTATACACTGAACTGAAAACCATCTCTGTTTGACGAATTTGAAGAAGAATTGCTGTAGAAAGAAGCGCTCTGATCGCCAAAAATGGCCGGCAGATTGAGCCACGCTGCTTCACGAATCATGGGCGGTAGTGGAGTTGTTTCCCGCTCCGCCGGTTTCTCTCTTCGCCTCCGTGCCGGCATGGGCCTTCCAGTCGGCAAACATATGGTCCCCGACAAACCGGTAAGCGCACAATCTATCATTTCCTTTTTCGAATTTTTATTATAATTCAATTTTCTCACACGCTATTGAGAAAACCTAATTTATCATTCTCTTGAAAAATGTATCATTTATTCTTTCCCTTTGTGTTTGGATTTGTGTGTTTTAGCTGCCTGTGAATGATGAGTTGATGTGGGATAACGGCACTCCTTTTCCAGAACCCTGCATTGATCGCATTGCTAGTACCGTCGGACAGGTGAAATGTTCGCAATGATTCTGGATTCTTTGAAATTTTGTACTTCTATGATTTGCATTTTTATTTTGTGAAGCTGGTTCTCTTTTTATAGTTTTATTTCATTTTGTATGATTATAACTGGAAGATTGGGAACAAAAGCTTATTTCATGCTGTGTCATTACTTATTTTCAGTATGAAGCATTGGCTTGGTTGTGTGGTGGATTGGGTTTCTTCGCGAGTCTTGGACTTATGGCCGTTTTGAATGACAAAGCTTCAAAAATCCCCTTTGTAAGTTGCCACTTTGTAGCCTTCAAGTTATTGGTGTTTATATTTTGTCCCTTTTTTTCTTTGTTCTGATGTAATGTAAATACATAGAATGCTGCTTAATGTCTTTTTGATTTAGCAGTTGCAACTTTTATATAGTATTGTTTGCCCAATTTTGAGTAATTGAACTGACCTTTTTTTTCCCCTCTGGGGTGAAGTTCTTTACTTAAATCTTTGTGACATAATGGTGATAAGATGGTGAGCATGAATAATTCTTCGTTAGATTCAGTTATAAATGCAGTGATGTGCATGCTTATTGGCTTGCATTTGCTGCTATAGCAGTGAATCGAGGGGTCCTAAAACAATTGGGAATATTGTTCTGGTGGTGCTGGAAATAATAAAAGTCGTGTTCTTTTCTAATTGAATCTGAATAACCACCAATTGTTCTTACAAGTTGATAAATGGAAGGGATTTGTAAAATTGTGTTAGATCGGTATTCTGTTTTTTTTAAAAAAAAATAATTTTCTCATGTAGGAGATGCTTCTGTCAGTTAGTTTGAGTCTGGAAAAAAAAAATAGCCAGTTGATTTGCGCTTGTGTGTCTTCTCCTTATCCGATGAGCTGAAGCATCTTTGGCAGCTCTATATTGATAATCACATCGAAAAGTTCTCTAGGCTAACTTGTTGTATGACTTCTTTGCCTTGGTAAACTATTCAATGCTGGTAAGCTCATGGTAGAATAGGTTATTGGTTTATTGCATTGAGTATAATCCGTTGGGTTTTCTCTCACATGGTTTTTTCATGATGACATGTAATTCGGAAGAAATAAGACACATTTCTGCAAAAAGTTTTGTTGAGCAGGTTTATCTTCTTTCAAGTTGTTTAGAAATGCCTGCTTACATAATGATCTAATCTCTTCAATACTTTTCCAAGATTTCTCACATGCTTTTCTTTTTGGGACATTTAGATGTAAACTTAAATTGGTTAAACCCCTATGAATTTCTACTATTTGGAACAGTGTACGTATTTTGATTTGCCAACTCTTGACGGCTACTTTAGGAGCTATTCAGTAGAATATCTTGGGTATTGTTATGTTTCTTCCTGATGAAGGACACTGTCGTTAGTATTATTTTGTTGTAATATGTAAATCTGATTTCTGATGAGTTCTGCTTAGAGCAGATATTGTTACAAATGACATCAGCAGGCCTTAATGCTTTAACATTTGGTGTAAGCTATCTTAAATTGCTTGGAGATTCTATGTTAAGTGTACTACGTTGTGGTGATAGACACCCTTTTATCTTAACTTGCAATGAAAAAGAAGTCTTGCCGCCAGTGCTGTATAACTTATGCACATGGTCCATGACTTTGTCTTTGGGTAGCCTTTCCTTTATCTATAATTGATATCTATTTCTAAAGTTTTTTTTTTCTTTTTGGCCCAGACTCCCAAGTTCTATCCATATGACAACCTAAGAGAGGAGCTTGGCGGGGAACCATAACTTTGTCAGGAACAACCACGCGATCCGTTGTGTCTTCTTATGTATTCTATTTTTCTTTCAAATAAATTGTAGGGAGCAACTCGTCTGTAATTGATCATGTGCGTGCTATTCTCAACAAAGCTGTGTATTTGGAATTGTTTTGACCCAATTTTCAGGAACTTGTTTCACTATGTTTTGTTATCGCTTTTGGTGAATGATCATAACTGGTCACTTGCATGAGGAAATGCTTTGTTGTCTTATTTGCAGCTGGTTCTCACTTGATATTTAGCATGAAAAAAATTTCAGATGAACAAGGCCTTATGATAAGGCTAAATGCTTGTTATAAATCGAAATATCTATATTGATAGCAGTTGTTATATTAGATCAGTCTGTTCATTAAACAAATTAAAGCCGTATCTTCTTAAAAATCAGTTATCAATTTTCACTTTTCAGTGCTCTGGTGGTCTATATTCCTAGAGAATACTTTTGCGTTGTCCAATGGGAGACCCAGCTTGCTCTTACTGCAGGTACTCTGCGTATTCCCTTTTGTAACTCTGGAAAACATTGCTACACATAGCAGTACGATTATGTTTGAAGCTAACTGTATGGAAGTCAAAGAATTGTTTTCTCTTGTAACTACAAGGCCAATATTAACCAATTTCATCAATATCTTTTCAACAAAGCAACTTTCTTGAATTAGAGAACGTGATGATTACTCTAGATATGCCCAACTTCATCTTACAATTAGAAAGGATGAGATAAATTTTGTAGTGTAAGTAGTAAAAGAATGCTAACAACTAAAGAACAGGGTTAGAGGTGACTATAACTTGAACAGACAGATCAAAGATGTTAACAATATATATAAAGGGGAAAAAAAAAGAAATAAAGCTAATGGTCATTGAGTGGTGGATGAAATACAGTGTCGCCTTTGGGTGGCGGCCGTTGATTCATGTGGCTGCTGAAGTGATCATGCTGCTCATTTGGGCTATCAGGGGTTACCGAGAAATCTGCATCCAATGCCACATACTGCTGCACCACAAGCACTGAGACTGTGGATGCAAAATCTGATGATGCTAACAGATCCCCTATGGCACCAAGCTCTGGGCACTCACTCCAATCCGTAAGTCCGGCTGTTAGAGGCGATATAGTTCCCTGTCCTCTACCAACTATGAAAAGGTCATGAATGCTATCTATAGACCTGATTACTGCCACTGTTTCTTCTCCATTGTTTACCACCTTCTCTGTGTAAATTATTGATTTGTCGTTCATAGTTCTTTCCCTGAAGTGGTTTATATAATCCTCATCTAGTTGTATTTCTCTATCATCTTGTGTATCTAGAGCTAGTGTTCCTGTCTCAAGTTCATCTCGCTCGCGTCTAGATCCTGATATTGATTGTGCGGTGTCATCCCCAGGAATGAACCTTATAACAGTTAGGTTGATACCTGGATGCTCACTCATCCTCCATGCATAAGCAAGCGCTTCTCGGTCATCTGCTCCACCAAAGAATAACACAGCAACATGGTGAGAAACCTGGCCTGCGGCTAATCTGGTCGAGCCACTTAGCCCTCTGTCTACAAGAATACCAACAGAACATGGGGCATTGGCCAGAAGATTTTGATTGATTGTTCTATAAGCCGGGTTGGAGGATTCCATGCCCCCATCAACTGTCTGTTGCTTATGGAAAGGGATTACAATGAAAGCAACCCGCTTGTCTTCTGCCAAATTGCAGATGTCTTCATGCATTGTTGAGTAAGGAGACATGGCAGTAAGAGGTTGAACTGAGACATTATCGGTATGCTGCTCGAAGTTTTCAAATGCATTGATTATGGTATCAGATTGTGCTTGTGTCCGATTAAGGGCTGGTCGACCAGATTTTTGTGTATTGTGTACGATGAGCATGGCGGATGTGCGCCCAGTGAGTTCAACAAGGTGGAGCACATATACACATATGGGAGATTTCTTGTTAGGATGTGATGCTTCAAGAAGGCTTATAATTGTGGGAACATTTCTTGGAGTGTGTACACAGACTAAAACTCGGAACTCTCCTTCATGTTTTGATCTTTGGACAGTTCTTTTCTTGTAAGAGGCATGTTTCCTAGCTGGTTTGTAGATTAGTGTCACTGAAGGAGTGATAATTGCAGTCATCACCAATGCTACTATTACCATTATAGCAAACGACTTGTCATCCAAGACCTGCAATGCAGAAAAAAGGATCGCGATTATTTTCCACACGTGGGATGATCAGGATGCTCATCAAATTGGTCGACTTTGTATTGAAAAGAGAAGAGGAAATGTACCTTTTGGTCTCTGCCAACATTGAGGATGATCATTTCAACAAGCCCTTTAGTGTTCATGAGTAAACCAAGAGTAAGGCCTTCATAAAATGGCGTTTTGTAGTAAAGAGAAAGAAGAAGTGTTCCTGCAATTTTTCCTACGCAAGCGAGAACGATCACCAGGACCAGAATGCTCCATGTCCCTGCTCCTGTAATTGCATTAACTTTGGTCTTCAGTCCACTGATTGCAAAGAAGAGAGGAAGCAGAAGTCCTGAAACAAAATCTTCAAGCCGCTCGATGAGAGTAACGCCAATAGGTCCATTAGGAATCACTAAGCCAAAGACAAAAGCTCCAAAAACAGAATGTGTCCCAATGGCATCAGTGATAAAACCAGATATCATCACCCCTGTAAGAATCAGACATATCTTGAAATCACTGATGGTTTCCCCTTCAGGAGTTTGCCGTATCATCCATGATATCAGAGGCCTAACCACGAATATACAGAATGTCACATACGCGACACTTGACAAGATCACCCAAACCGAAGCCAAAGACATGGAGTCATTCTCAGCCAGGGCGATTGCAAAAGCCAATAGTACCCAAGCACACATGTCGTTAATGAGAGCCGCTGACATGGCGACCCTTCCAATCTCTGTGTTAAGAAGTTTGAGCTCAGCAAGGACTCTAGCGAGCACCGGAAACGCGGTAACAGAAAGGGCAACTCCAAGAAACAGCACAAAAGTCCCCTGTTTCATGTGCTGTGATTCTTTGTGCAACATAAAGGAAAATGAGACGCCTATGAGGAAAGGTAAGACCATGCCAGCAAATGCAATGGCCAAGGCTTTTCTCCCGGTACGACGGATAACAGCAATGTCCATTTCCACTCCAACTAGAAAGAGGAAGTAAAGAAGGCCTACATTTGCCATTGTCTCAAGCACCATCACACTTCTTAAGGGGAAAACTGCGTTGGCAAATTTGCTACTTTGTCCCAATACTGAAGGACCCAGTATGATACCACCCTGTATTCACCAAACAGGTCATTGATCAAAGAGAGTGACTTTTATCACAATAACATACAATCTATACTTTGAAATGAGGGGAAAAAGGAAAAAGCAACGAAAACGTGTTTGATCTTCAGTTGTTCCTTTAAAATTTAAACATCCTTGGGACACGGTTTTTTCTTAAATTCAGGGTCCTCAATGAAACTTGGAGCAAAATGCCATATTCTGGTCTTGAACTTCTCCTCAGTCTCAGTCCCAAGAAGCATTGTGGAGGATGCAAATCAGGAGCTCAGCGGCCTCCTAGGTTGGGTGAGAACTTATGCAGTGAACCACCCTCTGCGTGTTTCTGAAATCCAACTCTTGAACGAGCAAATCCCAATCCGATTACCAACTAAGCTTTGCCGGAGGCGGGTACTCAATGAAACTTCCATTCACCACATCCTGATTGTACTTTTTTTCTATATTTTTTTTTTTGTAATTTTGATGTATTTTTAAACTGTTTTCTTATATTTAACATTTTAAAGGAAAACACATGGAATCATGAACCATCAAAACACTAGAAATAAAAACACTTAAAAATAAAGAGATACAAGAAAACAGTCAAAATATATAGTAAAAAAACAATCAAAGCATACAAACAAACAAACAAACAAATGATACAAATCTTGAATGGAAGCTTTCATTCAGGATTTTGAATTTAAGAAAAACCCTCCGGACACGTGTATTCAAAATTTAGTCAATATTGATAGTTTGAGCACTATGATGTACTTGATAAAACATTTGCACATTAAAGGCATTCTTGTGTTAACAACCTCAAGTAGCATATATAATCTAAACTCTTTTTACTATACAAATTTATTTTAAAGACACCAAACTCACATTCTTTAAATAGTAGAAGTTATTTTCACGTCTATAATTTCAGGTGACTATAACTCATGCATGCGCATGGTTTTTACGTGGAAAGTCTGCATTGCATTAACAAAGCTATGACTCATGCAGTGAAGGCAACCTGCAAATGTGAGTCTTTATATGTATGTTGCATTATTATTAGCCAATCCAACAAAGGTCCGCATGCGATAGGATGTTATGTCTTGCACAAGTTTGCAATGAAGTCAATGACATGCTCTTTTCTGATTTTAGAATATGGTGGAATAAAGTAAAATGGTTCATTAAATTAGCTGCGCTTCTTATATTGTGAATTAACAGTTGATCGACACAGCTTGATGCAATTTTCATTATGGGTCATCGAAAAACAATCTCTATGTGTTTTTAACAACATGTATATGGTTGCGTACATCTGACCATCCCATATTACATCAGTGACAGGAGGTTCTAAGGCAATGGGATAATGTTATCGTACTCCGAGAAATAAAAATAGAAGATAAACAGATGACTTACGAGGATTTCAGAGATAACGCGGGGCTGGCGAAGGGGTTTCAAGATGAAAACAAGAAGGCGAGTAACGACCACAACAAGAGTCAATTGCAAGATGAAAAGAGGCAAAGCATAATCCAAGGGATTGTCACCCTGCCATATTCCATTTGTTGTGATCATCGTAGGTGCATAACATACGATTGAATCATCGTTCTGCCCCGACGTTCCTTGTTCTGCCATTTTCCCTTTATTTATTTATTTGTTTCTCCTCCTTTTTTTTCACAGATGCAACCCAAAACAAACCAGCCCTTTTGACTCTTTAGATTGAAACCTCTCAAAAATTCACACATTTGTGACATATCCCATTGGAGCTTCCATAAAGATTGTCTTTCGCGCTCATGTCACGTTGAGGTGTGTGTTATAGGAGAAAAACAAAGCCCAAACTAGAAGAAATGTATAAAGGTTGATTAATTAGCAACAATATTTACCTTGACGTGGAGATTTTCTGCAAGAGAAAAAGGTGAGTGGGAGGGGGTGGGGTGGGGGGTTGCGGTAGGGTGTTTATGTTTGTATGGCATTGACATAGCAAAAGGAGAGCAAAAAGGAAGAAGAGAGGCCATAGGAAGAAAATAGTTTACTTGGATGCCTTTCCATTTTTGGTCTTAGGTGAGAGGGATCAGAATTTCCCAAATTTGGTGGTCGCCCGATTTGCGTGGCAGTTTTATCGTTCTGAATCTTGTGATCGATTTCTTACATGATAATTAGGTTGGGATAAGTTGTATGATGTTTAATCAGTAACTAATATATATTCATAGAGTAATATAATAATTTTTTTATATTATAAGTAAAATTATACTCTGCAAGGAAAATTTCAATCAATAATTTGTAGTGTGATCTGGTGCAAGAAGGAACCTACGTATTTTAGTTTTTACATTCGGGAAATTTGACTGTAAAACATATACTACAATACATCCAGTTATTTGTGATCTATAACTTATTTGTGTAATACTAACAGTTTTTTTATAGTATGTTATAATTGGGAAAAAAAATATTTGGATCACATCGAGATATATCCGTTGCTAGTTTATGGTCAATTTTGCTTCCATCTATTTTCTCAGAGATGTAATTAGTATTTAACTAGTTGGCTAGAAAATTTATAAACACGTATCTTGCATATAACGATCAAGGAACGTATATATAATTGATATTCGAATAAAATTGCAGTTGCATTTTCCTTATACAGGAGGAAGATTGCCATGAGAAAGATTGCTAGGTAGGTTGTCATGTTATTATTATTATTTTTCAAATAATAATTTTGTTTGGCCGCTGTATTATCAATTTTCTGGATATAACTGTCAACAAAAATAGCGTCCTGTGAAGTTGCGCGATAATATAGGCTAGTCCCAGTACATATGTCAATGGTTCTAGGTAGTTGGTTTAAAAGGAACTTCAAGGGTTAGAACCTTGTCGAAGGTAAGAATGTTAGAACCCCTCCAAGCTAGCTGGGAGCACTATTGTCCCGTGAAATGACCTGATAGGCTGACAGGTCAGTCCGTCAGTTGTTCCTTCGGTGTCAATAGACTCCTTGTGCTATCTATGTGTTATGACAAATTTCTACTAGTGGACATTGAAAACCTGATTTACATCTTTACGCACCCTGTGAAACCGGGGGTGACATAGACCCTTACTTGGGGTTTAACCAAATAAAGAAATACGGGCCATGTTTTTGAGTGGTAACCCTGGCTGGCAACACAGGAACATCTGAGAGACCTGATGAAAAACACAATCAACTAAATTCCACAATAGAACAATGATAAAGATCCAAGATATGATCAATTGTATAAGATTTGATGGAGAGAGAGAGAGAGGAGGAACCAACACCTGAATTACTATTGCTAAACTCCAAGAATGAAAAATTACAGAAGTTAGTTTTGGGGGGGAAACCGTTTTCCTCTTTATCAAATTGAAGAAATACAAAAATGACATTTCTACCCTTACTACTAAAGCTCTAGAATTAAGGTCATTAAGGGCTAATTTGTCTTTTCCTCTGTTTGAACTTCGGCGGGCTTTGTAACCGTCTTCTTCATCTCCTTTCCCTTGCTCTGTCCAGCTGCTTTCTTCTTTCCTCTTTCACCTCGATGCAAGCTCATCATCCTTGATCCTTCATTTCTTCAGCATCTTCAACACCCCCTCTCAAGGATGATTGGCTATATATATTGTACGTCCCCATAGCATTCATCAGCATCTTCAATCTGTTTGCATCTAGCGGCTTCGTAAATAGGTCAGCCAATTGTTGGTGTGTGCTTATTGGCATAGGTTTAACAACCCCCTCTTGATACTTTTGCCTAACCAAATGACAGTCTATTTCTATGTGCTTAGTACGCTCATGAAATACGGGATTCTCTACAATGTACATAGCACTTCTTGAATCACAAAACAGTTCAACAGGTCTTGACTGTGTAACCTTCAGGTCCTTTAACAAGTAAATCAACCATTGTATCTCACATGTAGTGGCGGCCATTGCCCTGTACTCCGCTTCTGGTGACGACCTTGAGATTGTCGTTTGTTTCTTGGCCTTCCATGAGACAAGCGCATCACCAAAGAATACACAGAATCCTGTGATTGATTTTCTGGTCTCCACACACCCTGCCCAATCTGAGTCAGAGAATGCCTTCAGTTCACAGCTGCCCTTTCTAGGATATAGCAATCCTTGGCCTATGGTTCCTTTCAAATACCTGAGCAATCTGTGTGCTGTCTTCACGTGCATCTCTGTTGGAGTGTCTAAGAACTGGCTCAGCTGCTGCACCGTATACGCTATGTCCGGTCTAGTTATTGTAAGGTAGAGCAGTTTTCCAATTAAGCTCCTGTATGATGAAACATCCTTAACCAAGGCTGAATCATTGTGCTGCAATTTTGTACTCTTGTCCATAGGACTCTTGGCAGGTTTAGCTCCCAAGAAACCTGTCTGCTCTAATAACTCTACAGTATATTTCCTTTGGCACAGATATATCCCCCTCTGTGACCTAGCTACTTCTATGCCCAAGAAGTACTTAAGGTCACCTAGATTCTTGATCTGAAACGTGGAGTGCAGGAATGTCTTGAGATGATTGATGGAGGTTAGGTCTTCACTTGCAACAATTATGTCGTCTACATATATCAAGAGAGCTGTAAAAGAGCCAGGAGTATCTCTGGTGAAGAGGGTACTGTCATGGTGTGATTGCTTGAATCCTTGGGATAATAGCGCTGATGTGAGTGTTTCGTTCCATTGTCTGCTTGCCTGCTTTAGCCCATAGAGGGACTTATGGAGCTTACAGACTGTGTTAGGAGGTTGATGAGGATGTCCTGGGGGGAGTTCCATGTAGAGTTCTTCAGTGAGAGTGCCATGTAGGAAGGCATTGTTCACGTCAAGCTGGTGAACATGCCAGTTCTTGTGTGCTGCAATGGCTAGGAGTAATCTGATAGTTGTGAGTTTAGCAACAGGAGAAAAAGTGTCTAGATAGTCAATGCCAAGTTGCTGAGTATAGCCTTTGGCAACAAGCCTGGCCTTATATCTTTCTACAGTCCCGTCTGGTTTGTATTTCACATTGTACACCCATTTGCAGCCAATGGGTTTCTTGCCTGGAGGCAATTGTACAAGGGACCAGGTCTTGTTATTGCTTAGAGCAGTCAACTCATGCTGCATAGCTTCCTGCCACTCTGCAGAGTGGGAGGCTTCCTGATAGGAGCCAGGCTCCTTATGCAAACTAACATTCAAAATGTAGGATCTATAGTCAGGAGCCAAGGATGACATGGACAGATATTGATGTAGGGGGTGAGCAGTGGAGAATGAAGAGGAAACAGAAGGTATAGAAGAAGACTTTATGAGGTTGCAGTAGTAGTCTCGAAGGTAGGAGGGAGGATGTCGTATTCTTGTGGTCCTGGTGGAGGTTTCTGTTGTTGGGAGTAATGGTGAGGGCTGAGAAGTGTGGATCACGTTTTGGTCTTGCAGAGTTGTTGAGAGCAGTGGTGGTGTTTGAGGAGTGTGGATCATACTGTGGTCTTGTAATGTGTTGGAAGGTTGGGAGGCATGTTGGTTTGAGATTTCAGTTGGAGGGTGTGGCAGAGGAGCTGTATCTGTACTGGAGGTATGATTTTCAGTAAGGTTGAGGGGCTCTGTGGTTATGGGTGGCATTGGGTCAAAAGTGGGAACTAGAGGTGTATGTGGTGTTGCAGGTTGAGCAGCAAAAGGGTAAACTGTTTCATGGAATAGAATGTCTCTGGTGACGAAGACATCTTGGGGTGTTAAGGTCTCTCACAATATAGCCTTTGGTACCATGTGGTATTCCCAGAAATACACAGCGTCTGCTTCTAGATTCGAATTTGCCTTTGTTTGGGTTTAGGTTACACACAAAGGCTTCACAGCCAAAGACCATCAGATGCGAATAGGAAGGTTTGGTGTTATATAGCAACTCATGGGGTGTGAACTGGTTCAGTATGGGTGATGGGGTGAGGTTTATGAGGTAGGCTGCATATTGAATGCAAAACCCCCAGTAGGAGATTGGTAAGCAACTTTGGAACCTGAGGGCTCTGGCCACGCATAAAATATGTTGTTGTTTTCGTTCTACAATCCCGTTTTGCTGTGGGGTGTATGCACAGCTAGTATGATGTATGATCCCATTTTGTGAGTAGAATTTAGTCAGAGAGAACTCTAAAGCGTTATCACTTCTGATAACTTTAATTTTTCTGTCAAACTGTGTAAGGGCAAGGTTATAGAAGCTGGGAATGATTTGTTTGGCCTCAGATTTGGTTTTGATCAAATACACCCAAGCAAAGCTACTTTTATCATCAACTATAGTCAAGAAATAACGCTGTCCATACATGGTTGGGTGCCTATAGGGACCCCAAATGTCAATGTGCACAAGATCAAACACACATTTTGAAACATAAACTGAAGTGGGAAAGCTGGGCCTTTTCTGTTTGGCCATAGGACAGATACTACAAATGTACTTTGAATTGGGAACTGTTACATTGGGGTCTATCTTGCTTATATGACTGAGCCTGACATCTGAAAGGTGCCCCAAACGAAGGTGCCATATAGGGACAGATTCTATGCTTGTAGACAGACACGTTGAGGTGATGGCTTCTTGAGACTTGGGGTGAGGCTTGGCAGGACCTTGGACGTAGTATAGACCCCTTTTGAGTTCAGCTGAACCAATCTTCGTGTTGAAGCATTGGTCCTGGATTACACAATGGGTAGAATGAAAGTGAGCATCAAATTTGGAATTAGTCATCAACATACCAAGGGATAAAAGATTAAAGGAAAACGTTGGTACATGCAGGACATCAGAAACTCTTAGAGTGGGTGTTATGGATACATTCCCAATATGAGTAGCGAATACACTCACCCCGTTTGGCATTTTTACTGGTATAGGCTCAATGGGATGATATGAGTCAAAGAGGAGCAAAGAACAGCATATGTGATTTGTGGCTCCTGAGTCAAGGATCCAGACATTAGAAATGTAATTTGCATACATACCTGACTCATTTTCAGGTGGTGCCACACACTGGGCAGAGAGAACAGTAGGCTGTGTAGCACTGCATCCACTGTCTAGCAATCCATGGGCTTCCTTTTCATTCAACAGCCCAAGTAACTTCTGATACTGTTCCATGGTAAACGATGGACAAACCGTCTGAGGCCCCACTGGCTGAGAGTATACCGAAACATTGTGAGTCTGCCTTGCATCTTCATACTCAGGAGAGGTACTGAACGATTCTTGACTGACTTCTGCCAGATTAACCTGTGCTCGTGGTTTAAAACCCGGAGGGTAGCCATACTTCTTATAACACATGTCTACGGTGTGCCCCAACAATCCACAGAACGTGCACACAGGCTTTTGGAATCCACCATTGCCTCTACCAGATCCCTTTCTTAGGCCTCCTGTCTGCGGCCTGGGATTATACGCAGCAGCCACAAAGCTGCTCTGATTTCCATCACTCAACAACGCTGAAGGGTTGTTTGAGAACACAGATTGATTACCTCCACTAGTCACCTTTCTCTCATATTGCAATGCCAAGAAGAACACAGCATTAATACCCGGTAGGGGTGACATAACGAAAACTTGGGACTTAACAGCATCAAAGTCTTGGTTCAAGCCTTTTACAAATCTAATCACATAGTCACTTTCCACGAACTTCTTCACTTTATCACTAACGTTGCATGTACATAAACCACAATCACATCTAGGGATAGGCTTCAACGCAAGTAGTTCTTCCCAAATAGACTTCAACTTTGTAAAATAATCGTTTATTGACATGTTTTCTTGTTTTACTCCATAAAACTCTTCCAGTAAATCTGATAGCCTAAAAGGATCACCATTAGAGAAGCGTAAGTTTAAGTCATTCCATACCTCAGAGGCAGAGTTGTACCACATGATGCTCTACGATATGGCAGGTGTCACCGAATTTTGAATCCAAGCTTGGACCATGCTATTCGCTTGATTCCACGCCAAGAACTTTGAATCAGTATCCTCCGGCCTAGGGTAACTTCCGTCTATGAAACAGATCTTGTTCTTGATGGTTAGAGCCATCTTCAAACTCCGGCTCCATGAATGAAAGTTATGTCCATTCAGGAGAGGTTGCACCAATATGGCTGCAGGACTCTTGTTTGGGTGTAAAAACAAAGGACTATCCAAGCTGATACTATTGTTTGAACCACTCGCCATTACAGATGCTCAATTCGCGAAAAAGACACCAACAACACGAAAAGATTGTGAAAAAGCAAGAAAATCAAGAATCGAACGAAGCTCTAATATGCGCAGCAAGAATTGCGCTCTGATACCATGATGAAAAACACAATCAACTAAATTCCACAATAGAACAATGATAAAGATCCAAGATATGATCAATTATATAAGATTTGATGGAGAGAGAGAGAGGAGGAACCAACACCTGAATTACTATTGCTAAACTCCAAGAATGAAAAATTACAGAAGTTAGTTTTGGGGGGGAAACCGTTTTCCTCTTTATCAAATTGAAGAAATACAAAAATGACATTTCTACCCTTACTACTAAAGCTCTAGAATTAAGGTCATTAAGGGCTAATTTGTCTTTTCCTCTGTTTGAACTTCGGCGGGCTTTGTAACCATCTTCTTCATCTCCTTTCCCTTGCTCTGTCCAGCTGCTTTCTTCTTTCCTCTTTCACCTCGATGCAAGCTCATCATCCTTGATCCTCCATTTCTTCAGCATCTTCAACAAGACCTTTGTAGCTATGTGAATGTACAAGGAATATTTGCACTTGCACTGTCACGAGCGTGCATGGGGATCCTTTTCAACATAGACTATAATACAAGTAACGAAATATTTTAACTTTTCATTTTTTTTCATTTTCATAAGTTAAATTTTTATTGAAAAATTGAAAGTATAAATCGGTTAATAATTAAAGAGTTGTACGATATTGATCATATAATATATCATGTTTTGTTCAGGTATGATTCGAATCGGATACAATAGTTAAGATTATCGCGTTATTTTGGTATTAATGAGAATTCCAATTCCTATCATGCCCTTACATGTATATGTGTAAAAAGGTGAAGAATTAAATTAAAAAAAGTCACGTAGAAGTAGGTGGTACATAAAGGTTATTTCTTAGGTTCAAAATGCTTTGAATTTTTGCTTTTTTGACATTGTTATTTATTTTTCAAGTGTTTTTATAATGGGTCTATACGTTCAAAAAGTCATGAGGATAGGCCTTGTGTTTTGGTCAGATATTGCAGTCATCCTATTTGGAAAAGTTTGGTCGGCAAAATATACTTTTTCACAAATGAAAATAGAGTTGAAATTTGTATATGAATGCACATTTTTTTCTTCACTTGATCGTTTGCCTATGAAAGGCAGGGTTTCAGTAGAAGGAAGATGCACCGAAGAGAAGTAATTAATAGTTTCTCCCTGGAGAAATGAGTGAAGGAAAATAGAGAGAGAAAAAAAAGATAGTTGTGAGGTTATACCAATTCGGTATAAGAAAATATATATTGAGTGTTTTAGTTTTTTTTATTTTTAAGTTTTGGTTTTAAAATTGAGTTGTCTCTTGTATCCCTATTATGTTGAATAGTAGAAGTTGTTCACTCACTCTCTGTGGTTTTTTTTCTTCAATGAAAAGAGGGTTTTGTACGTAAATTTTGATGTTCACTTTTAATGCTATTTATCTCACTTTATACTTTGTGTCATACTCAACGATTTTAGTAAATAATTTGTGACTCAACGATTTTAGTAAGTAGTAAATTACTGTTTACGGTTTTATTTTGTTTAGAACTGGATCATTATTCCAAACAAGTGATATCAAAGCTTGGGTTATTCGGTTCTTGAATTTCTAGAGTATGGCGGAGTTGAAATTCAATTTAGCGAAATTCAATGGAGATGATGAATTTTCCACATGGCAGAAAATAATGAAGGATTACCTTATACAACAAGGTGTTTACAAAGATCTTTACGGTTCATTCCAATGCTAGAAGACATGAAAGATGATGATTAGCAAGGTATGGATGATCAGACCGCAACAGTAATTTGTTTGTACTTGTTCGGCTAAGCCTGAACAACGTAGACGAAAACGACGCAGCCATGGAGATTGGACAAAGCTAGAAAGCTTGTACATGTCCAAAACGATGACAAATAAATTCTATTTTAAGAAGGAGATTTACACACTCTAAATGAATGAAAGCACAAATGTTTTGTTCCATTTGAATGATTCCAATAGCCTAATATCTCAAATAGCGAGTCTTGGAGTTACTATAAAGATGATGATAAAGTGATCATACTCTTGAGTTTAGTTCCACTCTCTTTCAATGGTTTGACGACCTCTTTACTTCACGGTAAAGATAAAATTACATTGAAATAGGTCATATCATCTTTGTTGCTACATATAAGATGACACAACCAGAAGAAAGCAATGACATACTCTTCTTACATAAGAAATAGGAAGGAGACAAAATAGAAACTTCAATAGTCATGATAAATCAAATGATCGTGACAAGTCGAGATGTCGTTCCAAATCAAAAAACATAGTGCATTGCTGGAATTGCGGTAAAATAACCATATTTATATAGTCGTAGGTCTTTGAAGCACAACAAAGACTAAGGTCAAAAGCAAATAGGAGTCAATAATACAACAGCAATTGGGTCAAGTAGTGGCGGCGGGACAACTTTGTCTATACCAAAATGAATGCTCTCACGTCTCAGACTTAGATCTTGAATGATCATGGATAAAGGTGCTTCGTATCACTGCGCTACTAGTAAGGAATACTTCTCCACATACAAAGCAAGAGACTTTGGTATGTTGAAGATGGAAAACAAAAGCATCTCATCGATTGTACGAGTGGATGATATTACATGGAGACTTCTCTTAGTTGCACATTCACATTACGAAATGTGCGTTACGTCCCAGATATGACATTCAATCTTTGATCTGCAAACGCACTGGACCAAGAAGGTTATGAGCATCACTTTGGTTGTTCGATATAGAAACTTACCAAAGGCTCTCTGCTGGTAGCATAAAGGAAATTATATTGTATTTGTACAAGATACACTTTAAAGTGTGTGAAGGCCAAAATAAATACACTAGGAAGATGATGCTTCTCCAAACGTGTGGCACGGATATTTGGGGCATATCAGTCAAAAAGAGTTGCAGTTACTGGCAAAGCAATCATCGATATGTTAGACAAAGATAAATCACTAGACCCATGTGATTACTGCTTATTTAGAAAATAACACCGTGACTCTTTTAGAAGAACTCTAGGATAAAAGAAAACGAATTACAGTTGGTTCACTGTGACGTGTGTGATCTTAGTGAGGTGGAATCTCTATGTGGAAACAAACACTTCGTCACATTCATTGATGATTCTTCTAGAAAAATATGGATTTACTTGATACTAAAAAAAGTCAAGTATCCCGGTGTTTTCAAAAGTTTCATGCAATGGTGGAACGTGAGACTGAGAAAATATTGAAACTTCTTCGCAGTGACAGTGACTGTGAGTACTCATTAATAGAATTTAAAAAATACTGCACAAATGCAATGATGAAACATTGTTTTTAGAAGTTGCACTACAAGATGTGGAGCCTCAACCAAGAAAGTCTGTCAGAGAACATGCATCTTCCACAAGGTACTAGTTCTCAATACATTTTTAGAACAAATAATTGAGAACCAGAGAACTTTTAAGAAATAAAATCTCACAAAGACAAAGATTCTTGGATAAAAGAAATGCAAAAAGGGATAGGTTCATTGAAAAAGATTTCACTTATTATCTAGTTCAACTACCAAAAGGAAAGAAAGCTCTGAATAATAAATGAGCCTTCAAGTTAAAAAAGATGAAGATAAGCTGTTAAAATGCAAAGATCGATTGATGGTGAAAGGTTTTGGTAAAAAAAAAAGGTATCAACTTTGAAGAAATCTTCTCACCGGTAGTTGAAATGAGTTTTATTCGAATTGTATTTGGTTTTGCGACTAGCTTGAATTTAGAACTAGAAAAACTAGATGTCAAAACAACCTTGTTGCATGAAGATTTGGATAATAAAATCAACATGGAATTACCAGAAAGCTTCACAGCAAAAGCCAAAGAAGACATGTCAGCAAGTCCATGTAGAGTTTGTACGGACTGAAACAAACACTGCAACAATCGGACAAGAAATTCAATTCGTTCAAGCCGAGTCAGATTTAAAGGGAATGGTTGTTGACCCTTGTGTACATATTCAATATTATTGGATAGTAAATTTATCTTCTCTGACATAACATGTTGATTATAGGGGAAGATAGCTATATGATACAAAATCTTGAAAAATAAAGTGTCTGAAACATTCGACATGAAAAATATGGGTGTTGCAAAATGCATCTTGAGAATGGTATCTTCCGAGATCAGGCAATGGGAAAGCTTTGTCATAACAAGTGGGATATATTGAACGAGTACTTTAGTGATTCAATATAAAAAAAAAGCTAAGACAGTTACAACCCTACTTGCTGAGGATTTCAGGCTAAGTAAGAGAGTGTCCTTTAACATAGAAGAAGGAAAAAGAAATTTCAGTTATTTCATATTCTTCTGTAGTCGGAAGATTGATGTATGCTATGGTCTGTATGAGAACTAACGTTGCTCATGCAGTAAGAGTTGTGGACATGTTTCTTTTCAATCATAAAAGACGCATTAGGAAGCACAGAAAAGGGTCTTTCGACATCTTAGAGGAACTTCGAAATTATGCTTAATATTTGAAGGTTTTGGATCAACTCTTGATGAATACGCAGATTCAAATATGACTGGAGATCTGGATAATAGATCAACATGAGTCTCCTGTTTTAAGTATATTTATTGTTAACTTCTTTAGTTGTTTGTATCTTGTTAGCTAGTTGGTGACTATTAAGATACTAGTTATTTATCATTACTATACAGTTTTTTTAATATTTCCGTAAAGCAACTTCGCGTGTTTTCATGTTGTCTCATATAGAATTTGGTCTTACGTCAAATTAGCTATATAAATTATGTACAGATCGTGATTTGTGAATGAATACATCAATAATAATACAATAAAAGGTTAAATCGTTTCGCAAAATTAAATGAGAAGACCTCCTATATGGTTTACTCATTTATAAGTTGCAACTTATGAATGGTTCTTTCCTCTATCAAATCTTTCGTCTGTAGCATTTATTGTATGTCTGACATAATATGTTGACGAATGTGTCGTATGTATTAAATCCATTAAAAATATATCATATCAGATAGATAGGGAACGACTTATAAAATGTTTATGAAAATATTTGGAAATCTGTGGTCGATTAAGTCTTCTCTTAAAAGGAACATCAAAGTAAAGGATCGTCACGGCCCGAGGCACATATTATGTGGTCATTATAGATGCTTTAGATTTCATCAACTAATAATCAATCTAATAACAACAACCTCACCTCGTTAACTTAAAGGCTCTCCGCCTATGACGAAGTATAAATGTTCAGATGTACGGAACCATACTCATGTGTTAGAAACATACATATGTTGTTTCCTGATGACTCCATAATGAAAATTGCGTCAAGATGTGTTGATCAACTGCTACTTCACAATATAAAAAGCACGGCCAATTTAATGAGTCATTTTGTTTTACTCTATCATATTCTAAAGTCAAAGAAGAATGTGTCCTCACTCCATTAGAAGTGAAAAATAATGATCAACCTAACAAAATGGCCTTATATCTTCCATCAAATAAATCAAAATTCACATAAGAAAACTTATCAACCAAATACACAAACACCAATTTTTATTCAAACTTCACTCCACAAACCAAAGGAAACAAGGAGTTACATATTAACACAACCAATTTTGAGTTGGAATAAATTATACCAACTCAAGCAAACCAATAAGAAGAAAAGGAAAGTCAAACAAACATGCAAAATCAAAAGCACAAAAGGGTAAAATATTGAAGCAACTATAGAAACAACCCCAAGTCCTCTAGGGACATATGAAGCCTTGTGGAACTTTCTTGGAGCAGACATTGAGAAGCAAGCTAAGTGAAAGAGGAACATTAAGGTGAAGTCCTAAGACGTTTGCCTTAATTGCTGTGCAAAGACAAACAGCGGCTTCCAAGTCGGCTAGCCCTTTAATCACGGTGCAACACGGCTTCACGGGCGGCTTGCCTAGGGTTACATTAAGCAATCCACTGAGAACATTTGCACAAACACCTAATTTCAAGGCATTCTTAGGGCATTTGCCTGTGCTCGGCTTCGGCTTTGGGCTAGGTTTTGGGGTAGGGCAACCTCCCCCATATGCAGTTGCAAAAGTGGAAAAAAGAACGTTAATACAGAGAAAGAGAGCAATTGCTGTGGTAGATTTGGAGGCCATTTTTCTTAGCTTAAAGAGAGAAGGAGAAACTAAAAATAGTAGTTTCAGCTTAGAGCTAGCTGAGTTTGATGTGCTAGAAAGGTTTGCTATGTGGGCATTTATATAGCTATCACGGTGATGTTATTCCTTTTGCATGTTAATTAGCTGGATTTCTTTTCCAGATCTCAAGTACAATACAAAATTGGTTGATCACGTCGGACAATTTGAGATAAAAATACATGGGTTATATAAAGATGATGTACCACAACCTATTGCCTTAAGGTTTTGAGTAGATATGTGTCTCACCTCATGTAAGCCCAAGTTTCAACATGGTATCAGATCCAGTTCAGGGCACATGATTGGTCATTTATTGTCTTCCCTCACCCAAGTCCAGAAGTTAGCTTGTGGTTTGCGATTAAGGACGGGTTATAAAATGCGTGTGTATGTCAAGCCACGTTGCCACGTGAAGGCGGTGTTGAGAATATTGTCCCACGCCGGACAATTTGAGATAAAAATACATGGGTTATATGAAGATGAGATACCACCACCCATTGTCTTAAGGTTTAGAGTGGATATGGGTCTCACCCCAAGTTTCAACAAAAATTTATTATGTCTATTATAAAACAAAAGAGTAATGATTTATGCAATGTGTTTTTACTATGTAATTTTGGTACATAACTTTGATGAAAAGATTGACGATGAAAACAATCAAATAAACAGGCGTTAAATTATGGATCATATGTCTTTTTATGTCTTTCTGTCTTTTTAATTTTTGATGGCAATGGAAATTTAATTTCTGATAAATAAAAGTTTCAGAAATTTTTAGAAAAAGAAATAAAAAAATTAAAAAGTGAAAAGGTCAGTACATATGACGAAAATGACTTTGAGGGTCATATATTCCATAAAAATTTAAGTCACAATTTCACCTACAAAGGATCAACTCCCTTGGAGCAAGCCGACCTTCTCTTTTTTCCTTTTATATACTGTAAATGAAAACACGAAATCTCTTAAAATTAAGCCCCAAAAAAAATGTGTCACAACGATATGATTAAATTATTTAAAGTTTCTTATAAAAAAGACAAGGATTGTTTAGTTCAATTCTTCTAGATATAATAAACTAAATTTTCTTTTTTAATTCAGTCAAATTTTCTCATCTCCATTACTAAGGTTCTTTAGTATTCTATGGCATAATTAAAGGCCACAATGACCGAGGAAACTCGTATAAGAAAATGGAGGTATACATTTAAGCGATTCTCTTAAAGTAAGACCAATTATCTATAATTATATCAATTAATTATTAAATGACTAGTAATAACAATTGCTTAAATATGTTGCAATACATGGGCAATTAACTATGACCAAAAGAGGAAAAAAAGGCTAATTTGTCATTCAAAAGTAAAACGCTGCCGTTTTTATCATCATACTTTACATTTAAGCAGAATGCTGTATGAGGATCATTCATCTTGACTTTGGAATATGATAGAATAAAGCGAAATGACTCACTAAATTGGATGTGATTCTTATATTGTGAAAGTTGATCGATACAATTTCACGCAATTTTCATTATGCGTCATCGAAAAACAACCTCTGTGTGTTTCTAACACATGTGTATTTTTGCGTACATCCAATCCCTCATACTCCGCTATAGGCGAAAGCCTCTAAAGCAATAGAGTATTGTTGTTCTTCTTCTTACTACATGAGGACCAGGTTACGAATAATTTAACTCAATTATCAATAATTCTAACCACTCCATAATTTTAAAGAGAATACTGTTAATCACAATATTCTCTTTTTGCATTCTTCCAAAGATTTTTCAGAATGTACTCGTGTTGACAGGTAACCTCTCATTTGACATGTGCCTATCACAAAAATAATGCACCACCATCTCTTTCGTCCCGTATTCTATAGTGTTGTCAAGTGCGTCTATCAAATTTTTCTATTTAGAAAAATTTATATTCATTTTACAATGCATACATGTGTTTGTATATGTATACACACATAATATATGTGTAAAAATATGTATGTATGCACGCATGCATGTGTACGTGTATATGAACTTACACTAGAAGTGAAAAATAAGTAATTTCTTGAATGCTCATTTCGTTAAAAATGGTACAAATACTTATTTTGAAGTTTCCCCGGGGAACTTACTGATATGTAAATATTATTTTGTTAAAATCAATTTTCCATTTCCAATAGAGTCAAGACATACTCTTCTTTGACTTTAGAATATGATGGAATAAAGTAAGATAACTCACTAAATTAGCTGCGCTTCTTATATTGTGGAGTAGCAATTGATCGACACAGCTTGACGCAATTTTCATTATGGGTCATTGAAAAACAACTTCGGTATATTTCTAGCACGGGTGTAATTATGGCGGGGAGCAGGGTAATGTTGTTGATGTTGTATTTTGTTAAAATCGGTTTTGCAAGGAATCGATGAAATTACTTGCTAAGCCGCAGTCGACCTATGGGAAATTTACTTTTTACATCCCTCAACTTTTGGGATAGGGGTATTGTCTGCCAACCACTTACCCTCCCCAGACCCTAACGATAGCTTTTGCTGTCGTTGGGATAATGATGATGACATCCCTCAACTTTTGACTGTTATTGTCCAATCATCATATTGAATAACATGAATATTTTTAAAAAAATTATTTATACATAAACATAATAGAGATGCCCTCTTTATCAGTACAATGCACGTGATGATGAACTCACATTAATTTTAAATAACAAAATACTCCACGAGACATCGTCCATCTTTCGATCAGATGGATAACAGTTTATTTCTTACTGTAGATAAACTTTTCATCTTAATCTTAAAGAATGGAAGTATAATTCTTATACATGATATCCAGATGCCAATATTTTGTTTATTTGAAGTAATTATAACACCTTATTGTGCGAAGATTGTGACACCATCATTAACGATTTGGATGTGTCCAAACGATTCTATATATGACCCACCTTGTTTCAGACATGACGTCTGTTCGGACTTGACGTCGTCACTATAGACAAGCACCACTGAATGTCCATTCAATCGTGTTTTAGTCTTCGCTGATCTAAAAAAGATTAATCTTTGTTGACATTTAGTACTTGCACCATACTTATATATCATATCATCATCCTCTTTCTTTCAGATCGAAATTCTTTATATCTTTATATTTCATCCCTCTTAATGGGCAAACATCTTTGCTGGGCTCCACTAGCAGACTAGGATCCCTTTAACATCTGAGATTCAGTCCAACTAACGGACCAAGATCCTTCTAACGTCTCATTTTCGGTTCTTTCGCTCCAACGATGCTAGTCGGATTTGATACCATAATTGTAACGATTTAGATGTTTTAAATCAAATTTTAGATTTGGCCTTTCACCCAATAATGCTAGTTGGCTCTGATACCATAATTGTAGTGATATGGATTGCCCCAATTTATCCCAGATCTATCTTTTGTTCAGGTTTGGTGTCGTCACTATGTGTAAGCACTAATGAATTTCAACTGAATCAGGTTTTCGTCTTCGTTGGTCTGAAAAGGATTAATCCTTGTTGACATTTGCCACTTAGGCCGTACTTATATATCATGTCATCATCATCTTTCTCTTCCATGTGAGTTTTTTTTCGGGACATTATATTTCACCTTTCTTAATGATCTAGTGTCTTCACTGAGCCTCACTAAGGGACAATGATCTACCGAATGTCTCGTATTCGGCCATTTTGTCATGGCAATGCTAGTTGCCTCTGATATCATATTTGTAACAACTCAAATTTGTAGAACCAATTCTAGACATGGCGTCTGTTCGGACCAAATATCATTACTATAGGCAAACAATATTGAATGTCAACTGAACCGGACTTTCATCATTGTTGATCCAAAAAAAATTAATTATTGTTAACATTTAACGCTTGAGTTATATATATATATATAATATATATATATTATGCAGTATACATTTTCTTTTTTAACATGGGAGTTTTTGGGTCTGTACACCATCTATGGAATGTCCGTAAAAAAAATCTTCGGAATAACGATATCTTCTAAGAGTCCCTTGAGCCTTCAAAACCTTGTGTATACATCATGGGTTAAAACCTCACTCCCACGCTATGGAGAGCGTTCATGAATCTCATACTTATGCATGCTCGAGAAACTACATGTTAGAGTTGTACTACAAAAAGATGTACTCTCTTTCTTGCCAACAAAAAAAAATGGCGTATTTTGATTTCATATAATTTTAAAAAGTGAAAAACTATTATGACAATTATTCCTATTATATTCTTAGTTAATTAATTGATGTAAAGTAGAGAAACCGTGTAAGTATTAATTATAGTGATAATATAAAACTTCAACTACTAATATTTTTTTAATTTTAGAAGACAGACAATATTTTTAAGACAATCAAAATAAGCAATGGAACAATATACAACAATAACAATCTTACCTAGTATATCCCAACGACAGCATAAGCTATCACTGGGGTCTGAAAAGTGTGAGAGGCAGATAAACAATACCTCCATTCCTAGGAATAGAGAGTTTGCTTCCAGTGAGACCCTCGGCTCTATTTATACCTGTATAGATAGCACAATAATAGGGATATGCACTAGTCAAAAGATTTTATTAAACATAAATAGAAAGCTTTCGATATGAAAATAGTCGTAACAGTGGATATACACAAATAATTAAAAGACAAAGACTAAAACAAAAAATGCACGCCAACCTAAAGTGTAGAGAGTATCTAATCCTCTAAGTATGCTCTAAGGTGCCCTTATATCCTGCTTACGCCTCCTTAACCTTAACATCTGCCTCCATGAACACCTATCATGGATCATGTCCTCGTAGAGGTGCAACTCTAGTAAGTCATACCTAATCTGCTTATCCAAAGTCAGTTTGTGTCTGCATTTACTCCTCTTCCTCTTCACAGTGAGGCTTTCAACTGCTCTGACTGACGTTGTTGTCGGTTTCTGTTGACATTGTTAAGATTAATTTTTGGAAAGGAGGCAGTATTTCACATCTCACTTTATATCTTTTTAATATTTGTAAAGATTGCACAGGATTTTCTTAGGAACATAACCCACAATAATCTTCACTCAATAATCATGTGCTGTCATCAAGAAAGTTATGCAGGGAATAATAACCAGTTCAAATTTTTCTACGCAACATGTGTTGTACGTTGAGATATATTAGATTCAAATTTTCGAATTTCTGCATTTACGATTTTTAAAAAATTAATCTTAACAATGGCATAAAGATACAAGACACTATCAATATGTTATAACGTTAGATAGGGCAGAGTATGTAATGTAGTAGAACAATGAAGATGTGAATATGTGCAAAAAGGAGGATATGATTATTATTATCCGAAAATTTCTAAATTTGTTCATCCATTTGCATAAGATGGATAACTACATTCAAAGATGAAAATCACAAATGACATAGGAAATGACTTATTTCTACTTATAATTAGCATTTCTAATTATTTTGTATTGGATGGACAAGCAAATTCCCAGGCCCCAATAACCATTCATTGAAAAATATATGTATATCCTATAAAAAGTTTTGCATTGACATATCGTATTTTATTTCATCGATGTCAGCGTCAATTGGTTTATCAAGTTCCATCTTTCAAAAAATTATGTGTAGAAAAGTTAATTATAAAACTCAGGCATATATTCAATAGTAAGAATCATAATTATACTCTTTTATTTTATACTAGACATAATAAAAATTCCTGTTGTAAGTGAGATCTGAAAACAAAATCCAGCTAACATGCAAAAGGAATCAACATCACCCTAATAGCTATATAAATGCACACAGCTAACTTTTCTTGCACGTGAAACTCAGCTAGCTCTAAGCTCAAACATTTTCACCACTCTAAGCTCAAACTACCATTTGTTTCTATTAACAACATTACCGCATTACTTTAGAAGCTCCCGTCTATAGTGGGGTATGGGGGGTCGGATATACGCAACCATACTCATGTACTAGAAACACACACATGTTGTTTCCCTATGACCCATGCTCCCGTCTATGACTGGTATTGGGGGTCGAATGTACGCAACTATACACATGTGTTAGAAACACATAGAGGTATAGATGGGGTATGGGGGTCGGATGTAATGTGTTAGAAACGCACAGATGTTGTTTTCTGATTATCCTGGTGATGGAATAAAACAAAATGACTCGCTATCTGTGTTTCCTGATTACCCTAATGATGGAATAAAACAAAATGACTCGCTTTTTATATTGTGATAAGTAGCAGTTGATCGACATGTGACATAGCTTGATGCATCATTATGGGTGATCGGAAAAGATATCGAAATAGCTTAACGCATCATTATGGGTGATTGGGAAAGATATTTAATTTATACACACAAAAAATAACAAAAATGCACCAGCTTGGGAAAGATAGTTTATACACACAAAAAATAACAAAAATGCACCAGCCGGGAATCGAACCCGGGTCTGTACCGTGGCAGGGTACTATTCTACCACTAGACCACTGGTGCTTGATGTATGGTGACGGTAATTTATATTTTCAATTGTGGATTGTTGTTTCCTCGCACAGACACAAAGGAATTTGTTGATGCAAGAACCACAAAATATAGTAACTGTCACCTTTAGTGAATATGATTGGTCAATATGTTTATATGTTTATTTATGGGAATCAATTCTAACACATGGTGATCGAAAACAATCATCATTCTTAGGTACTTGGGACCCTACAATTTTATTCGTTTTGATCTACTCAATCTCTCCACAAGTTAAAGTGATGTAATTTTATTTTATTTTTCTTACAAACGCATTAAACGATTTGTGGTGTGCTGAAATTAAGAAAGACAAAAATTAGGAAGAGAATTTGGTCTGGCAGATCCTTTGACTTTATGTTTTCTTGGAAGTAGTTATGTTTGTAGTAAATGGTATTGTGAACCGGTTGGGATCACAGGAGGTAAGAAATGAGGTAAAAAATGAGGCCTCCAATCACACGCTGCCACATGTACAAAAGTGGAAGAAGTTTAAATTTTTTTTGTTTTTAAAAAATAGTTACTTGTACACGTG
>AP025052.1:6220465-6491430 GCA_036186865.1 Eustoma russellianum
AGAAATGAGGTAAAAAATGAGGCCTCCAATCACACGCTGCCACATGTACAAAAGTGGAAGAAGTTTAAATTTTTTTTGTTTTTAAAAAATAGTTACTTGTACACGTGGCAGCGCGTGATTGGAGACCTCATTTTTTACCTCATTTCTCACCTCTTGTGATCCCAACCGATTGTGAACACATCTAAGACAGAAACGTTGACAGACATAATATTTTCACAGCTACAACAGAATCCACAGGGATCGTACTATATAAAGTTCGAGAATCTGAAAAGTTTTACGGAACATGCTCTTTAATGTGTAATTGTTATTGTTTCAGGAGCAATGTAATTGTTATTTTTTCTCGAACAATGTATCAACCCGAGTAATAACTCCTTTTGTCGATGTGGTAGCTATAATGTTAAATTACCTTTTTTTCATTAAATGTGAGGCGGAATAAAAGTTGCCTTTCGATGTTTAAAGAAGCCTTTTTGAGTCTTAAACAGGAGTGTTAAGCGAATCGAACAGTTCGTGAACTGTTCGAATTCGATTAGTGTTTGATTCGAGTTTGCTCGTTAATTTTATTTAATCAAGCCAAATTCGAACACCTATTTGGGTTCGTTTAGTAAAACGAGTCAAACTGTTTACGAACTATTCGGCTCGTTTAAACAATTATAGTATTATCGAACGAACTCAAACCAATTATAAAGCCCGTTACAATAAACGAACCGAGTCAAATAGTAGTTTAACCAAACGAATCCGAATTCGAAAACCTATTATTAGTTTTGACTCAGTTCGTTAACACCCCTAGTATTAAACACCATTTAAGACATGGGAGAAATTTTTGATGTATTGTCAGAAAAGTAGATTTTTTTTTTATGACCATTCAATACCCCTCATGTCATTTTGATCACCTTAGGCTCTTCATTTTCCTCGTCTCCGCTAAGTACAAATGATTTGGATAAACTAAAACTCAATAATTTACACAATGATTTGATCTGTGATGGTTTATTTCAATATATTTCTTTAATCAGTCATCAACAATATCTCGTAGATAAGATTGCGACATGAATCTCGTAATCTACGAAATTAGTTTAATCCGTGTAACAAAGTTGCAATCATCTGATCTCCAAACCAGTGCAACATAAATTTCATGAATCTGCAAAAAGAAATATTCTACATTCCTTAGGCAGTGAAACTTGCCCCTCTGCCATTTCCTCAATTCATTCCATTTGAGTACACATATATCTTCTCTGCATCTGTAGATCAAACCCCTGAAGATCCATACTGTTGAAATAATACCAAGTGTCTGGCATTCAATGGTGTGGATGTTCCTCTGCCTGTGCCTCTGCTTTTGCTTGTGTTCCAATGTCGGGATAGGATCCCCTCACCGCAAAAGTGGTACGGTGACGCGTGCGGTCACAAAAGAAGTGAGAAAAGTGGAGTTAGCAGATCCCAACCCTCCAATGTCAGCAAAGGAAACTTGCTTCAAGCTCAGTATGTTATTAAACATGTACACCAATCCTCTTCACTTCTATGGAGCATGTTTCAAATAAAAGCAGATATAAATAAATATGCAATTATGCATAATGTAACTTACAACATATAATAGGAACATGAACAAAGGAACAAAGACATTGACAAGAAATTTCAAGCTCAAAGATCATTAACTTCTTCAAGTCTTGATTTGATCCTTTGTAAAGTCCCCTCGATAGCAAGATCAAAGGCATCTTTTCTGCTTCTCAAACCCAATGAGCTCCCATGCTTTCTATACATAACTCTTGGTATCATTTCTACCACTTTTTCTCTCATTCTCCTCACCTCATTCCTAGGAATCTTCATCAAAGACTCCATAATGCTCACCCCTTTGAACACAATGTCCTCTTTCGGCAAAGAAACCGAAAACTCATCATACTTCTCCTCCATTAGATGCCATCCGTATTGCTTTTTCGCGGATAACTCCTCGAAAAACACCGGTATACAACCAGCAAGAATGCTATCAAATGTTGCCCTCCTAGTGGGAGTATCCCCTGGTGGTTGCAAACAAAAACTAGCTTGCAACATTGGCTTCATGTACTTAATTGGATCATGCTCACAAATCCCCATTGAGCAATCAACAAACTCACAGAGTTTCACATACCCTGTCCCATTTGCGTCCATTCCATTACTCCTATCACATTCTAGCCTAATGCTCCTCCTAATATTCGGATTCGCCGAAATCCCACCTCCACCAGAGAACAACATTAAGGTATCCCTCTTAGATCTCCTCACCCTAGTCAACCATGCCTCAAAAAATCCCAAACTCTCCGGGTGAAACGAGGTCGGATAAGGGATTGCCCTTTCTTGCCAAGGATAAGCCCTGGCTTCTAATGTCAAAGCTGTAACATTATAAAACTCAGGCAATTCAAGAATTGAAGTACCAAAAATTGGTGGATCATTAGACAAAGGTTGTGTAAAATCCCATGCGACCCTAGCCATAACCATAAAATGATCATGCCCATGATTTCTTTCCCAAATCTTAGGTGAATCTAAATGTCTAATGAAATGAAACAAATCTAGACCATGTTCAAAGCTAGAGTTGACTTGTGGACCAAATAAATATTTGAGACTATCAATTCCTCCATAGTAAGGAACATAAATTGCATCTGCTTGAAGATGATCGTTGGTTAGGCAGGGGTATTCGAGCATCCGACGGTGGAAAATGAGCTCCAGCATAAACGGGTCGGTTCGGTACCAGCTTCTGGATCTGTTGTGGGTTTTCTTCCCGAGGCCATGGTTGGAGAGAAAAGGGCAGAAGTTGCCAAAAAGAGGGTAGCTTGAGCAATTGGTTAGGAGGTTGAGGTTAAATTGAGGTGGGAGGTGGCGGATGTAGATCCATTTTCCGGTGCAATTCGGGTCAAGATCCGAGTCTGACACGGCGGAGGCAGCGTTGAGGGAGAGGAAGATGAAGAAGAAGAAAAGGAGCGGTGGCATAGTGGTGGTTATGGAAGGAGATATGTGGCGGAGAGGTGGAAAATGTAGGATTCTTGATTCATTTGGGCTTTTGATTTTATTGAAGATTTGCGCTTTTTTGAATATATTCCTTCTGGGTGTTGACTATTCAAGTTTTAGGGTGAATTTGGCAATGGAGATTGTGGGTGGGGGGGCAGGGGGGAGGAAACAGGAAGAAAACTGAATAGGAGAGGGGGAGGGGTGTAACTGTAAAGTAGAAGAAGAGGGAAAGAATTAACGACGGAGTTGAGTTGACAAGCGATATTGTCGGTGAGAGATGTGAGTTAGCCGGTGTTCTTGGACTCATTGGTCATGATTGTTTTACTAGTAATTTCATTTATTGTTTCACATGATCATCGTTATATTTCTATAGAATAGAAGACGTAAATTAGGAGTCCAACGACCTTTTAAATTGAGTAATATTCTACGCAGTGACCTACGCAAGTAATATTCTACGCAGTGACCTACGCAAGATGTCTTCTCGCAAACCAGGCGTTCGGTCTAGCAGTAGAATAACATCCACAGTGTGAGTGTCTTTATAATCGAACTCTTGACCTCTTGAAACACATCATAATCCGAGTACCACTGGACTATGCTCTGGAAGCTTTCATTTTACATTCTATTCATGACCTATATTTAACTTATATCGAATTTTTAATTATAAAAGATACAATAATCAACATGTATAGCGTAATATACTTAATCTAATACTCATTTTAATCTTTTAATACTTCTTTTTACTTAAAACAATTAATTTTTGTGAACAATATTGTTATTTTACTATTTCTTTGCTATTATGAAAGATTATTAACCTATATATATATACACACACACATACGAATTGAACTTTTTTCCCTTTTTTTATCATAATTTTTTTCCCTTCAGAAGGGGAAAATTTTTTTTGTTACGACATATTTCAGAGCAACTCCTATCAGTCCAATTCCCTGTCGCTGACAGATGATAAAAGATCAATTCAGATTCCACCGCACTACTTTACCTCATTTCGACTATCCACTTCACAAATCCTCATCTGCAGAAGAAAAAGTAACCCAAAATCCACAAATTCTTGATCAAGAATCAGACCTCCGCAACATGTTCAAACTCGCAGGTAGTTATGAACCATTTCCCCTCTCCAACAATTTCTTTTCACTTCGTAATCAAAATTCTAATGTTTACAAAACACTCTTTCCTCTCAGAATCATCTCTGTTCGGACGCAAGAAATCCTCAAGCCCTTTCAAGAACTACTACAGCGAATGGATTCACGCTCTCAAAAACACCCTCCTTCCTCAGCTCCGCCACGCTCTGACGTCAGCTTCGTCGCCGACCATTCTCGCTGCCTATGTCGACGCCGTCCACCGCCATTTCCAATCCTATTACGAAGCCCTAGATGTTGAAGCCAACAGAAACGTCGCCCAATTGCTCTACCCAGATTGGCGAAATCCCCTCGAAAAACCCTTTATTTTTCTGGGCGATCTCCACCCTTATCTTCTCACAAATCTCCTCAGATCCCTTCTGGATAATACCGAAGAAGAAGAAGAAAATAGTGAAGAAACGGAATCGCACGTGAGTTTGCGTGAGTCACGTGGCTATCTTCACAAACCGTGGCACGTGATGGCCGCCTGGACGAACCCATCACGTGACTTGATGGTTTCCGTGGACCAAATAGAGTGCGGGCTAAGGCTGATGGTGCCCTGTTTAATGGCGCGTGCAAGGAAAGCGCAGGCGACGTTTGTGGAGCGCGTGGGGGCGGAGTGGGCTGGGAAGAAGGAGAAGATGAAGGCGGTGATTACGGAGGCGATGGCGGAGGAGACAGAGGAGTTGGTGGGGGTGGTGGTGGATGCTAATAGGCTGAGGAGTAGTGTGCTGGCGGATATATTGAGTGCTACAAATATTTATCAGGCGGCTTTGTATTATGAGAGTTTGGCCCAATTTCTTGTTGGGTTTCATGATCATAAATTGCTTCGTGATTTCAAGAATTGCGAGAAAACCATTGATTGATGATGGATTTAGGACAAGATTTTCAGTTTACATTTTGGGAAGATCTTCAAAGCTTTGTATGTTGATTGTTGTATTTTTTTTATTTTTTATTTTTGCATTTGCTTTTTCATTTGGTAATATTTGTTTTTAAATGTTAGTGTTAGTTTGTGGATTGATTCAAGATTGATGTAATTTTAGCAAAAGTGTGTAATTCTGAGAGCTCATCCTACAAACACAGTATCACACTATCACATCATATCTTTGTTATTCTGTCATTTATGTATGTACATGTAGAGGCATGGTTTTACTGAAAGTCAACTCTCTATCCTTTGAGATGGAGGTCTTGTTTGACTGACTTTTATCATCTACAGATCTTAACGATAGTTTTTACTGTCGTTGAGATATAATGATTATGATTGATTGTGTAATACTTAGAGCCCATTTGCGATTATGTGACAGTGTATGGTAGATAACACATGGTGGAGGTAGGTTAAAGTGTAGCCCAAATATGCTGGATACATTTCTCTTTATTGGGTTTTTTTTTTTCTTATCTCTTTTATTGATCTACTGTATAAATTGATTTGTTCAATTTGAATGGGTGATTCTTATAGCTGGTTGGTGTCTTTTCCCCCTTAATCTATATTTATTTGAATGTTTTCTGTGATTGATATGGTGATTGGGCAACAACTATAAGAAAGAGGAAGTTTTTACTTAGTTATAATTTGATACAGTTAAATGTCAACTTACAAGGAGGGCGAGCGTTGGAACAACTGGTAAAGTTGCTGTTTTGTGACCTTGAGGTCGCAGGTTCGAGTGACAAAAACAGCATCTTGCACAAAGTGTAGAGTAAGGCTGCGTACATCAAATCGCAAAATGATTTGACCCATCTCCGGACCTTACGAAAACGCTGAAAACTAGTACACCGGGAACACTTTTTTAAACGTCTATTTACACAACCTTGAATTGCTTGAGACTGAATTGTTTAACGCTATGTTATCCAAACTTGGATTGCTTGAGAATGAAGGCTTAAAACTTCAAAGGTCTTGGGTAAAACTGGGAGTTCCAAAAAACTAATTCATTGATAATTTTGAGTTAAATAGTCTAATTTCTGAAGCCCATTTGTGATGTTAGATAAAGTCTATGACAACTGAGGATAGGGCTTAATGCCGTGACATTTTTTTATTCTTCCTTTTTAGGTTACGCATTCATAGTTTCTAGTTTAAATTGAGATCCCTTGGGCGTTATTTATAGATAAATTCTGGAGGACTGTTTCTGGGACTGGGTTTTAACTTTATTTTATCGACAAAACTCTATAGAAACAGTGGTAAAACTGTCATCATTGAAGATTCAACCTTTTGACCGAGACCCAAAAGCTTCTTCATAAAAAGTTAAAATCCATCTTAGCAACGGGTTAGGATCTCCTCACCCCATGAGTCACCACGCGACACGTAGCAGCAGAGGTGGGTGGTGAGGTTAGATAAAGGCCACCCTCATCTAGCCTCACCACTCATCTCTGCTGTCACGTGTTGCGCAGTGACCTACTGCGACCCGTGGGGTAAGAAGAAAGTGGGTGAGGTGATCTCATGCTCTTAGCAACCTTGCTTCCTTGATGAACATATTTTTCTAGTGTTTATGTTGTCATTATCCTAAATAAACAACAAATACTGATAATGGAGACAAATGAACCACATAATGGTATTTTTCATTATATATGAACTGCATAATTGTAATTTATATTTAGTTTTCTTTTAGGTTTAGAGTCGAGTCTCCGCTCTTTTCAGAAATTGAAAATATAATTTCCTTTATAGAAACTTATCTACAAAAGATTGATATGTCATGTTGCAATGTCACGCATTGGAAGTTATATATTACAGGTGACTTGTTTGAACCCATGGATTATCTAGATAAGTACCAATAGTACTTCATTACGGCACTACTCTATGCATCCACAATCTCACGTCTAAATCCCCTCACCTTATTAGGAAAACCTTCGTTGTCGGGTAAGAGTTATTGTCTCTCATCTAGCCTCATGCTTTGTGCTGGTCACTTCTTATTCAACTTCACAATCTCTGGTGTTATGTGTCGTCTAATCACACGTTACCGTCCTTCTTGCAGTGAGGAGATCTGGACCCTCCTAATGTCGCCTTTACAAAATAATATCATACGATTCTGATCTTTGACGCCAGACGGTTAAGATTCAATCATATCTTAATCTTGTTTGGAAGTAGAGGAATCATGAGTCTTCTTTGTGTATATGTACATAAATTTGAACCACTTATGTTTATACTCATATTATATGACTCCATTGGAGAATCAGATAGAAATACAAGTTAATTTAGTAGCATGGCAATAACTGTACGGTAAAAGATATGTTTTTCTTGGGTGGAGCGAATAGGTTAGAAGCCAAACGGCGATTTGGGTGGTTGTGCATCCATAAATAAAGAAAATAAATTCTTACTAATGAAAGCACAAGCATAGATGCGCTTTGAGTATAGTCTAATAGCTTGTGATATATAAAGCACAAGCACAAATATTTAGACTTCATAAATTTATGCTCAAGTTAAACTAATACAACATTTATATAGATACTCATAGAACCGGTGGTCTCACTAGAATCAAACTCTATATTCCTTATCATAGAGGTATTGTTTGCTTGCCGCTCACCCTTTGCCAGACCCTAACGATAGCTTTTGCCGCTCGTCCTCTCCAGACCCTGACGATATCTTTTGATGCTGTTGCGACGTACTCCCCCTTCTTCATAGTTATGGTATCCTCTGTTATGGGCGAGAAAAATCAATAAAATTATAAGTAGTATTGCCTTGCTTTCGTAAACCAAATAAAAAGAATTAAATCAAAAAGAATAAAAACTGTTAAAAGAACGGTCGTCTCGTCTTCAGACAGTCGTAGATTTTATTTAAACATTTTTCAGAGGACAAAAGGATCTTCCACTGTTCTTTAAGGCTTTGACTAATTGACTGGAAGAAAGATAATAGTTTTAATGCAAAATTGTCTCGATAATTCGTTGTTTTGTTGGCGTCAAAGATTCATAGCTCTAGCGTGTATATTTGTGGCTAATCCTTTGGTAAATAATTTTATTAGAAATATGAATAGCTAAAAACTCAAGTTCGTAAGGTTAAACATCATAAAAGAAGAAGAAAAAAATCTGTTGGAAATGAAATTACGTCCATGATGATTTCTAAAGCAACCAATAAAGACTTGCCCAGATAGCATACTAAAGAACCAGTGAACTAGTAGTTCGATCTAGGCACTTCACTATATTGTAAAATGTTAAAAGGAAATTCTTGTGAAAGTGCAAGAGAAGAATGATAAATATTTCACTAAGACAAGTATGCAAGATTTCTTGGCATCTCAATTTCATATAATTCACGCATAATCCTAGATAGATCGTTGTAGGGAAGATTTTCATGTATCATTTGAATCAGTTTTGAGGTTATTACATATCATTTCAGGGTCTTTTTCGGTATTACATGTATTTGTTGATGAGTAGCTATTGTTGGGAATATTTCAGGTCAGATTGACTTCTGTATAATTTGTTTTTCAAAATAAAGTAGTGGTGGACCTGCCGAGCTCAAGGTAGACTGGATTGATCTGCTAAGTCAAGACAGTTCAAATAGTGCAATTGAGTTTCCGTTCTGAACAGTCAGCCGACCTGAACTGAATAGCACTTCAGAACAGTGGTTCTGTGCTATCAGTCTTCTAGCCGAGCTGAACTAAAGTCAGACAGGTCAGATCAGTCCAGCCTGCGCATTACGTAGATAATTAAGAGTTTACATTGAGCATTAATTTCTCATTGACCCGGTATCGTAATTGAGTGATTCCAAACACTAAAATCATCTAATCATTACGTAGATAATTAAGAGTTTATTAATTTTTACTCGTAATTAATGAAACCTAATTATAATTTGACACATTTTAATTTATTTCCAATTTCTCCAACCGCTAAAACGGAGATAGTGTGTTTTTGTTATGGAATTAGTATAATTGTCTCCTTTTAGTCTAATTCTATCTTACTCAGTTAGATATTTTGAGAAGTAGGACAATTTCACTTAGTTTACTTGAGTTAGGACTTTTGTATGTCAATTCGGAGTTAATTACATCTAGTTAATATGTTAAGTAAATTCGATTAAAATGAATTCTATTATGTCAATTGTTATTTCTCTCACTCTCAATTGCATAAGCTATGGTAATTTCCTATGCAAGAAGACAATGATTTCCTAAAATTAGTACTAATTGTGAGTGACATCACACTTTAGTTGCTCTAGAATCTGGGTTTTAATTCTCTTCTAATTTTGCTTAGGACCATATTGCATTCACTTAGCACATAATAAACAATGTGATACTTAGGGTCTTCATCTAGTCAAGACTAGGTCATAAGTTGGAGCTTGAGAGAAACAAGCATTGAACGTAATAATTCTGACAGTTTTGTCCCCGTGTTTACTTATTTTGGAACTCCTAGATACATTTAGCAACCACATATTATTCAAGGTGTTTTAGAGGCTTTCACTTATGACAAGATACGAGGAGTCTCATATTGTTTGTCATTGTAATAAAATTACTAGCACTTCTTGTATTTTAATCTTTAAAATCTATGAAAGAGATGTGTTTTTATAGTAACAATGTATTTCATCAATTAAAGGGTATTTCCCACGCACTAAGCTTCCGTGTTTGGGAAGGATATAAAGAAAGGTTGGAGCGCTTCGCGATCTGATGTACGCAACTTTATCTAACCCTTTATGCAATAGGTTGTTTTCGTAGCTCGAAACCGTGGCTTAAACCATCAGATAATTCTAGAATGAGCAAGAGTCCAAACCGATGGAGTCTTTGTTCAGAATTCCTTACCACCGCTCCATTGTCTATTGTAATTATTGTAGGGTTACAATGAGGGAGGTAGGCCTAGGCGTTTAGGGCACATGTCAAGACGTGGCATAAAATTCTATGGATCTCAAGGATCAACCAATCAACCTTGGCTGTTTCGAATGATTTCCTACTCCCCATCGTTTGAAAATTTATGTATGTCTATGAAATTATTTGTAATCTATCATTACATTATACAGACAACGCCAAGGAGAACATGTGAGAGGACAGCAACAAAAATCATACATATATATCCTACCGACATCAAAAGTTGTTGTTAGGGTTTAGGAAGAGTGAGATGCATGTAAACAATACTTCCATCTCAATAGATAGAGAATTTGTTTCCACTGAGACCTCCGACTCTATATATACTTGCATTGATAGCACAATGATAGGAATATGTCCGGGTGAATATTCACCCTAAACTATTTAAGTATGCATTTTCTTCGGTATTGACTATTGTTGATTGGGAAAAAAATTCATGCAAAAATAGTTCATGAGTCATTTTACAACTTATTGTTAGTTTATAGGGGTATTTGCAATCATTACCAACCGTTATTCTAGTGGATTTAATATTTTTTATTCAATTAAGTAGAAACAACATCTGTGTGCTTCTAACACATAGGTATGGTTGCGTACATCTGATCCCTCTATACTTCGCCATAAGCGGAAGCCTTTAAGACAACGAAGTAATGTTGTTGTGGTAAAGTTTAAGATGTTTAAGGGATTAGGTTCATATATCATATTTGAGACTTTATATCTCAGTTTTACCACCGGACCTCAGTTTGTTAATTAGAAAAAGAATCAAAACTAACAAATTAAAGGTAAAGAAAATATTTCCAGAATGCGGCAACGCCATTGAGCATTTTTGTCATGCCATCGTTTACTTTCTAAATGAGGTGCTACAAAAGAATGGTACAACTCTTCTTTCTGGAAGACAAATATGTTCGTACGTTCTTGCTGTGTTTGTATAAAATTTGAGGGGGTCAGATTGTTTTACGATATGATGTATGCAGTCTTACCCTGTACTTTTTACAAGAGGCTATTTCTTCTATTCGAACCTGTGAACTCAAAGTCACAAACAGCAACCTTAGCGATTGCTCCAAGGTGAGTCCTCAAATACGTTCAAGTAGGTAAGAAACTGAATATCGTTAAACACTTGCATCAAATTAGGATAATGTCATTTTAAAATATTGATTGTATTTTAAATTTGTCTATGTGATGAATTATAATCAGTATCATGTTAGGATCCTGCTGTAGTAAGGCAAAGGCTCAAAAAAATAAATTGATTTAAGTCTAGCTATTTATTATTTTCATGATTGGTCCTTAATAATCGAAAATGTGCACAAATAAAAATTAAATATAGATTAAAAACCTATGGTTCCTTGACGAAAACCATTGTTTTAATTTTTTTTACCCCTATATACACACATGGAGGAAAAGTCAGGATTAGAATTCTGGTTCTCACAAAAAAAAAAAAATATATAGTGACAATCACCTTCATCGTTTATGACTCAGGTTGCGTTTGATTCGTATTTAGGTATCGGAATCAGAATCGGAATGAGTAAGAAAGGATATGAGTTTGGAATATATGGGTTTGAACGTAAAAGTCATAGTTGTTTGGTATTAAAGTGGGAATGAGTATGATTGACATTCATGGTGTTTAGAACGTATCGGAATTGAAACGGATATCGGAGGTGGATGGCTGAAAAATTGGCCGAAAAAATTTGACCGGCCGAAATAGTGATTGGCCGACGGCGGCCGGCAGCGGACTGGCGGCGGTGGTCGGTGTCAGCTGGCTGCGTTGACTGGTTCGAAAGCCATACCCTTATTCTCTCATATTGATAGACAATGGAAGTTAGTATATCAAAAAAACGATATCAATTACCAAATACTCGGATATCAATCCAAAACTCATAGCTTATTTCTCTAAACAAACAACTTTTATGGGTTTGTATTCCTCCAAACCCATACCCTTAATGAGAATCGAGAACCTCCCAACCAAACACCCCCTCAGTTACGTTTTATAAATAAAAAATATATTTAAGATAACGATAAATACATATAATTTTTATAAACTCCGTTATGAATAGTCAAGAATGAATTATTAGATAAAATTAATAATGCGAAATGATAAAGATATGATTTTAACACAAAAAAATATGTGCTTTCATCATTCTCCTGTATTTTATCTATATTATATTGTTTAAGAAGTACAAAATGATTAAGACATTTACAATAATTGTACTTTCTAGTTGCAGCAACGAGACAAGATAGGATCCTCTCACTCATTTTTTTCTCCGCACGCATCACCGTATGACACGTGGCACTAACGGAGTGGTGAGGCTAGATGAGGGTCATCCGTATTTAGCCTCACCATCCCACCCTAATGCCACTTGTTGTTGGAGAAATGAAATGGGAAAAGATTGGATTGCAAGTGGGTTTGTCAAAAGTTGACAACCACCATACTTTGACCTTAATTATGATTAGTGTTCGTTAATCAAAAACGGAAACTAAAAATTTCTAAATGCGCTACGTAACGAGTAGATGATTTTTGCCTTTTGAATCACTCGATTCCGATACCGGATGAATGAGAAATTAATGCTCAAAGTTGGAGTAAAATTGGTGGAAATTAGAAAAATTGGTGATGTGGCCTCTTGAGGAGTGAACACATCACCAATTTGCTTGTATACCACATTGCCCACTTGAGAGAGAAAGGCCACCATATAAGTTTCAAGTTGGAGCTTTCTAAGATGTGCCCTTGGGCATGAGAAGTTTTCTGACGGAGTCAGGACGCAGCTCAGACAAGGTTCAGCACACGCGCGCACCGCCGCCGGCTCGTGCTTGGGCTCGTGGCTCGGTTCTTATCTTTTTGAATAAATTTTCTTTTAAATTTTTCCAGAAAAATAATTACTTGATCCTACGGTTTATCTGCAGTTGCTGATCCTACGTCTCAGATTTGATCTTATCTTCGGTTTACTGATCCAACGGATTACGTTTGTTCAGACAAGGATTACGATCTAACGGTGGAGATCTTAAACTGGTTTAATCCAACGGTCCAGATTCGTTCTGACCATAAACCGACTTCAACCTCCTTCAACCTCCTTCAACCACCCTCCATCTATATATTTTCATTGCCATGCATGCACACAGAACACACTGTTTTAACACAGTACTGCGTTTTCTTCTTCAAAGCATTCTGCATTTTGTTGTCAATTTACTCACATGCACACAGTGCACTTGTTCTGATTACAGGATTAACACTTGTCGCACGGTCATGAATGAAGTGAGGAAAAATATGGTGAGGATATCCCATCCCAACGAGACAAGGGGCGCCACTCTGACTAAAACCTTATTGAGGATCTTCCAACTACCTGTCCACGTGGCTCGTCGGTGATCTGTCTACTAATTCATGTGATCGTAATTCAAGATTGGTGTTATGCCATTATTGGTCATCATTTTCTTAAGTAATTTGAAAGTTTTTAAAGCTCTCTTTCTTTTTTTTATTTATCATACCTTTTGGCTTATAATTATTGAATTTGTCCTACGTGGAAATAATTGTCACATTAGGACAAGACTAATCACATGGTTGACCAATAAATGGCACATGCTTGCTTAATTTTGATTTCTCCAAATTATACCATCTATTTAATGTACCAACGGTTATTCCACTTGTATTTAAGGTTGTCGGTTTGTATCTTGACATTCGTGGTGTGTGTATTTGGTCTCTACCATCAGATCTTTCTGACAAAAGGGTTTGAGTTCAGATAGCTTATGGATATCAAACTCATCATTAATCAAATTATGAGCGATTAACTGTGCTAATTATTTTTATTAAGATGAAAAACTAACCATTTCCCGGTTAGAAGATGCAGTCTTAGACTATAAAGGATTTCATCCTAAACCGATTTGTATCAAACCAATTAATCAAATATGTTGGATTATTTCTTGACAAATACCTTCTATCTCAATAATAATATATTATTTTGATTTAAAAATCATTCACACGTTCAAATCAACTATGACGATATTTTTAAAATAAAAACAATACATCGGTTTTTAATTATGGTTTACTTCAAAAGAAGTGGGGAAAAGAAAGTAATACTTTTTTTTCAAGCAAGAAAAGTTATACTTAAGTTACTTGATTTAGGCAATTACCATTCACCCAATATATTCCTCCCTTCCCTGAAGGGTTGAGATCTCTCACCCCTTCTCCATCGCACGACACGTGTCCTCCATCTCTTCTCATACACATATTTTTACCTATCTCTTCATCTAACCTTACTATCCCTTGCTGTCACGTGACGTACGGTGGGAAGAGGAGTGAGAAATTTGTGAGTGAGAGATCTCAACCCCCTCCCCCTTGAAATCCTCAGTACGAGTTCGCCATATTAAGTAAGTTGTTTTAATATAAAAAAATAAACGAACGTCCAAAATACAATGTAGCCCTGGCTCTTGGGATAGGGGTATTGTCTGCCTACTACTTACCCTCCTTAGACCCTAACGATAGTTTTTGCTGTCGTTGGGATATACTGGCTCCGGATGATGATGATGTTATACAATATCATCTATCGTTTCAGGTTTAAAAAGTTTGTGAATAATATAAATCAGATCATTTTTTGGTTTCTTAAGTGAAAGGCTCGGTACTTGTGTCGATAAGATGTTTGAGCATAATTAAACCTGTTTTTATAAGAAGCTGATGGCATGGTCTGAACACCTACACTACCACTGTTAAGATTCGGACCAACAACCTTAAATGAAATATATCACCGGAGTATCAGTTCAACTATATCTTAGAAGCATAATCTCCTTTTATTCCGTTGCTGTGCTCTACTTCAACTTACAAAGAATTTTCATGAAGATAAATTCAAATCTATATAATTACTGCAAAAATCTACCTGATGAGTTTTGATATCACAATTGTAAACCTTTATCTCGTCACTAATAATATCTCAAGTTTCTAATTTTTTTTCCTGTGATGCATTATTTTTCATGTCATTAATGTATTTTTTTTACATTGATAATTTTAGAATTAAACAATATTTAACAGATTTATTATGAATAATGTATAACATTCTGGGACTTGTTGAAAAAGACATTTAAAATATAAAACTGGAATAGATGAAATTCTTTCTTAATATTTCTCACATGTTCTCTATCACTGTTATCCTTAGCCTGGAAAGTAAAGAAAAATCTCACGTAACGTACGCTCTATTTAGCCCTTATAACACGAAATAGAGGATAATAACGTCTTCAAAGTTTAATAGGCAATTAGTGAGGAATCAATCCTATTTCTCTCTCTCGCACACACATATATCGAGATCGAAACTCTTAAATGTGAGAAATGCTACTGAACTGCTAGATCTAAAAATTTTTGACCATATATATATATATATATATATATATATATATATATATATATATCTGTGTGTATGTATATATGTATTATGTGATTGTTTTAGATATTATCCATATCTTCTTTAGTTACAATGTTTATCTCTATGTTTGTATTTTGTTACAAAACTGCAACGCCTACTGGCAAATTAATTGGTTTAACAGCAGAGTTTTCATTGAACGCAGCAGTTCAACATATAGCCATTGTTATAAAAAAAAAAACATACAGCTATTGTAAATAAAAAAGATATAAATAATATTTACGATAACCATACGATAAAAATATATAAAATGTAATTAACTCCAATCCGTAAGGTCATTCAAATAAATTAGAGTAATAAGCAAACCTCACTGATTGGCGAATACTTTCTAAGATAATAAAATTTTTGAAATTTTAAACCAGGTAAACGAGTCAAGTGCAATGATGTGTTAGGATCTCCCCACCGCTTCTTCTCTATCCGCACTGTCCAGCGTACGACACGTGGTAGCAGAGGAGATGGTGAGGCTAGATGCAGATCACTCTCATCTAGTCTTACCATCCCTCCTGCTGTCACGTGTCGGGCGGTAGGTAGTACGGTGAGGAAGGGAGCGATAAGAGGATCTCTTCCCCATAATGATAGATAATGGTGAAACAGTCCCCAAGGCATAGTACAGTTGATACTCAGTAGAGGATTGTCAACAAGAGGTCATGAGTTCGAATCCAGAGACGCTCACAGTATGAGTGTTCCTCTACTGTCAGACCAAATGTCTGGTTTGTAGGGGCACTTTGTGTAGGTAAATTTGTAAGATCTCACTCAAATTAGAAAGTCTCTGTACTCCTGATTTATATCCCCACGCAGTTCATTGAGGCTGGGGCAGTAGAGACATTGGGTTGAGTTCAACCTTTTGCAAACAAATAACGGTGAAACAAAACAATTGAAATAAATTAATTTCCATTCAATAAATGATATCTGTTGAGAATCCCACACTGCTAATTTGAGGAAACAAAGCATAGCTTATATGAGGATGAGGTACCACCACCCATTGCCTTAAGGTTTTGAGTGGATATGGGTCTCACCTCATGTAAGCCCAAGTTTCAATATGGTATCAGAGCAGGTTTAAAAATGTGGACTCACACCTTGCCTGGCCCATGGTTGGCCACTTAATGTTTCCCCTCACCTAAGTCCAGATGTTCATGCCTGGCTTGTGGTTGTGATTGAGGGCGGGTTGTAAGGCACGTGTGTATGTCAAGCCACGTTGCCACGTGAGGGCGGGTGTTGAGAATCCCACACTGCTAATTTGAGGAAACAAAGCATAGCTTATATGAGGATGAGGTACCACCACCCATTGCCTTAAGGTTTTGAGTGGATATGGGTCTCACCTCATGTAAGCCCAAGTTTCAATAATATCCCGACAAGACAACCTCTCTCCTCCACCGCATGTACTTCCCTGCATGCAGGAATTATTCAGCCAACCTTAAACATCATGCCCATCAGCCCATGTGGACACTCCCCCCAATTTTTTTCAGGCATATTCCTCCTCCTTCTTCCATCAATCTGTCAACTCCAGCCTTATCTAACACCATATTTATTTTTATTTTGTCTCATTTCCCCTTTAAAGATTATAAAGATTGTAAATAATCTCTTCCTCTCATGAATATTCCCCTACCTTTTGCATATTCCTAATCGGAAGCTTTTGTATCAGAAATTACAATGGCTTCCTCGAGCCCATTTTCCAGTTGGAACCTACCAACATATAAAATCAATTCTCCTCATCATGAACCTTTATTAGCCAGCGATCATGCCGGAGCTCCGTCGAAAAGCCGCCGGCCGGCCAGAGCTATTTTGTTTGTGCTATTTGGGATATTGGCTGTGGGATTGCTGGTGGGTCCCAAAGATTATAAAGAAAGATATGAAAAATTGTTGACGTTTTTTAGGGATCATGGCGGGGAAATTTATCCTTACGGAATGCATGGTTCGTCTATGTCGGTGCCGGCGGAAAAAGTGGCACCGGCGGCGGAGATGGCTCGAGGGGTGGCCGAAGGTGTGTCGGCGAAGTCGTTCCGGTTGCCGGTGATGGGGGTGCCTTCTTATTCTTGGACTAATCAAATGTTGACTTGGCAAAGAACTGGTTTCCATTTTCAACCAAAACAGAATTGGATGAATGGTGAGTCCCAATTTTTTTTTCCTTTCTCTTTCGTTTGTTTTTTTTTAACAAATTCATTGGTGTATAACATATCTTTACCGATATGTTTTAATGTCGTTAGCATATATTGAGTATGTGTTGTTGTTAATTGGTATATTTTTGGGCAATGCATTTATGTTATGGTTCCTATTTGATTCATAGCAAAAAGATTTTGAATTTTGCATTTTTGGAATCGTATGAAGATGTGGTGACAACTTCGTTTCCTTTTTTGCATCTATTTGGTGAATAATGGCGTATCATCACATGTGGATGGCTGTCATTGGTGGACTTTCCTACTTCAGATCCTAACGGTGAGCCCCACATACCTTTTTCCAGGAAGTTCCAGTTATTGTTGACAGCAATTACGTTACATACTAAATTATCATGTTTTATTATTTGATGTATAGATATCTATATATCGTTACCTATTCTTTTCTTGATGAAGTAAAATAGATTTGCACAAAATAAATAAATCATCTTGTAAAATAAACGTCATTTTGTATCTGATATTTAGATATTACAATTTTTGAAATGATAATTATACGCAAGAAGTAGCTGAATAAGTTAGAGCAATAATATCATACTATACGCCACAAATTTCTCTGTATCTGCTTTTGACAAGGATTTTCGTTCTTATGCCAGAATCCACAAAATCATGAATTTAAAATATTGTTTATCCTTGCATAATTTATTCCTTTTAGCGGGTTAGACTACAGGAAGAAACAAAATGGGTCGAAGAATTGTTTAACCTGCCTTTGATTTTATGCACGAATTTGGGCGCAATAAGGAAAGCATTCGGGAGGTGTCGGATCGCTTTGCAATTTGAATACTGCGTCCCTCTCCTAACTCTGCGCAAACATAAGAACGTATTACATGAAGAGCGCCCTTTTTTACAGTGAAATGTTGGCTAACAGAGATACGTACATCAAATAAAAAATAATTTTAGTTCACATAATGAGCTTATATATATCTTAAATATTTTGCTAGTTGAGTAATGACTAGTCATAGTTATTGTTATAGTATTTGCTCCAACGTATATATAGTAACATCTTGCAAATGTTGCGTTCTAGTGCGATACAGGTTTTCGTCCTATCCATTTTGGTTTATAAGCATTCTATTGTGAGTTGGTTTAGTTATAATCTGATGTTGTTGTTTTCTAGTTATAAATCTTTTACCCCCGAATGAAAGATTTATATATCTGATATTATGTTACTTAATTGATCAGCTATGAAAAGGAATTTCATAATCGCTTCTGCTAATTTAGTCACTGTTTTGCTTAGAATCTTAGTTTTATTTATATTTTTTACTGTTAAGCTAAGACATTATTTTGAGTTATTATTGTGGTTGCGTACATCCGATCCTCATGCTCACTATAGTGTAATGTTGTTGTTGTTGTGTAAAACATTTGTACTTGTCGCTCACTATAGTGTTTTATTTCAGTATTTATTAGAATCATTCTCCATGTATTATAAAGTTATTTATTTATCTTCATATTGTGATAATAAAATATGAATTCTAACACAAACTCAATAAATTAGTAGGAGAAACCTAACAAAATGCAGTGATTTTGCAGGTCCATTGTTTTACAAAGGTTGGTACCACTTGTTCTACCAGTACAACCCAGACGGTCCAGTGTGGGGTAACATTGTGTGGGGCCACGCAATATCAAAAGATCTGGTCCATTGGTATCACCTCCCAATAGCCATGACCGCAGATCAATGGTACGACATCAACGGTGTATGGACTGGGTCCGCCACATTGCTTCCTGACGGTCAGATCGTGATGCTATACACCGGATCAACGAACGACACCGTGCAGGTGCAAAATCTAGCATACCCTGCCGACCCATCTGATCCACTCCTACTCGAATGGGTCAAATACCCGAACAACCCGGTTCTAGTTCCCCCACCCGGTATCCATTTCAAGGATTTCCGTGACCCCACAACAGCATGGAAAACATCAGATGCCAAGTGGCGGATTACTATTGGTAGTAAGGTGAATAAAACTGGGATTTCATTGGTCTATGACACGGTGGATTTTAAAAGTTATGAGCTTTTGGATGTGGTGATGCATGCTGTTCCAGGGACTGGGATGTGGGAGTGCGTTGACTTTTACCCGGTTTCAAGAAGTGAGGAAAATGGGCTTGACACGTCAGATAATGGGCCAGCTGTGAAGCATGTGTTGAAGGCTAGTTTTGATGATGATAGGAATGATTATTATGCTATAGGTACATATGATGAAGCATCTGGTACATGGGTTCCTGATGATCCGAACCATGATGTGGGACTTGGGTTGAGATATGACTATGGAATATTTTATGCGTCAAAAACTTTTTACGATCAAGATAAGAAGAGGAGAATTCTTTGGAGTTGGATCAAAGAAACTGATAGTGAAGCTGCTGATCTGAGAAAGGGTTGGGCTTCTCTTCAGGTATTGATTTTTGTTCCTTTTGTTAGTCCTAATATACGATGTCACCATTTTATCAACCACGTTTCTTATTGTAACACCCTCGTCCCACGTCGAAAAAGTTTTGATCAACTCAATCAGTCAATTATACACATTACTATATGCATGTAATGAGCAAAGCAGCATCGGCAAAGGAAAAAAAATAAACTTTGAAAAAGTTGACATTTAGTGTTATCATGTCAATATTAGTCATAGCCAAGTTATGGAATGGGACATTCATATTTACTTCTTTTATGTTATCCAAAAAGTAGAAGAGAAACGAACATTGAAGAAAATTTACCATTTCTTTTATGAGAAAAGTGTGTGGGGAAAGCAATTCACATGTTCCAAACTTGGAAACAGCCTCTTGCACAAAGTGTAGGATGAGGTTACGTATCCTCTTCGGTTCTGCGCATACGCGGGAGCCTAGTACACCGAGAACGCCCAATGTGGCTTACTAAGCGTTTGTTTTCACATGTGACAGTCAATTCCAAGGACAGTAGTGTTTGACAAGAAAACAGGGAGCAATTTGCTACAATGGCCAGTTGTGGAGGTTGAGAAGCTGAGGTTGGGCAAGAAGAGTTTTGAGAATGTGGAACTTGAAGCAGGTTCAGTTGTACCACTTGAGTTTGGCTCTGCGAGTCAGGTAATTGTCGCACTTCGACTCAATTTTTCTTTTTTCTTTTTCCAAATTACATCCAAAAAAAAAACATTATCAGTGAACTAGACTCCCGCGTTTATATAGTGTCTGGAAAGGAGACAGACCGGACTGCTTCGCGATCCGATGTACACAGTGTTCACAAAGCCTGCCACATTCTCATGAGTAATGACTCAAAAAGAAAATCTCATGAGTAGAGAGCTATTCCATGGCTCCCTGAGTTGTTTAGTTAATCAATAAAAAAGGGATCAAAACCATCGGCTTACACGCGAATGTTTGGTATTTGCAGTTGGATATCATTGCTGAATTTAAATTTAGTGAGGAGACATTGGAGAGAGTAAGCGAAAACGACGCCGATTACATGTGCGGCGGCAGTGGTGGTGCTGCCCAGAGAGGAGCACTTGGTCCATTTGGGCTATTAGTTCTTGCAGATAAAAACCAAATTGAGCAAACTCCTGTTTATTTCTATGTTTTCAAAGGAGCTGATGGAAACACCAAGACATTCTTTTGCGCGGATCAATCCAGGTATTCCTTCTTCAGACCACATATTCTTGCATCATCAACAACAACAATTATACCATTATGTCACAACGACAGCCAAATCTATTGCTAATGTCTGGGGAGAGTGAGAGACAGACAAACAATACCTTCAACCCAAAGGATAGAGAGTTTGATTCTATTGAGACCCCTGGTTCTATAACCACATATTCTTGCATCAAATTTATGAAACCATGCTTATATTTAACTATTTTTTGCATGCATGTTCGTGTGTTACACGTTTTAATTTTATTTTCAACCTTCTTAACTCGGCCTCTTGTACTTTGTTTAGGTCATCTTTGGCGTATGATGTTGACAAGAACATCTATGGAAGTACTGTTCCAGTCCTAAAAGGAGAAACATTATCCGTGAGAATATTGGTAAGTCATTACACTTTTAGTACTTTTTAATGCATGTTTAATCTTCCAACAACAACAATAACGTTGCCTCCTTGCATTTAGAAGCTCCTGCCTATAGCGGATTTTAGAGGGTCAGATGTACGCAACCATATACATATATTAGAAACACATAGAGGTTATTTTCTGATGACTCATATTGAAAATTGCGTCAAGATGTGTCGATCAATTGATACTTCACAATATAGGAACCGCAGCCAATTTAATGAGTCATTTTGCTTTATTCAATCATATTCCAAAGTCAAAGAAAATGTGTCCTTGACTCCATTGGAAATGGAAATGATGTTTAATCTTCAAACATTAAATCCAAAGACTTTTGGTTTTTTAATTAATCAAAGATAAATTCAATTGCTTAACTATTTACTTTGTGATACAGGTGGATCATTCCATTGTAGAAAGCTTTGCTCAAGGAGGAAGAACATGTATCACATCACGTGTATATCCAACAAAATCCATTTATGATGAGGCTCAGCTGTTCTTATTTAACAATGCTACACAAGCTAAGGTCTCTGCTTCAGTCCATGTATGGCAAATGAGCTCAGCAAACTTTTGATTGCAGATTAAAAGTTTAAAGTTTATGTGAAAGTTTAAAGTTCATGGAAAATAAGCCGCCATTCTTACACATTCTCTCTCTGAAGGGTTCATTTTCCCAGTGGATCCATATAGGAAGTAGTTGCTCCCTAATTCACAAAAATTTGTTTTTTGTAACCCGAAAGACATAGTCTCTGTGTGTATATATGTATATATAAATATATATGTATGTATGCATGCTGTGATATGTATTTTCGGTCCATCCATAGTTTAGGTTTTTTTTTCTTCTTTTTCTTAATTTTTTTTTCTTACGCATGTACATCGAAACTGTTGTTTTTTTTGATTTAAAAACGTAGGTCTTCGTTGTCAAATCTTCCGTATGGATCGATGTCAAGGTAATTATAGTGCAGTTTGTTCATTCTGAAATACATTCAGTTGGGCTAGGAGTTTAGTTTGTAAAATATGTCATTACTCTTCCATGGCCTTAACTTATTGCCAGAACTGAATAAATAATTAACTGATGACTAACTTCCATTTTGCTTAGATTTTAGGGCTAAGAAAATGGAATATCTGCCAATAAAATTGCAAAAAAAACTCATATGTCTAGTTGTTGTGTAACATCTAATTTGCGATTGTAAAATCCTCATATGTCTGGTTGTTGAGTAATATCTTATTTATCTCAAGTGTGTAAATAAATTCAGAGAACAAAGGCGAGCAAACTCCATGCCATATACATTTTCTATAGTGATATTTCTCTTCAAAATGTTTGTATATTTCACATCTATACAATAATGTAAAGTACTAAGAAAAAATTGAGCGAGAGATTCTGCGTATATATGTTTTTTCTATTTTTCTAAATTAACAAGTGGTATATTTTTTTTAACAAGTGGTATATATATCTTTTAACACATTTAGTCGTATAATAGGGAATTTGATCTGTTCAGTTACATGTGAATGTGATCCGACTTCATATAGCATCACGTCCTCCTACTTGTCTATCTTCTATCCAATCTCATCACGTTCTGCTACTGCGTATCATTCGGTAGATTCTTCATCTCGGATGAGCAGATCCAAACCCATATAATAGATCCAATCCCGAAGCCAAGCTATAGAAGACGAATGGTCCAATTCTTTTAAGAAAACAAGACATTTATTGCCTAGTGACGTTTTAAGGTTGTTATACGTTCTTTTGTGCAATTAATTAGTTTTCTCAAATAATACGATGACTTGCCTAGTGACGACATTTCGCATGGTTTGAAAATGCAAGGGAGAAATTGTAGATATAAATTTATGACGACGGCTATCAACAAGAATATTTAAAAATTAACATTTTTATATCTAAGTGAAATAAACGCAAAGATAAATATTTCTTCAAAAGGATGTCTATCAAAGGAAAATTAAAATAAGATACCAATTTGCGCTAGCATTATACACCAACTGCAAGTGAATAAATTTTCACTGAAACGTCAAAGAACCAAGTTTGCTTCACATATAGTGGTTGCATTTCTTAATGACATCGCGTTTCTTATATTGTGAATTAGCAGTTGATCAACACATTTTGACGTAATTTTCATTATGAGTCATTCGAAAACAACATCTGTATGTTTCTAACACATAGATATGGTTTCATACATCTTACCTTCCATACCTCACCATAAACGAAAGACTCTAAGTCAATAGGCTAATGTTATTATTATTGTAATGACATCATATAAAAAGAAAAAGAAAAGGAGGATAATAAAATTATTGCAATGAACAGTTTACGCAAGCAAACACTCAAGCTACTTCATATTCATTTTACTTAGTCTCGAATAATCCAGATAATTCTCGATCAATCGGAAATCTCTAACTGGTCGAGGCATTTTAATGGCCAAATGAAAAATACACTTTTATTTTTTGCATCATCATTCATTAGACTATTCATCAAACAAAAAGATGTAAATTTATCTAAAAAATAGTACATATTTATCATTAACCATTAAAGAAATGTGTTTTTACATATGTGTGGATGGTAAAAGTCATAATAAAAGAAGTTAAAAACTACCTTTAAACCTCCTGTAGTTTGAGGTAATAACCTCTAGCTTCTCTTTAGTTTAAAACCCGACTCAGTACATCTCCCGTGCTTTTGGACCAAATTAAAAACTCAATTGTGTCAATTCTGCAGTTTGAGGTCCTCGTGCGAGACCGGATCTCTTCGACCCTTTTTTTCTCATCTCACTGCTAACCGTCCGATACGTGGCAGTAGAGAAGATAGTGAGACTAAGAGAAAAATAGGTGAGTAGATCCCATCTGGTTTATATCAGTCTTTGAAGATTGATGATAGTTTCTTCGTCTTAAAAATATTGTATAAATAATTGATTAAATTTCATTTAGAATCAAATAGTCAAAGTTTTTAATGCATTATCTATTAGGATTTGATCCTAAATAATATGAAAACTATTCTGACAAACTATTATGTCAAATGTTTTGAAAATTTGGTTTCAATTGATATTTGACCATCTATTTGTTTGACTAATGTGACAATCTTTTCAGCATGTAGATAAGGCTGTAAACGAACCAAGTTGTTCGGTTGTTTGGTTCGTTTGTTCGAGCTCGAGTTCGAGCTCGAGTTCGGATAAAAGGTTAATGAACAGAGCTTGAACACCTTTTTTTTTCGAGCTCGGTAAGTGGCACCGTTCGTTTAAGGTGTTCGGCTCGTTAATGTTGTTCGTGAGTTAAACGAACCAAGCTTGAACAAGTAAATATGTTCGTTTAAATAAACGAACAAGCTCGGCTCGTTCGCTAAGCTAAATGAACAGAGCTTGAACAACGCAATGCTCGGCTCGTTCGGCTCGTTTACAGCCCTACATGTAGATAATACTTTTCTTTGCATATTATGTATAACTGTATGAGGTTGTTGACTTGTCCGCTGTCTCAAAGTCATATATCTTCAAAGAAAGAAAAGATGTTGAATAAGTGTTTCATAGTGGGAGTCATTTCATACAATCTATTTCTGTTTATGAATTTCCATTTCTAATGGAGTCGTTTAACTTTGGAATATGATGGAATAAAATAAAATGACTTATTAAATTGTCTGCGCTTCGTATATTTTGAAGTAGCAGTTGATCGACACGTAATTTTCACTACGGGTCATCGAGAAATAACCTCTGTGTGTTTCTAACACATGAGTATGATTGCGTACATCCGAATCCCCATACCCGCCATGGCTCTAAGACAATGGGGTAATGTTGTTGTATTTCTGTTTATGAAAATAGCCTTGACGCTAATTAAACTATGAATTCGAGTGAAAGACGCATGCAAAGAGGGGGAAAAAATAACATATGAGACGATGAGGGCGTATACTAGGTATATTATTTTATTTAGAAAGAATGTGCCAAGTATAACTATGGACTGAACCTTTTAAAATATTGTAAACCCAAAATATTTCAACAGGCAGATTCCTCTTTTTATTTGAATAATATAATTATATAATGTGTCGTTTCTAGAATTATCAATTATCATTCGCTTTGTCGGTTTTCGTCGCCTTGATGGGCAACCCAACGGCTAAACCCAAATCATAATAACAATAAATTTCCTTTTTTTTAAAGAAAAATAACAATAATTAAATAAATAATTACTTGCGAATGGAGAAGAAAAAGAAAACACCTCTTTTACTCCTTGAATGTACAACAACGCATACTCTTTATATCCAACGACTGAAATAGTTACTGAGGAGTATGAGAGACAGAAAAACGATTCTTCCATCCTTAAATGATAGACAATATGCTTCTGGTAAAACTCAACTATATATATATATATATATATATATATATATATATATATGTATATATATATATATGTATATATATATATGTATATATATATACACACATATATATATGTATATATGTATGTATATATGTGTGTATATATATATACATACATATATATATACATATATATATATATGTTTATTCCTTCACTGTGATTTGTCCAATAAATAAGACAAAAAGGCAAATCTTTTTTCATCAGATTCAAATCATTGTTTTTCTTGACTAACTGACAATGTTTTTTAAGAAAGGCATATGTCGGCAGAAAGCAAAGTTCTAACTTTTGTTATTTACAATAATCTCTTTTTTTTATCACCAAAGCCCTCAACACATTGTGAACTTTATTGTATAGTTGCTCACACTAAATGTCAAATGTTTAAACTTTATCTTTGTTAGCATATAAATAATTAACCGACGTTCAAGGCATCTGAGAACTTTATTGTAGTTCTTAACACTCCCAGAAAAATCTGATACGTTGATTAAATTAATAAAGCAGAACGGGTTAGGTTTGAAGGTCCATTAGAAGTGGTAGGGAGAAGCAATTGTTCCTCGAACATTTCTTTCCAAAGATATTCATCTATCTAATTGGTGGATCATAAGAAAACAATTCACCGTTCATATACGTAGTAATAATAAGTTAAGAAGAAATAATTCAATTTAGTTCATTGATTTATCTAAGAAAAATTTCTGGATCCATATTGAATTTTTAACTTTGAAACCCATTAGGGTAGGGCAATGCAAGAGAAATCATACAGAACGAGTCTTCGGACACCTCGATAATGTTATGAGGTGCTCTGAAATGGTCGTTGAATAGGAAGATCACTATGACTATAAATCAAATGTTTAAACTTTATCTTTGTTCCCATACATAAATAGTTAACTGAAACTGATCATAGTAATATAGTTCCATACTTACATACAATGTATTTATTTCTTTGCTTTTTATGTAGGCCGGTGTAATACACTCTATCTTATTAAATGGAAGGCGTCTCGTTGTACTAACACACAATCATGGAGCAAAAGGTCATTCTCTGACCATGAGGACCCTCACCGGCCTAGCCCCGATGAACATTATGGAGGATGCAAATCAGAAGCTCAACGGCCTCCTATGTTGGGTGAGGACTTACGCAGTGACACACGAGGTGTCCTCCTGCAAACTAGACTTCGGTCTACCAGCAGCGGAACATCCACATTGTGCGTGTCCCTATATTCGAACTCTTGATCTCTTGGAACAAATCCCAACCCAAGTACCAACTGAGCTATGTCCTTGGGACATAATCTTGGAGCAAAAGACCATTCAATGACCCTAATAAACAGTGTTGGGTAAATTTTTTGAAGTGATTGGCCCCACCGCAGTACGACCCCATACTCCTGAAACCCCTCTCCGACCTAGCCCTACATGTTATTACCGTTTGACCCTATGCGTATGAGGGATTTCTTGGAAAGGTACAGTTCTACTGATCTACTGATAAGAGGATTTGAACACGGAACTTCAATCAGCAATATCTTAATTCTTTACCATTAGTGCAAGTACTTAACATTCCAGATTCACTAGGATTTCAAACCTAACACAATAAGTAACGTCTCATATTCTCCTGTTCTTTGGCGTCAATGACACATATCCACCATCTATTAGGACCTGAACATGCTAATAATTTATATTTTTTTTCATATGAATATGTTTGCGTTACTATGGACCAGCTAGCATTGAATGTTAATTTTTTAAGCTTGGTTCTTGCTGCCACGTAAATAATTTACCGAAATTGATATTAGTAAAATTTGAAATTTCATTTTTGATGCTTCCATAAGTGAAATTATTGTTAGGATGATATGATGCATCATTTCATCACTGAGTAAGAATTTTGTGTAAAATTTTTGCTTTTATCCCTATAACTATTACATAGAAAGCATAGTACAAAGAAATTTGTGGAACTTATTTACGTGGATGAATTCATGTGTATGGGTAATATTTACCACGTAAATTTTATCTTTTGTTACCATAGTTGTGCTACTTAAGTTACATTAGGAATCCTTTAGGATGTCGGACCTCATAATTCCCCCGTGTCCCCTCCCCACGCCACAACACCCAAACACGACCTTGTAATATGCTAGACTACATACGTGAAAAGACAAAAAAAAATATTATAATTTTAATAAAAAATTATCACATATTTGGAAAAAATCTAAATCTATAGAGAACGGTTTTGCACCAATCTTCCTCTCCGCATTTGGAGTCACAATCTCAACTACTAAAAGATCTAGGTCTACCTAGACATGATAAATGTACTCAACAGCCTCGACGTAAGAAGCGTTATTGTATCGGCGGGAGCCTTTGATATTTATATTTTACTTTTTCCTATGGCATTTTGTATATACACATACTTTTGATTCATTCTTGTTTTATCTTACTTTATTCTAGTTATTTATTCGTATTTGCTTTGTTTAACCTTCGGAATCCAAATACAAATTTATCTGCAATAGCCATTGACACACATATAAAAAAGTAAACACAAATATTGAACCGTTTTGTGTTGATTTAAATTCTCTTTCAAATGTGCGATAATAGTAGATTAAAACTACTATATTTTTTTCATTTCCTCGACAACTTAAACAATGGAAAAGTGAGACTTAAACAATGCTGCTTATGTCCGACCTGCATGGGAGTACACGTAAGTCGGTTTTATTGACTTTAGGTTTTTTGGGCCGGCGGGGGGGGGGGGGGGGGCATGATATTCTGTGAAATACAAAACTAAACGAAATATGCTACTGAAATTAATAAACAGTATCATAAGAGCAAGAACCTAAATGTGCATAGTTTTTTTTCTCTTCTCCTTTTTCATTAAAGAAAAATTTAACACTTGGACCTAGACATGTGTACGGAATTGATCTTTCAATAAGTTATGTTTATTTATAATATTACATCGTCATACTTGTTCTATATTTAATTTTATTTTAACCTCATTTGACTTTGCACCTTTTTTTTTTTTCTTTACATGTCATTACTTGTGTATATATACGGTTATGACTATTTTAATATCGGAAGCTTTCTATTTGTATTTATTGAATTCCTTTACTAATACACTACCACACCATATCTCTATTAGTGTGTCATCTATGTAGGTACATATAAAGCTGAAGGTCTCACTGGAAACAAACTCTCTATCATTTGGTGTGGAGGTATTGTTTAACTGTCTCTCACTCTCCCCAGACCCTAGCAATAGCTTTTGCTGTCGTTAGATTATACTGGATATGTATTGTTGTCGATGAATTTGTAGGAAATTAAGGTGTGTTGCAAATCAGAGGGAGGAATGGCGTGATTAACTACTATATCTCATGAATAAATTTTCTTTTGGTTTTTCTCTTTTTATGACAAAATGATGGAATGCAGTTAAGCAAGGGGCTAGGATCCCTTCACCTCAAATGGGGTGCGGTGACGCGTGACCGCGCGACACGTGACAGCAAGGAGGGATGGTGAGGCTAGATGAGGGTCACCCGCATCTAAGCTCACCACCCCTCTTTGCTGCCACGTGTCATGTGGTCACAAAGGAGTTGAGGAAAATATGATTAGGAGATCCAAACCCTTAAGGAATCATGTGAAACGGGGACTATTACAGCGTACAAGGTTGATAGTCTAGAAGAAGCAGTTGGAAATATAATAATGTTGCCAGGCAGTTTGTCTTATCAATGAATTGGCATCAGTGATTGTCTTAGTATAATACTTAAACAAAAAAATAATCATGGGCTCAATCAACGGAGAAATTTCACACCAACTGATCTAACCGTGGAATAATTTTTCTGAAAAACAAACTCTCGAATTTCTAACACGGTTAATTTTTGTATATTTTAGCTATAAGTTGAACATCGTTTCACAAAAAATTGTTATCAAAGATTTAGTGTTAGATTCGACTTTATCACCAACTAAATTGAATCAGTTAAGTGCAACCTCAATTTAGGTGTCAATGTAAATAAATAAGAAAATATAAGAGCATGATGTGTAATTGTATGAGGTAATAATAGCTTAAAATAATTTTAGTTTTCTCTAAAATTCGGAAAAAGAAAATGTGAAAGTTTTCCCTATGTTCTAGCTGTACTCTGTCCACATTAGTTTGGTACTACTGTCAAAGGGAAGACTAACGAGGTATTGCAAACATGATATTCATAATATTAAAATAGTATGTTCTATTCATGACGGGCCTTAGAGCAAGGTTGCTGCTTTTCAGCCTTGAGGTAACGGTTTGAATTAAATAAAATGTAAGATAAGTCTACGTGTATCAGACCGCAAAACGATCTAGTCTCTCTCCAAACCGTACCCAAACGCGGAATCTTAGTACACTAATAACATTTTTAAAAAAGTATGTTCTATTCCATTGATGTTATATTAATTAGTCATAAGTGGGAAGTTCTTAAATTACAATCATTTGATGGCGAGTCAATCATTCTTTTTTTTTTCCCGATCCATGTTTTATTAAATTTAACAATAAGATGATGTAGCTTCTTCCGGATTTATTAAGAATATTATCCTACATTGGTCATTTTGAAATAAATAAATGAGTTATATGAGGATTGTGTATCACCAATTATTGTCTTAAGGTTTTGAGTGTATATGAGTATCACCTTATGTAAACCCAATTTTCAAAATGGTATTAGAGCAGGTTTAAAATGTAGATTCACACCTTATTTAGCCTATGGTTGGCCATTTATTGTCTCTCCTCACCCAAATTCAGATGTTCATGTCCAGCTTGTGGCTTGTGAGTGAAGATGGATTCTAAGACGCGTGCGTATGTGTTTGTGATTGAACGCGAGTTCTAAGACGCGTATGTATGTCAAGCGACGTTGCCACGTGAGGGCGAGTATTGATAATATTGTTCTTCATTAACCACTTTAAGATAAAATACATATGTCCTATTAGAACAAGGTACCGCCATCTACTACCTTAAGGTTTTGAACAAATATGGATCTCAAGTAAACCCAAATTTCAACATTATTCATTATTGAAAATTACGGAGTCTATTTCTTTTGAGCAAATTATTAGCAATTGATAGCCCATGTTTTTTTTGGGTCCGGAATGTCTCTGACTTGAGCATACATATAATCAGGGGTCTAGATTGACTATTAATATAATCTCGGTATGTCCAATGGATTTACTTTCTAATAAATCACATTTTCCTTCAAAAAAAATATAGCATTTATTTAAATATAATGTAATAAAAAATTGAAAATACAATGAATATAAGAGTGCGAACTAGACATCTACATAATCTTGTTGGATGTAAATCAAGAGGGAAAGTAAGGTGATAATTATGCTGAGTATAATTGTTATTTAAATGATTCAAAGTGAAACTATTTTGAGACTTCATAAGTTAAATTGTTATTTGGTTTGTTATGATTCATTTATTAAACTATCTCTTATTTTATATAAAATAAGATAATAAATATTTGCAAATGAAAAGTCCCCCCCTCCCCAAAAAAATTTTTATAGTAGTTTGCCCGTTCTACCTTACAATGTAATGCTATATGGTTCATGGACATGTATTTAGTATTATACCATATAATAGATATAAAGTTTGAGTGTGGTTGTTGCTGGCATATATCATATTATATATACCTAATTACGTCATGACATATATTGTACTATGTATTAATTTAAGACACCCTCATTTCTTCCTGTTTGTATTTTGTCCTCAAGAGAATCCATTTATGACAATGTTTCGTACTTTGGTGTGTGAAAAAATGAGTGTATAAATTAATACATGCCTTCGTACCTGTGCTAATAAATATCAAAAAATAGCTCATTGTAGGATAAACGATGGTATGAGTGACATTGGAAGGGGAAAAGATTCTTCAAACTATAAACAATAACACATACCCAGTATATTCCAACGACATCAAAAACTAACGCTAGAATATGGGAAGAAAAAGAATTTTCAAACAACCGTTTCCTCATATATGCTTCTAGAATTTTCTATATATATATATATATATATATATACACACACACACACACACATATATATTTAGGTTGACTTTGCACCTTTTTGTTTTAGTCTTTGTCTTTCAACTATGTGTGTATATTCACTGTTGACTATTTTAATATCGGAAGCTTTTGATTTATATTTAATAAAATCCCTTAACTAGTATATATTCCTATTATTGTACTATCTATGTAGGTACATATAGAGCCGGAGGTCTCACTGGAAGCAAACTCTCTATCCTTTAGGATGGAGGTATTGTTTGTTTGTCTCTCACCCTCCCTAGATCGTAGCTATAGCTTTTGGTGTTGTTGGAATATACTGGGTATGATTGTTGTTATTGTTTATATTCTTTAGTCTCTATCAATGGTTAACCTTCTCTAAAAAAGACACATGTCATTATATTTTATAATATTTTACATATAACATATTAAAACTTGGATCGTGAGATTTTGTTTTTCATTTGAAGGGGTAATAAATTATTAGTAGCTAAACTTCAAGTACATAACTTAATTAGTTCTAAAGTAACAAATAGTTTTAAAGAAATGCAATGTTTGAATCCTAGTCGTTGTAGTATAAAAGCTTAGATTATACTTTCTTGTTTTTGTAGAAAGATTCATTTTTTTTTATTTAATAGACCACTAAATACTTATTTTATATTTTATATTTTTACAATGGTCTTTGAAAATGCGACTACGAAGACCTTCAAGATTCGGGTCAACAGTTTTCACGCAGACACTGTTAATGGCTAACCTAATTAAGATTCGGTTTAGATGAGAATAGTCAAAAATGAAACAAAATATGAGGGCCTCCAATCACGCGCCGCCACGTGTATAAAAAAGAAAGAGATTTAAAAAAAATTTGTTTTTTTAGAAAGAGTTGTTTTTACACGTGACGACGCGTGATTAGAAGTCTAATATTTTACGTTACTGTTCTCTCATGATCTCAACCGATTAAGATTAGAATAGAGATATATAGAAAAAGAGGAAAGAGGAAGGAGGAAATGCCAAAATAGAACACCTATTGAGATAGGATCTCCTCACCGCAAATGGGATGCGGTGACGCGTGGCCGCGCGACACGTGGAAGCAAGGGGGATGGTGAGGCTAGATGAGGGTCGCCCGCATCTAGCCTCACCACTCTTCTTTGCTGCCACGTGTCGCGTGGTCACAAAGGAGGTGAGGAAGTGGGGTTAGAAGATCCCAACCCCTATTTGAGACTATGGAAACCAATTTGCTTCCAGTCAAACCAGAGTAACAACGTTTGACGATTGACCCCACAAGTGGTCCCCACAAGTACTGGAACACGTGGATCTTTGAAGAACAAACGTCCACACCTGTCTATATGTGTTTCTCTTTTTACTGTAACAAACAAATCCTTAAACTTATTTATCCAAATACTTTCGGCTCTTTAAAGCTTGAGAGGTCTTTTTCTTCTAGACTGTTTCCGATTTTTCATTTCTATATTCTTTTTATTAATAGTCAATTTTTGTGGAAATAAACTAACCTAAGGATCCCTTTTTAGCGACTAGACTCATAGCTCATGTTTAGACCGTAACGAAAGTTTTTGTTGTCGTTGAGATATAATGAGTATGATTGTTGTTGTACTCATAGGTCATATTTGGTTTAGGTCTGTATTCATAAGCCTCATATTTTAAATATTTATATATGTTTTTCCAACGTTATTTTTACCTCATTATTTTTTTCCTCATGCTTTTTCTCATGTAAAAGAGTAACTTTTGTATAAATAATGGCAATCAATTACTCATCTTGCTTTGTCATCATACATATATATACTGACCAAAAACATTTCTCTTTTTTTCTTTTCCTTTGTTAATATAAAGTACCATCTACTGATCAATTATCATAAAAAATATATATAATCAGTTATTTCGATTACATCACATATGAAAGAACTCGTTACTCAGATTAAAACGAATACATATTGAATATTTTATATAACATAAATTGATAAGTTATTATACAAAATAGTTACGGCAAGCTTAGCCACCCATTCCCTTTTTTCCCTTTAAAGTTCGACCCATTTGCCTGTATGTCCGACTCAAAATACTTGCGGCAAGTGGGGTCAAAACAGAGGATGTAGGTGACAATGGTGATTGGGGCTAGAACCCCGACGTCTCGAGTTCGAGTCCGTGTGGAGACAATCCTTGTTGAAATATTACAAGGATTGCCTCTGGGCTGACTGAGTCTCGTGTGTCTTCTCCCTTTGCAGGGCTGCCGGTAGAGCACATCCCTCGATTTACATCCTACCTGGTAAGACCTCTGGTACAGGTGTAGAGAACTCACTCCCTTTCGCGAGTCTGAACTGGACTTAGGCTGTCATGATTCACGGCCTGTCCATCGCCAATCACACTTCCCATGGTCCCCTTCTACTTGCCACATGTGATTGATGAAAAAAAGTCCAATTTAGGCATTGTTTCAACTTGTGGAGCATAAATGTGAAATCCTTCATTCCGGAGTTCTCCACTGCTCAAACCTCAAAAAGCTGCGTAGAAGATGTAAATCAGGAGTCTAGCGTCCTCCTAGATTAGGTGAGATCTTACGCAGTTACACACACAAGTTACGCAGTTACACATACAAGGTGTCTCTCACAAACCAGGCTTTTGGTCTAGCAGCAGAGGAACACACACCGTGCGTGTCTCTGGATTCGAACTCTTCACCTCTTAGAACAAATCTCAACCCGAATTCCAACTGGACTATGCCCTGGAGCGGCATTGTGTCGACTTAATTAGACAAAATGATTCTTTAGCATGGGTCCTATACAAAGAAATTGTTGCAATATTAGAACTATCTTATTTAACGGTATGGGCATAATTAACAATTTGATTACTTTGATTTTTATGGACCATATTAATACAATTTGATTACTTTAATTTTTATGGACCATATTAATAAAGCTTATTACCTAAGGTTGTGAAGAAAAATTCTACATCAGGCCAGAATAGAAGATGAATCAACTACCTATAATAAAAATTTGAACTAACATGATAAAAATACTTTTATTTTATGATATGAATTAAGATTCAAATCTTATCACAAATCTTGGGGCTCGGGTAATATACACGCACTTTAAGTTGCTGAAACACTAACTTTCAAAGAAAGCTTTACAGAAAATTAGGCTCAACGTTTATGACCGGAAACTCCAACCTGACCCCTATCAGTCTGTCTTACGGCGCGATTTATAGAGAATTAGGCTCAAGGTTTATGACCGGAAACCATAACCTGACCTCTATCAGCCTGTCTACGACGCGATAGGAATGAAAGTCAGGTGTTCAAGGCCCGGTATGACAGAGTTTGGACTGCTCAGCAGCCACACAAGGAGCCCACTGCAAGCAGTGGAGCTCCAATACCATGCACTTATCTGGAAAGAGACAATACCGATAAGAATCGAACTCTCGCCACTCTTTTGAGTCTCTGTTACCGGAACCATTGCGCCATGTCATAGGTTGATGTACTTTTGTGTGTCTATATGTGTGTGTATATATATATATGCATATTTATCAATATTTAAATAAAATTCTCCAACAGAGGATAGAGGTCTTTGAACACAAAACAGTAGAAGAAAAATAGAATAACGAACAGACATTTTCCTTTTCTCCTTCATCTTTCTTCTTTTGGTACTTTCTCCTTCATATTTCACTTCCACATCCGATAATGTAAATTCACAAAAGCAAACAGAATAGTGTTGTCCACATTGCTTTGCAATTGTTCTCCACATTTCGGACCTCAAGAAAGTTCAAATTTTGATGGCTTCTTCTACCTGCTTTTCTTTCCTCATTTCCTTCATCTGCTTTTTCTTGTTTTTGGCCTTTTGCTTTGCTGACGATCCTGTTGTTAACTTCGACTTTAAAGTCTCTTACATCACTGCTTCTCCTCTTGGTGTTCCCCAACAGGTCTGCTTTCTTGGATCCCTTTTCTTGTACTTGCTCCTATACCTTCTTTTTTTACTCCTTTTTTTGCAGATAAATTGTTATATGCATCTTTTACTTCAGATCTGGCTTCTTGAGTGATAAAGCTTGAAACTTGGCTTGTTTGTGTTGAGTAATTACTTGACAATTTAAGTGGCACTGATTTGTAAATTTAAGAGCTTGAAGGGCTTATGATTTTGAGCTGCATTGCTTTGAATTGCAGGTTATTGCTGTGAATGGACAATTCCCGGGGCCAACAATTAATGTTACTACTAATAACTATCTTGTGGTCAATGTCAAGAACAAATTAGATGAAGACCTACTTTTGCATTGGTAGGATGTTTTGTTGTTGAAATTTTGTTAAATTTGGATTTTTTTTTTTTGTTTTTGGTTTCTTGAAGTGTTACTGAACATTCGGGGTGTGGGATTTGGGGGTAACAGGTCTGGTATTTTTATGAGGAAGAACTCTTGGCAAGATGGGTTAATTGGAACAAACTGTCCAATTCCGCCAAAATGGAATTGGACTTACAATTTTCAGGTCAAGGACCAAATTGGAAGCTTTTATTATTTCCCTTCCCTTAATTTTCAGAAGGCTTCTGGTGGATTTGGCAGTATTATAATTAATAACAGGGAGATTATTCCAATTCCCTTTGACACTCCTTATGGGGATATCACTATTTTGATTGGGGACTGGTACATCAGGAACCACACGGTTAGTATTCAGAGCAGATTATGTGATTTATTGAAGACTACTTGCCTCAAGTTTCGGTTCATATCTTATACATTGTGTAAACTTGACTTCAGGCTTTAAGGAAAACTTTGGATGCTGGTAAAGATCTTGGAATGCCTGATGGTGTTCTAATCAATGGCAAAGGACCTTACAGATACAACGATACTCTGGTTCCCGCGGGCATCGATCATGAAACAATTGAAGTGAAACCAGGTTGGTGATTCTACATACATCATTACAGTCAATTATTCATATAGTTGCCTTGACTTTGTTAAATATATGCAAATATTTTCTTTAGTCATGTCAAATGAGCAGCTATTGAACTGTCTCCAAGCAGTTCAGTGGTTATCGGATTCTTCTGAATTGGGACTATAGAGGAGATTGTTCCATCTGTTGCTTTAAGTAATGTGGCTGTGCAGAATGGTTGTCTTATTAGCCAGTCAAATTGTTAACTTCTGCTTAAGGTTTCTGAGTTTGATTTTGAATTATGCAGGCAAAACTTACAGGGTTCGTGTAAGCAACGTTGGAATATCAACCAGCTTGAACTTCAGAATTCAAAATCATAATCTGCTTCTAGCAGAATCAGAGGGATCGTACACTGTACAGCAGAACTATACTAACTTAGACATTCATGTAGGGCAGTCTTACTCTTTCTTGGTAACCATGGATCAGAATGCAAGCACCGACTATTACATAGTTGCCAGTGCTAGGTTTGTCAACGAATCTTTGTGGCAGAGAGTCACTGGTGTTGGGATCCTGCATTATACGAATTCAAAGGGAAAGGCAGCTGGTCCTCTTCCTGACCCACCACAAGACCAGTTTGACAAAACCTTCTCGATGAACCAAGCTCGATCGATCAGGTAATTTCCCCTCTGAATTAATTGACAGTGGCGCAGTAATGCGTGTAATAAAAAGTATGCTTGAGATGTTGCAAGCCAGATTGACTTGCAGTTTTATATCACCATCCAAAGAGGTCCACGTTTTATCTTGTTTCTTATTGGTTGAACTTTCATATTGTGCAGGTGGAATGTTACTGCAAGTGGTGCTAGACCAAACCCTCAAGGTTCTTTCAAATATGGTTCAATCAATGTGACTCAGTTATATGTACTGAAAAACAAGCCCCCAGAACCTGTTAGCGGGCAAAGGCGTGCTACACTCAGTGGAATCTCTTTCGAAAATCCTCATACACCCATTAGGCTTGCTGACCAGTACAAGTTAAAGGGTGTTTACAAGCTTGATTTTCCCACCACACCACTAACAGGAGCACCAGTAAAGAAAACCTCTGTCATAAATGGTACTTACAGGGGTTTTATGGAAGTAATTCTGCAAAACAACGATACCAAAGTGCATACTTACCATATGAGTGGATACAACTTTTTTGTGGTTGGGTAGGATAGCTTCTCATAACTCGTGTTTTTCTTATGTTTGAAGTTAGTCATGGATTGTGGTTTTGTTGGTCAACTAGTGTTAAGAACTTGATTCATTCAAATGCAGAATGGATTTTGGTGACTGGACAGAGAATAGCAGGGGAACTTATAACAAGTGGGATGGAATTGCTCGGACTACAACTCAGGTTTGTGATATGATTTCAATTCAAGTATCTTATCCATATACATATACATATAGACATACGTGCATACACACACACACACAAATAACAACAATCATACCCAGTATATCCCAACGACAGCAAAAGCTATCGCTAGGGTCTGGAGAGGGTGAGAGTCAGGCAAACAATACATCCATCTCAAGGGATAGAGAGTTTGCTTCCAGTGAGCTGGCTCTATATGTACCTGCATAGATAGCACAATAATAGGAATATGTACTAGTGAATATATATGAGTGTGTGTCGGGCTCGGTGCGTGCCTTATCTGTTGATGTGCATCCTCCCCTCTTGTCAAATAGCGCCCGTGTGTTAAAGTTGCACATTGTGTCTTCTTATGCTTGTGCTGTTTAGGTTTTCCCCGGGGCTTGGACAGCAATCTTGATCTCCCTGGACAATGTTGGAGTTTGGAGCCTGAGAACAGAAAACCTAGACTCCTGGTATCTTGGTCAAGAGACATATGTCAGAGTGGTTAATCCAGAAGTCACTAACAAAACTGAGTTGCCCATGCCAGATAATGCTTTGTTCTGCGGTGCCCTTAGCAAGCTGCAAAAGTATGTTAATTTCTCTCTCTGTTTCATTTGTATCTTCTTTTAAGCCACTTGTGAACTTACTCTAAAATCAACACCTTCAGGCCCCAGAAAATATCAGATGCAACATCTTCTAAGGCCAGCTGGATGACGCGATTTTTCAGTGTTCTACTCATGATATTTTCGCTGACATCTTCATTCCTGTAGGGTTGAAGTGTTCCATGTTTGCTACATTGTCTTGCATGTGGGAGCCTGGCTTTGCATTATGAGGTTTGAGTTGTGAGATTAGGTTTTGAAAATTGTAACTTTAACTGTCAATATCATTTATTGCTTGTCTACGCGTTTCTTAGCGATTGTAACAAACAAGCTCTGTTTAGAATCCCACATTGGCTAATTTGAGAAAAAATGCATGGCTTATATGAGGATGAGGTACCACCACCCATTGCCTTAAGGTTTTGAGTGGATATAGACCTCACTTCATGTAAGCCTAAGTTTCAACAAGCTCCACAGAGTCCTAGTCTAGTCCATATCAAGTCCTCATTCTTTGAGATCTTATGATTTAAATGATTTCATAATTGAACAGAAGTTCCTAATCCAGGTTACGAGTTTTGTTTTTTTTTTTGGAAATTTATACTTTTATGGTGATACATTACTAGTTAGCAAAGAGGTTGGATAAAGACATTCACCCCTTCCACACTCACCTTCATCATCAATCATACACAGTATACCCCAACGACAGCAAAAGCTATCGCTAAGGTGTGGGGAGGGTAAGCGGCAGCCAAACAAGTTTCCAGTGAGACCCTGACTTTATATGTATATGCATAAATGACATAATAATAAGGATCTGGTGTGCTAGTATGTTAGTGAGGATGCAAACTCACCTTGTTTCATGATTATGAACATGGCCATCTACATCACCATTTAATCGCAACCTTGACATTGTTACTAAGTGGGCTCTCCTATGATTCATTGCACCTTACATTTTGTCTTTGTGAGGTTCTTCCCCTGTCCCCTTGTATCAATACATTTAAACAGCGACGCATCGACGGTATTCTTAACCAACTGGTTACATTTTTTCCATAGCCCATCAATCTTCCCATTTCTTCTCCACTTGTGCCTGGACATTATCTGGCTTTTCAACTTGCTCACATGTTCTACCACTTCTATCAAGATTCTTGTTATCTTTGCTTCCTGATACTGGATTAGTTGAATGACAGCTAGTTTTGCTGTGTTTATTCATACAATTACTTTTATCAAGGTTAGTTTTGCTATTTTGACAGTTCGGAAACTCAATCCACTTGGTTTTGGTTATAGCTAATTCAAGCTATCATTTGATCACCAATATCGTGTTAGATTACTTAGACATCCAATCTAGGAGGTTGCTGGGTTTCTGATTTGCTTCATCTGCACATGCTCCTTGGGAGCTGTGACGGTAGGATACCCGGAGTGAGGGATTTCACCTTTTGTTCCAACCTTACTTCGACACCCTTTTATTTCTACTTAAGCCGTGACCGTATCATAAGTTCCATAGCGAAGTATAATGAGCAGTGTTACTAGTGAAGTTCGTTTATGTTCTCAGGGCATAGTCCAGTTGTAACGGGTTAAAATTTGCTTCAAGAAGTCATGCATGGATTTAAATCATGGCCTTGGATTTTGAATGTCTCTTAGTTTTGACAACTAAGTCAAGCGTAGAGGTATAAACTATATCTGATCAGAGTCAAACAAATTTTTGTGGGACATTATTCTTATTTTACCTTTAGTTGATTACTTGAAGTGAAACCAAAAAAAATGCAAGTGTCGATATGCTTTTATGTCTTAATTGAGAATGAACCATTTAGCTAGCTAATAGGAAAGATCTCTCCCCCCCCCCCCCCGGGGCTCTTTAACTTAAATTTTCTATAAAGAATGTCACGGTTGAAACCTACACGAAATGAAATGTTAACCTAGTATCATAAGTTCCATTGCGAAGTATAACGAGCAGTGTTACTAGTGAAGTTCGTTTATGTTCTCAGGGCATAGTCCAGTTGTAACTCGGGTTGAAATTTGCTCCAAGAGGTCAAGAGTTCGATTCCAGGGACATGCACAGTGTGTTTCTCAGTAGATCGAAGGCCTGGTTTGCAGGGAGACACCTTGTATAGGTCACTGCGTAAGATCTCACCCAATCTAGGAGGCCGCTGGACTTCTGATTTTCATCCTCCACACATGCTCTTTGGAGCTGGGGCGGTAGGGTTCATCGGGGGAGGGATTTCACCTTTTGCTCCGAGTGAAGTTCGTTTATGAATCTTGCAAAAAGACTTTTTTGCCGGTAGTTTTATGATGTTTCAAATCATGCTGGTTTACCGTACCTATATATACACGTTTTCATTTTATGTACTTATTTCATTTAAATGCCACCATTTGTCTAAGACTACCATGGTTTATTCTCTCTTATTTTACTTATACACATGGTATAACCTTATAAAATAGATTGCCTACAGAAACTTAGTTCAATGAAATGTATCATAGTGATGAACTCGCAACCAGTTAGGTGATCTGGAGTGTTGTGTTCAAATCATGTCAGTAATTTGAAATTGAATTCTTTACATATTTGTTGGGTAAAACAAATTCTAAAACATGTATAGTAAAACATATTTCTCGATTTACATCAGCTGTTTAAAATTCATTTTCTTCATAGTAAAAGGAATGGGTTTAAGAATGAGATAACAAATAAACTAGAGACCTTAGACATGAAATGCTACTTACTTTAATTACAGAGGAATTCTGCAAAACCATAAAATTGTGCCCAAAAAAACCAATTTTCCTATTAACTCGTAGATAGGGGTGTTAACGAACCGATCCGAACCAAATACTAGATTTTCGAATCCGGATTCGTTTAGCTAAACGAACTGTTCGGTTTGGTTCGTTTAGCTAAACAAACTTTAAAATTGGTTCGAGTTCGGCTCGATAACACTATAATTGTTTAAACGAGCCAAACAGTTCGACTCGTTTAGTAAACAAATCCAAACAGCTATTCGAATTCGGCTCGTTCACAAACAATTACCGAACGAATATGAACCGTACACGAACCAAACTCGAATAGCCCGCGAACTATTCGGTTTGGTCTATTCGGTTTGGTGAACCTCCCTACTCGTACAGTGAGGATTTACATTAGTTTTATTGCAGAATAGGTAACTATTAATTGGTGTAGTAGTTATTAAGTATAGAAAAATAAGGCTAATGTCCGTCACTAAGATGGTTTAAAAATGTGCGCGTCGATAAACCTAAGCTTTTGAAAGAACCTAAATGCCTGTCACTAAAATGGTTGCATTTTACAGTTTACGCTGTTAAACTAATGCTACCACCAACGAACCTAGGAAATAGAAAACCTGCAAAAAAACCTTCCCCTTTTCTTAGACCCTGTTCTATTTTTCTTTTCTTTTTTCCCCTCCGTATGAAACTTAGAGAAACCTTGATCTTCTCCAAAGATCATGTCCATCCTGGAAAAAAGAAGAGTAAAATAATACAAAAGAAACGACCGGCCACAGTTTCACATATTTGGACCAAAAATAGATCTTGCAACTATCCAGAACCCACACTTTCAACTTTGTGAGAGTTTAAATTGGAGCAAAATCTGAAATATGAAAGGTCCAAGCGATCCTGTTCTATTTTTCTTTTTCTTTGACGTGTGAGACACGAGGCTATTCTCACAGCTTATTTTCTATTCATCACACCTCAGTCCATCACGTACATGTGGCTTGTTCAATCAGGTTGTTATAGATTATATGCATGATTTTCGAGACTGCATTTGGACCCGTCGTGTCTAGAAGATACTTGTACACCGGGATTATTGGGGAAAATTTTTTTAGTCATCCTTCTACCCCATATGGATAGATGCGAACTTGTCTAGGAATATGGGAGTCTTCACGACCAGTATTGGGTGGAAATATGTGTTTCATAAAACTCTTTAAGGGATATAGTATTGACGTAACCAAGTCCTACATACTGATCTTGATAGACCACCTCCACCTAAAATTTTCATCTCTGAAGTTAGAAAGAGATTAAAATTGCTTAGAATTGCTTTTGCTATTGAGTATGACTATATCTGATGTAAAGATAAATTCTTGTTTTGTACAATATTTTTATTAATGAAATGTTCCTTCTCCGCGGAACTATGCCAGTTGCCTCCATATAACGATCCACACACCTTGAGATAGAACTACTTTCGCTGCTGCTCAGAGAACTCCCAGGTTTGTTGATACACTTCTCAAAGCACTTCCCCCCTGATATTCTCAAGGACCTCCTCAGCATACGTCTGAGCAAGCTGAAATTTAATCCCCTCGATGACATCCGCCGCCGACACCTGCGGCCCGGAGTTAGTTTGACGGCTAAGAGAAAGAATCCATCTTTCCTCCTCAACACGACACCTTTTGAGGGATTGCCTAAAACCCTAGTGCTTAGTCTTCGGTGGAAAACGGAGAAAAGATGCCAGCAAGGGCTGTGCTATTTTTCTCGTAAAGCGAAAACACTCCTTCCCTACCGCCGGTTCTCCGCCTCCGTTTTGCACTTTTTCCAGCGATTACCCTTCTGAATATAACTCTGCTGAACAGTCTTAACTCTTCGATGTTCGAAGCGTCTGCCTTTACCGTTTAGGCATATGCGTAACACCCTGATTTTTTTTGCTATGTTTTTTTAAAATCCCTGATTATTTGTTTCTGAATGACAATAGACGGTGTATATTAGGGCATGAAAAACGTGATTTCTTTTTGTTGAAATTTCTGTTGTTGATTCAGTACAGTAGATATCAATAGGAAGGCAGATGTTTGGGTATGGCGAGCGCAAGAGCGAGCTTGCCTTCGAGGCTGCGGCAATTTCTTTCTACTGAAGGGGCTATTGGTCCCTCCATCAAACTGGACTCCGAGCAGGTAGTGTCTTTATGTTCATGATTATGTGCTTGCTGTACAGTGTACTACTGTGTTTAAGGCATGTTTTTGTAGTGATTTATAGTGGTTTTTAGGGTTATTTTCTTTTTTTTTTCTTTGTTCTAATAGACTAGGTGATTCCTGGATTTTTAGGGATTTAGGTGACTTGAAATAAGGTAAATTGGTTGTAAATGTGTAGACACAGTAAAAATGGAGCTGTCATGTTGGCAAATGATGCTCTAGATAGATGCTGTGTTGTTATTTTGACTTGCAGTACTTCATTGCCTTTTTATTGCTAAAGTGGGTTTTTTCCGGTACTTCTCTTTTGTCTTATAAGTTTCTTTTGATCTAAAAATGCTTTGTGTTATGCGGGCTGTTTGGGAGGCGGGTTCAGGTTTTTGGCCTTAGATTTCCTGCATGTTTGATGCAACAATACTGGTGGATGCACAAGCTTAGTGTTGCAAATATAGCACATAAATATGTGTTTGCTCATGCAGAAAGTAAATTATGGAAAAGAGTGAAGAGAACCTTTTTTTTTTCCCGGGGGGGGGGGGGGGGGGGGGTTTGAGATTCTCTGCTTGATAATGTTGGCATTTTCTGCTTGTGGATCGTGGTATATGTAGTTAGAAGCTTGCAGTGTTATGTTCTACTTGTGTTTTCGACCTGATATTCAAAGTTGATTATGGAATTATGCGTTCACATAAAGAATTATCAGCGGGGTGCTTTAAGTCTGACTGGGATAGTTATAAAGTTATATTTTGCTTGATTTATGAGCTGGGACAGTAGCCGGCTATTCTTTTATGAGCACTAAGATACTTATGTATCAGTTTGGGGACATGTTTTTCATCATTTTTGTATGATTGCACCATGTCTATGTAGCTGAATTCCATTACAAGGCTGGTTTGGCAAACATAAATATTTGTTTTTGCATAGTAGTTGGGATACTTATTGATGCAGTTTCTTTTTTGATGAGTAACTGAATGGTCGAAATCAAAGTGCTTCATGTTCATCTTTTACTCAATATCTATGTTTTTTTTTGATGAGTGCAAATGCAACAGACACCTATTTTGGAAATTAATTGAGAATTCTATATCATTTGCACGGACATACTACTGTTAACTGAAATAGCCTTCATACTTTCTTCAGCTGATTGAATTGGATATTTTCTCGAGGTGCTTTTCTAGCTTTAATACATACTTGTCTCCTTTACATTATAATTTCACCTTCTTAACCAATTTCACTTGGGTCAATATGCTGATTAAGTAATAAAGATTGGTTTTTTCCTTTGTTGATTTCCAAGGATTGATGTTGAGTGGAAGTTGTGTACCTTTTGGTTCTGTACCTTTACGTTTAGGTTATTCTCCATCGAATCCAGTGGTGTTTATGCTTTCATTTTACTTGTAATGGTCAAAGCTTTACACTTTTTTTCACGTTTTGTAACTAGTTTGTCCTTCAGTTGATCTCCTGAGTTCTTGTTTTGATATTTCCGCTGAGGTTTAGATTGGAATTTTGTGCACGAGTTGAAAGTTGGATTTTTGTGCACTTCTTAAAAGTAAAGAAGGAGGTTCTGATTTCTTTCACCAAACAACTGGGTTACTTTTTATTATTTATTTATTTATTATGGAAAAGTAGGCACCTCTTTCATTAAGCATAGGTGGAGGGGGAAGAGACAAGAAATCAAGGTGTTGATCAATAGAATGTGATATAATACTAGGTGATTTGTTGCATGAGCATTTCTAAAGTCTAAATTAAACTGCTTAAAATGTTGAAATTCTTTCTTCCCCCCCCCCCCCCCCCCCCCTCTTATTCAGTCTGGAAGGCAAATGGACGACTCAAATGCTAACATTTTACCAGCAAAGGAAAAGAAGAAAAACAAGGTGAAAGGACAAAAAAATCAGGCAGGTGTTTCTGAATCTTTATTGTGTATTCGTATGTGGTAACAAAATTTGATGTTCTGATTTTTTAATTTGTATGATGTTTTCAGGTGTCTGAAGGGCTAAAACCTAAATTAAACCATACATTGAGTAAATCCCAGAAACGTAAGTTGAAGAAGATTGAGGTATGTAAATCCTTAGTATTGTTATCTTCTCTTTTAGTTATGGTTCTTTGTTCATGTTAGGATTTGACAACATGCATTTGTGGCATTTAGGAGGAGAAGGAGAAGGCCTTTCTTTTGACTAGAAGCATTGAGGCCTTAGAGTAAGATCCTGCTTGTTTCATATTTTCTCTGCTCTCTTTTTATGTCATAATCCAAACAGAAAAATGATTGACATATTCAATGCTTTCTGTGAAAATTCGTGCTTCAGGAAGTACAGGATTAATGATAATGTGCTTTCCCTTTTATGGTCTTCCCGAAACCTGGGCCAGGTTTGTCTTGACAGTATTCTTGGTACATGACTGAGAAATATTTTTTTACCACTTAGTGACTGACTCGCTGAGTTCTAGGTTGAAACCGTCCATCAGAAACGGCAGAGGGAAGTACTCTTTACTAAAGCAGGTTTGGAGTTGCCATCCAGCTGTCAACCTTCTAAAAGGAGGAACAATGGCAACCACATCTTTGAAGTTGATCATGATTCAGATGGAACTCAGTCCTCAAGTGAATTCTGTATCTATAGATCAGCTGAAGGGGAAATAGATGCCATAGATAATAACACAGCTTCTCTGCCACAGTTGTCCAGTGAACAAGCACCGGTTCTCCAGAAGCAAGTTGCACTTGGTGGGAATAATGACGTACCATTTGAACATATGGAAACTAAGGAGGTTGGGCTGTGCACATCCGAATGCCTGCAGTTATCTTTATCCAATACAAACAGTGATGAAGCAAGCACCAGAAAGTCAACGGTAGTATCTTATTGCTTTTGGTATCTTAGGCTAACTTTTCGCCTGCCAATTTGTTTAATTTACTTGAATGCATATATATAGATATGTCTGAGTAGAAACTGACCAATGTTTTATTTTAAACATTGGATTTAACATGTCAGGTTAACTTCATTGTAAGTGAGAAATTTGATGACAATAGTTTGGGCAATCTCGAGTCTCCCTCTTCTGAGAGACCTTCCACTGAACCAATTGCGGTGGATGCCTCTGGTGTGAATGTGGATGGCAATCACAAAGCTAGTCTTTGTAGTACAATTGTTCTTCAAAACTCAGCTCGTGAGAGAACTCTAAGTCCTCCGACAGTTGTTCATGTGTCAAGGTCAGAACATATTGAAAATCAAAGGAAAGGTCTTCCTATTATCATGATGGAGCAGGAGATAATGGAAAAAGTACATGAGAACATGAGTTTGATAATATGTGGTGAGACAGGGTGTGGGAAGACCACACAGGTGCCGCAGGTATGCTATCCTTTTTTTTCAATTCCTGTTAAATTTTCTAGTTTGCAAACTCTAGTTTGGTGATGTTGATACTTGGTTTATCTTTTGCTTGCTTTGTGCTTGTTTCAGTTTCTCTATGAAGCTGGCTTTGGTTCAAAAAGTTGCAATGCACGCGGGGGGATGATTGGTGTGACACAACCACGTCGTGTAGCTGTCCTTTCAACCGCCAAGCGAGTAGCAGTTGAGCTTGGCCTCCGTCTAGGCAAGGAGATTGGATTTCAAGTTAGGCATGATAGAATGATTGGGGCAGATTGCTCCATTAAGTTCATGACAGATGGAATTTTACTTCGGGAGGTCCAGGTAATTTTTTTTGCCATGCAGTGGTCAGCAGTGGATGATATGAGTTGTGAAAAATTGGTCGCCACTTTTGTCCTCCCTTTGCCTCTTCTATCACCCCTCCAATCTTAGACGCACTTGTGTGAATCCAGTTTCCCTGAGCATGAGATGCAGTAAAGATTTTATGTTGGGGATGCTTTTCAGCTTTCTGAATCTGTTCTCTCATTCAATTTTTGTGGCCCTCTTGGAGACAGGAGCATTGGACGCTGAGACAGTATTTATTAGGATGTACACTGCAGAACTTTTGGAATAAAATGCTCAAAAAAGAAACGTATTTTTCTTTCAATATGTATATTAGAAGCACCGGTAAAATTAAGTATGTAATGCGCTTTGGTAAGAACACTTTGAGGAAAAGAAAAAAAGAAAAAAGAAGTGCTTTGAACATATTTACCCTATTTGCCTTACCTTTCACAAGCTCTGTTAGAGTTCCGAGTTTCGGGATATCGTGTTGAAATGTGTCCCAAATACATGAAATAGCATCAGCAGTTTAGAGAGGACCATTTATTGTCAAACCCAGGCTGAGGGAGGTGAAAGGTCAACAAATGAAGTGAAGATAAGAAAGGGTAATGGAGGCCGGGGGAGAGAAGGTGCACAGTCAAGTTGTAAACAAATTGGAAATGGCTGCTTTAGGAAGTTGTGTTTTGTTGTGCTGATAGATATACTTCAATGCTGTCTATAAACAACTAGGCTTTGTCGGTTCCTTAACTGGGCGCCTATTCTGGGTCATGGTTAGTATGTCAAAAAAGTTAATTTGTTACAAGAGTAAGCTGGTGTGAGTATTTTGTCTTTTGTTGCTTTAATCTGCCTATTGCCTGCTGAAGATTCCTCCTCATGCCTTGTATTTTCCTTGTTTAATTGGATAGTATAAGTACATGGTTGATGTGTGATATAATGGAGAATGCAACGGTGAGCAAATTAATAGCTTCTCAATGGTTGGTTACTGATGCTTGTTGCTAGTAGGTAAAGAATAAACTGAATCTATTCATATGGTTGGTTACCCATGTTTTGTGCATCATTCCTTTAAATTTATGACTTCTACATCTGTTCATATCTTGCTTTAACTTACCTCGGCTGTGCATGAAAACTTGTTGCAGAATGATTTTCTTCTAAAACGATATTCTACCCTCATCTTGGATGAGGCTCATGAAAGAAGCTTGAACACTGATATACTCATTGGAATGCTATCTCGTGTAATCCAACTGCGCCAGGTGAGCTTAAGAAATATGTAGACGATTTCAGGTCCTTCACCAATTGGCCCATGTGATACTGTTGCTTAAATCGCATATTCAACCTAGTAGTTGGTCATTTCTGCAGTGCACGTTCTCTGTCCTTTCTGCCCTTTTCCACCCTTGTTTTCTTCAATCTGAGTCAATGGTGTGCTTCATTGCAGAAGGAGTATGAGACACAGCAACAGATGATTGTTTCAGGGAAGAAACTAGAGCCGGAAAATAGAATATATCCTCTGAAACTAATTTTGATGAGCGCTACTCTGCGAGTTGAGGACTTTACTACTAATACCAGAATCTTTAATGTCCCTCCGCCTGTAATTAATGTTCCTACAAGACAATATGAGGTTACCATACACTTCTCAAAGAGTACAGATATCATAGATTATATTGGCAGAGCTTATAAAAAGGTCATGTCTATTCACAAGAGGCTGCCACCTGGTGGGATACTTGTATTTGTGACTGGGCAGCATGAAGTGGAATACCTCTGCCGGAAGTTGCGAAAAGCTTCTTGTGAGATAGTTAGGAGGGTTTCCGAAGCAGATAGAATCACGAGTTCAGTCTCTAGAAATAATTCTGCTGAACCACTGGATATGGATATCGTAGAGGCGTTTGATCTTCAAAAGAATTCTTGCCATGATATAACAGAGAGATTTAATTCCTATGATGAGGTTGATGAAGATTTGTCTGAGAGTGAATCAGAGTTGTCAACTAATTCGGAAGATGAAAGTGATCTCGAAGTTCCTGGTTATGACGAGGATAGCTTGAGCCGTCAGGAGTCTGAAGGTAACCTGGAAAATGTTTTGAAAGAGGAGGGTAATCTTGCATCACTGAAAGCTGCTTTTGAAGCTTTGGCAGGAAAAGGAACAAAGAAAATTGAATCTCAGGGTGAAGAGGTTCTTTCTGCTAAACCAGAAGGAAGATCAATCACACATGAGTCTGTCGTTGGCCACCCCACAATTGTCAAGAAGTGCTCATCTGCTGGTCCAATGCGTGTTTTACCTCTTTATGCTATGCTTCCGGCTTCAGCACAGCTTCGCGTTTTCGAAGAGGTCAAGGAAGGAGAACGCCTAGTTGTTGTTGCCACTAATGTCGCAGAAACCTCCTTAACTATCCCTGGTATAAAGTATGTGGTAGACACAGGAAGGGAGAAAAGTAAGAGGTACAATTCTTCAAATGGCATGGAAACATATGAAGTTCAATGGATTAGTAAGGCTTCAGCTTCTCAGCGTGCTGGTAGGGCTGGAAGAACTGGTCCTGGACACTGTTATCGCCTTTATTCATCTGCTGTTTTCAGTAATATATTGCCAGACTTTTCTGATGCTGAAATATCGAAAGTGCCGGTTGATGGGGTTGTGCTCCTAATGAAATCAATGCATATTGACAAGGTTTGTTTCAAATGCACAGATGTATTTCCACTCAATTCGTCTGTTTACTAGTTTCCATGATCTATTGTGACTTTGGTCCGTTCAATTTCACGGGGAACATATTACTTTTCTTTGTGGATTAGTACTAGCTAATGAATACATTAGACGAGGCGCACTTAGAACTTAGCTAGTTTCCTTCCCCTTCCCGCCCCCTCTCCACCTCTCTGCTTTCTTACATCGGTTAAGTCTTTACCTTCATACCTCTACAGGTCATAAATTTTCCTTTCCCTACTCCGCCTGAACGGGCTGCCATAGTTGAAGCGGAATCCTGTCTGAAGGTTCTTGGAGCTCTTGATGTTAATGGAAGGTTGACACCCTTAGGTAAGGCCATGGCACATTATCCGATGAGTCCTCGCCACTCCCGGGCCCTCCTCACTGTCATTCTGCTCATGCAAAACCAGAAAAATTATCCTAGGGCCAACTTGGTTTTGGCTTATGCTGTTGCTGCTGCTGCTGCTTTGAGCTTATCAAATCCTTTTGAAATGCATTTTGAAAGAAGTAATAGTGACAAGGACGATCTCAAGACAGATGAGAACACAGGATTAGCAGGAAAGGGTAAATCTTTGGACAAGGAAGAAAAACGTAGGAAGAAGGAATTGAAAGAAAATTTTAAGATATCGCGTGCTAGATTTTCTAACCCTACCAGTGATTCTTTGACAACTGCATTTGCTCTTCAATGCTTTGAATTGTCCGGAAACCCCACTAAGTTCTGCAGTGATAATGCGTTACATTTGAAGACCATGGAGGAAATGTCAAAACTGAGGAATCAGCTTCTGCGTTTAGTTTTTAATTCCAAGTTTACTGATTCTCCACAGGAATTTGTGTGGCCACATGGTGGAGAAAATGATGTAATGAGCGCTTGGAACGTGTCCACGGATATGAATCCTCTTTTGAAGAATGAGGAGGAGATCTTAGGTCAAGCCATATGTGCTGGTTGGGCTGATAGGGTTGCTAAGAGAATCAAACCTGTTTTTTCTGAGGGGGAGAGAAAAGTAAATGCAACCCATTATCAAGCATGCTTGGTAAAAGAAACTATCTATCTCCACAGGTGGTCATCTCTTTCAAAGACTGCACCCGAGTTCTTGGTATATACTGAACTGAGGCATACAAAAAGACCTTATGTTCATGGAGCCACAGTTGTGAAACCAGATTGGCTCATCAAATACGCGCATTCAATGTGTACATTTTCATCCCCTCATTCCGATCCCAAACCCTTTTATGATCCGGTAACAGATAGAGTGCTCTGTTGGGTTACTCCAACTTTTGGTCCTCATCTATGGGAGTTACCTCTGCACCCTGTCCCTATCAGAGATGATGCGAATCGGGTGGCTGTGTTCGCCTACTCTTTACTTATAGGCCAAGTTCTGCCTTGTCTGAAATCTGTCCAGAACTTTATGGCAGCTTCTCCTGCTAGCATATTGAAGCCAGAGGCATCAGGCAGTAAGAGAGTTGGAAATCTTGTGAATAAATTGAAGAGGAGGAGAACAATTGACTGCTGTGCAAGGTTAAGAGAAGCCTGGAAAGATGATCCGTCAGAGTTATACTTGGAAATACGGGATTGGTTTCAGCAAGGATTTCACAAGAACTTTGAAGAGCTTTGGGGAAAAATGCATTATGAAATTCTATTAGATCCGAAAGACCGATACCCTAGGAAGGGTAAGAAAGCAAAAGAGAGGATGTAAGTTATGTGTTTCTACTGTATTTTGTATCCCTGTTTTAATAGCAGGTAATAACTTTTGATCACAGGAAATTTTGTAACGAGGTTGTGACCATGGTGACATGTTTACAATCATAGGTTGGTCCTGTCGCTTTTGACTTACATGTTTAGTCTGCTTCACTGGAAAGAGATGTTTACATTATTGTGGACAGCATAGAGTTTTTGTGACATGGGATTTGGGAAATATGAAGGCAGCTCACAATAGAAGTCTTGATTTACTGTCTGAGCTTGATTGCAAATGTAGAACCTAAACTTAGTTTATGGAGGTTTGCACCAATGTTGTACTTGGTCCACGATCACATTTTTTATTACTAAATTGAATTATTTTTCCTCCAGAAATCATGTGTATTTGGATAATTAAATAACGCAGACAAATTGTTGAAACACAATATACGTGTCTTTTGTAGAAAAGTGAAAAACGCCAAACATTAAACGTGAAGTTATGAACATAAAGAGGTAAAGGAAAGCCCTGCCTGTAACATTTGATTGTCTGACGGGTGTAAACTCCTTTAACTAGCGCTTTCTCTTTTCTATGAAGAGACCTAACCCTAGTACGAACATGGAGAAAAACACTGAAACAAATATTCCTCTCAAGTGCAAGACTCTTATTAAAGATAAATCTCATTAGATTTGAAGGCATCAAAACAATAACAAATATACCCAAGTATAACCTAACAGACACCAAAAATCATCGTTAAGGTTCTAAAAAAAGTAAGAGATACGTAAACAATATATCTATTTCAAAGGAGTACGATCTTCTATCTGTATAAAAAGATAAACTCAAATTCGAACTATCAAGAAAGGTTATTTATTCTAAAAATCCGCAAGATCTTGGGTTATATTGCCTTTTTCGGAAAATGAGACTGCTGTTGCTATCTTTTATTTTTATGATTTGCCGAAAGAAACTGTGTCGACTATTCTAATTCAGAGCCTCTCCAACTCAGTTGATCCTGACGCACTTAAACACGAAAGAAAGCTTCTTGAATCAATCAGGGAAGAAAGAAGGCTTCTTAAACCAGCCTGGGCTATTCTTACGACTTTTTGGCTATATCGGCACTACATATCTCACCTTGTTTTATGTATTGTTTTGAACATTGTCTAGTCCACAGAATGTAGATCTTCCGGTTGTTGCAGTTTCTTTCCAAAAGTGTGACTATTTTCTACAATTCATACTTAAAAATAGGCTACACAGTTTTTCTATAATTCCAAGAGTGTGACTATTTTTTGGGTTCTTGATCAGATCAGATGGCTGACTCTAGGGCTGCAAACGAACCGAATCTGCGCGAACCTATCTAGGCTCAAGTCTGCTCGAATTATTTTCATCAGCATCGAGCTCGAGCTCATGACGAACTTTAAATACAGCTCGAGTTTGAATTCGAAACACTGGGAAAAGGCTTGAGCTTGATTCGTGAACTCGAATGTGGCTCGCGAGCTTGGCTCGATTCGTGAACTCGAATCTAATTCACCAGCTGAATGGATGGTGGGGATTACATGGTTAGGGATGGACGATGGGGATTAATAAGAAGGGATATATATGGACATATTCGAGCCAATTATCGAGCCTTCGTTGAGCTTACGAATCGAACACTAGGATGTTTAAATTCAGCTCGCTAAATATTTCGAACCTAAAATATGATTTGAATTTGAATTCGAGCTTGCAAAAAATTAAACTCAAACCGAGTCTTTAACGAGCCAAACCTAAATAGCTCGTTTTGAGCTCGGTTCGTTTGCATGCCTAGCTGACTCATTTGAAATGGCTGCTTTTGGTGGCTCGTTTTTGTGTGCTTCCCTGGTATTATACAACCGCGGGTACACTCTAATACCAGAACTACCCCTGGAACCTTCGAGAACACACTCTAGATCCCTCATCCCCTGCTTCATCTTCCTCTGCTTTTCCCTCCTTCTTTCCACTCTCTTCTACATCCTCTATTACCTCTCCAGATTCTTTTAAATTACTACCGTTTGCCAGTATCGTTGGCTAGATTGAAACCTAACCCCAAAAAGATCGAGTCTTTCGTCAATGGCCGACGAAGCAAAAGCAAAAGGCAACGCTGCCTTCTCCGCCGGCAACTACCAAGAAGCAATCCGCCACTTTACTGATGCCATAAACCTTAACCCTACTAACCACGTCCTCTACTCCAATCGATCCGCCTCTTATGCTTCTGTAAGTAAGTTTTCCGAAGCCCTTTCCGACGCTAAGAAGACTGTCGAGCTCAAACCTGATTGGTCAAAAGGGTATTCACGTCTTGGGGCTGCTTATTTAGGGCTTCGCCGGTATCAGGATTCGATTAATGCTTACCAAAAGGGGCTTGAAGTTGACCCGAGTAACGAGGCTTTGAAATCGGGTCTTGCTGATGCTCAATCCGCTCAGGCTAGGGCTATTCCTTCCCAACAGCCTGCTAATCCGTTTGGTGATGTTTTCTCCGGGCCGGAGATGTGGACTAGGTTGACAGCTGATCCTTCCACTAGGGTTTTGCTGCAACAGCCGGATTTTGTAAGGATGATGCAGGAGATTCAGAAGAATCCGAGTAGTATTAATATGTACTTGAAAGATCAGAGAGTGATGCAGGCGTTAGGGGTTTTGTTGGGTTTGAAATTCAACGAGAGAGGGGCGCCGGAGGAGGACGCAGATGTGCCAGGAGGAAGTTCGGAGGAGAAGAGAGCTGAGCCTGTGGTTGATAAGGAGGAGAAACGGGCGGAGAAGGAGCCGGAGCCAGAGACGGAGACAATGGAAGTTGCAGAGGAGGAGAAGGAGGCCAAAGAGAAGAAATTGCAAGCACAGAAGGAGAAAGAGGCTGGCAATGCTTCTTATAAGAAGAAGGATTTTGATACCGCCATTAATCATTACACCAAGGCACTTGAGCTCGATGATGGAGACATCTCTTTTCTCACTAACCGAGCTGCTGTGTACTTGGAAATAGGAAAGGTATTCTAGATGCTTGAAATTGGGATTTTCTTTATTGCAAGTATGTTTCCTTCGAAGTTTTTGGATTTACCTGCCCTAGCTCTAGGCTTTGGTTGTTGTTAGTCCTGCATTTGCGTATGTATGTTCACTAAGTCCGAGACTTTGAGTGAGTTGTTCTATGCTGTTAATTTTTCATGTACTTCTTTGTGTTTTATTTTGTTGTTATTGTGAAAGCATGATATGTACTTGGAAAGTCAGATATGCAGATAAGTGTAACTCCCCTGGCAAAGAGGCAAGAGACTGATTCTAGGAGTTTATAGTGTAGGCTGATGTTCTTGCCTGTCTTGTTTGTTCTTCAGGGTGTTCTAATTTTTTTGGGCACTGAAAAGTTTAAGTTGAGGGTAGGCTTCTCCAGTCCAGCGTTAGGGTATACCACCATCCTCATTGAAGTCTTACGGTAGAATTTATAGATTGCCTACCAAGAGAAATGACAATGGGATTTAAACATAAGACCTTACAAGTCGAAGTGGATAGATCTTACTAGCTGAACCAACCCTGATTGCCTAGGGTGTTTTAATCATAGTGAATTATCCTATTGTTATTAGTATTATATGTCTGGTTCGGTAAATCATTGAAAATTAGAAATAGTGTGGGTATGTGCGTGTGGCATTTGGACTAGTAGGTGTTTTTCATGTTGGTGATAAGGGCGCATGAGTCAGTGGAACGATTGGTGAACTTGTTTGGCTAATCTTATAGATTATCTGCTTCTTTGCAGAATCTTCGTGATAATGTGGTTTCGTTTCTTTTTTCCTTTTTTGGTTTTTGTGACATACTTGTGAGCTTCAGCTGTTTCCTAGGTTATCAATAGTAAATCAATGTCAAATTGATTGTACCTGTGATTGTTTGATCACGTTTGCCAAACTACTGTCGTCATGCATTTTTCCATTCTTGTTGCTGATTAAAGCTTTATTCATCGTCTGTCTTGCATTAGCAGTATTTGCATGTGTCTTATCCTGGAACACATATTCATGGAACCAACCATTGTGCTAATGCTTCACTGCGGCTAACTCACTTCCTCGTCTAGATTTTAGACGTGGATTCGACTATGATGGAAGCATGCAACGTGGCATATTTTCACTAAAAGCATTATCTGCTCAAGCTACATAACTTTTCAGTTGCACCTAGACATGGATTCGGATATAAAGATTCTGTGTTGAAGTTAGATACTGTAATAATGTGTTATGTGTCTAATTGGTAAAATTTACACGAGTATCGTTTGTCGATAATATCACATGATAAATGATAATTATGCATAGAAGTTTTAATGGTAGAATCTGATTGGTTTTTGGTTATGTCAACTTATATTTCCTCAGTAATTTGTGTGATGAAATTATTGCACTTCTCTAGGAATAGAGGACATAGTTTTACTGGTTTAAATTAGGTTTCAAGTTGAAAGACTATACATACTATTGTTCTCTTACGTGTTCCCAGAAATGGAGGGAAGCAACATCTAGCTGGAGATGCTGTGGATAACAGCCAGTTGATTGAACTGGCATGAATTTACACTTTAAGCACGTGGAGGACGGGGAAGAGACGGTTGTGGAAAAGTGTAAATTCAGCTTTATTTATGTCTTATTTCAGACAAAGCAATTCTAAGATTTGACAAAGATTTGGTACCAAAAATTTTGCTTCTTACAGGATCAGTCCTTGTGTAGCCTAGCAAGAAATCTAACGACTATTTTTGTTTCAGTAATGTGTTTTTACAGTTAATCATCAATTTGATAAGTCTATTAATGTGCTTCAAATATATCAATTTGTTGTTGGATTTTAGTAAATTGTATATAGTATTTACTACAGGCATGTCCCCTTTGTTTAAATTCTTAAAGCGTGCTTCTAGTTCATACAGTTCAGATGTGTTATCTTTTTCGGAATACATTTCTTTTGCAACTAACCATATCTCAGCTGCAGTAGCATAGAGTACAAAATTTTCATGTATGTCGGGTGTCACCAACCCAATCAGCCAAGACATTAGCATGAAGTTTTTAGATTTTCAACTTTTGAACTTGTGCCTGTAGTGGCAGCAATAACATCTCTAAAGAGATAGTCTTTCTTGTCTCTATCAGTGATGAACATGTCATGAACTAGGAGATATAATTGTTTTCAGTAAGTTTGTGATTTGTAATCTTAATGAGAGCTCCATCAAAGGAGGAAAAGACGAGGCATTAGACCCTACTCCTAAAGGTTGTTCAAGAGCAGAGGTTGCCTTTGTTTCATTTATCTCAATCCGAAAGGTAGCCATATTTCATACAAATTTGTTAGGAAGAATGAGATGTCTCTGGTACCATATAGAAAGAGTTAAGAATTTAAACATATATTTTCATATTAGATTTGAGTTTACAAATGGAGCTTCTATAGAGGAGTGGTACATCCAACGGCTATAAACTGCCACTTTTGTCAGCTATAATCGGCCTTGTCACTGAAATAGTGAACTTTTCATTATGCTAGCTATATGTGTGTATAAGTCTACAGTATGTGTGTATAGATGTATTTACATATGTAGTTTGCTGTATAACATGTGTATTTTGCTGTATATGTAAAATTGTCACTAAACATGATTATGGATCAAACAAGAAATTGGTTGTGTAATGTACATACAAGAAATTGCTTGTGTAATGTACATACAAGAAATTGATTGTGTTATGTACATGTTGTGGTTAATTTTTTCTGAGTGTTGCGTTTAGCACATTTGCGCTGTTCTTATGTAAAATAGGTACCCACATGGCAAAGGACTTGAGAGCTCCTTCACTAAAGTTATTCCATATATCTAGCTTGTGGATCTTTTAATGCAACTGTGTCTTTTTACCTGGATAATGATGTAGTTAGACCCCCTTTCCCAAACTGGCTGTACTTGTGAATTCTTATCAACTACCTGAAAAAGTCTTGTAGGTTCATGAGTTATGTATTTGACTCTTCTATCTTTCGTCAGGGCTATGTGTATACATTTAAATGTGATTTTCCTTTTTGACAGTATGATGAGTGCATTAAGGATTGCGACAAAGCTGTTGAACGAGGGAGAGAACTTCGATCAGATTTTAAAATGGTTGCAAGGGCATTGACAAGAAAGGGAACTGCCTTGGCGAAGCTGGCTAAATGTTCAAAAGATTATGATATTGCTATTGAAGCTTTTCAGAAAGCATTAACAGAACATCGCAATCCTGATACACTTAAAAGGCTGAATGATGCTGAGAAGGCAAAGAAAGAGCTAGAGCAGCAGGAGTATTTTGATCCACAGATAGCTGATGAAGAACGTGAAAAAGGTAACTATGTTTCCTGTCATGATTGCTGTCTCAGCAAAATATTATGCTGCATATGTCTCACATTTTGGCGTGAAAACTTGAAGGAAATCAATATTTCAAAGAGCAGAAGTACCCAGAAGCAGTTAAACACTATACAGAATCTCTGAAAAGAAATCCTAAAGATCCAAGGGTATTGACTTGTCCAATATACTGCTTTCTTATAGTTTTTGTGTGGAGCTCAAATAGTTTAGTTCAATTTCAGACCTTCAGCAACAGAGCGGCCTGTTACACAAAACTTGGGGCTTTGCCTGAGGGACTTAAAGATGCTGAAAAGTGCATTGAGCTTGACCCCACGTTTACCAAGGGTTACACAAGAAAGGGGGCTGTACAGTTCTTCATGAAAGAGTACGATAAAGCCCTCGAGACATACCAGGAGGGCTTGAAGTACGATGGAAACAATCCGGAACTGCTTGATGGAGTTAGAAGGTAATAGCTAGTAATTTACTTTCTGGGACCTTGTCTTTAATGGTGCTATTCAGCATCTTGATTGATTGGTGGAAACTTTTCTGAATAAATTGCTGCAGATGTGTGGAACAAATAAACAAAGCCAGTCGTGGAGACCTAAGCCCCGAGGAACTTAAGGAAAGACAGGTATGATGCGTACACTTGTTTTTCTCTTGAATGGAGCTACAAAATTCTGATTTGATGCAATTTGCAGGCCAAGGCAATGCAAGATCCTGAAATTCAGAATATCCTCACTGATCCAGTAATGAGACAGGTATTTGCCAATAGTTTTTTCCTCAAGTGTAACTGCTTCCTTCAAGAGTTCTGTTTCTTTTTTTTTAAATACTTTTTTGTTTTTGAATCTGCTGTTGTTTATGAATAATTTGACTTTGTCGGTGAGTAAGAAATGGTTGGTCTGTTGCAACAGGTTCTAGTCGACTTACAGGAGAATCCTAGCTCGGCTCAGCAGCACATGAAGAACCCGATGGTGGCGAATAAGATTCAGAAGCTCATTAGCTCAGGAATTGTCCAAATGAGATAGGGAGGAGGTAAAACCAGCAAGATTTTATGGAAACCTGTGAAGGGGCAGGCTCATTTTGTTTTAGTTGTATTTCATCAGAACTGACAACAACGTTAGCGATTTTGACAAATCTTTATATGCTTCTTTGGATATGCCCTTTTTCTGATACTTCTTTGTTCTTTAGCTAATCTGTTTGCCCGTTTGGAGGTGCTTAATTTTTGTTCTTGATATGCACTTGGGCTTTGGTTAATCAAAATAAAATGCAAGTTCTCTATCGCATTTGGGGGTTGGAGTGTGTTGCTACTGGTAGGAGAATCTTGATCGAGAATTTTACAGGGTGATCTTGGGAGGGGCGACAGTTGCATCACTGATCTTCTTGCTTCATTCGAGGCCTTATGCATATCAATGTAATAGAATGGTAATCATATCATACAGCAAAATTGAGAATATAAGTTCCTATCTAAAAATCCAAAACATCTGGAAAATAAGGAGTGAGGCTAAAATTAAGGTAGTCTTGTAGTTATGTGGTCATAACATGATTCTAACGAATGGTCTGCACATGACAGCAGACGATACTTGTCCAATATGTTTACAGTAACTAGAAGGTGTCATCCATGTGGAGTGGTCTCAGGTGGCGATTAGCTAGGGAAATAGTTGAATTTGTCAGTGTTTTTGAAAAGAATTGAACAAGATTTAGCTAGCGAAATAATTGAATTTGTCAGGCTTTACGTCGATATGGACGAATGTTGGATTTCTGTTCTATCGTCGCTAAACACATAAATATTTTTGCATAATGTCTCCGAGTGTATGACGAATTTGTAATGTTTAGAAACATAATTGCCATGTCCTTCATATACAGTTGTAATGACGATGGATATTCGAGTTGTTCTCGTCAAAGCAAAATGTAAACCACACCTGAAGTCACTAAATGGGTGTTATATATTCTTTACATGGATTTATTATTTTTGATATTTGTGATATTTTTATTCTAACATGCATGTACTATTACTTTGTCCGTAGTCTCTTTCCAAATACATCTTTATGGTATGATTAGAAGCAAAAATTTTCCAAGGCTAACTTCTAGCTTCCAGTGTAATTTTCTGGAGTATATTATTACTTAGTCATCTCACAACTAGGCCAGTGATTTTGGAACCTTTTGGGTCTTTCACATAACTGTCAACCGACCAATTCCTATGGCAATAATTATTTGTTTGATTGTTCACTTAAAAGATGAAAATATAATATAGCATAATTTGGCATATCAACCTAAATTTTCAAACCGTTCTTTCTTTTATTTGAATGTATAAAGATAAAGTTATTGTTTATACAAGAGAAAGGACTGATACAAATCTTTAAAGATAAAGTTACGTACATACAATATGTAATTTCCATAAATACGTAGAAATACCTGAATATATAGTTTAGACATACCTAAATATATAGTTAATAAGGTAAAAAGTTTGTGACAGAGGATATTACATAATTGATATCCCGTCGTCGATGACAATGGCCACGTTCTCTTGCTATCTTCGAAGCTCTATCGCACGCTGTAGCGGTATGCTTGAGGAACAAGTAAGGTTGTTGATTTTTAACTTTGAGGTCACGTGTTAGAGCTAAAGAAATAGATTCTTACACAAATTGTAGGATAAGGTTGCACACATCAGATCGCGAAGCGATCCGGCCTTTCTCTGTCCCTGCGCAAACGCAAAATAGTTTTTTGCACAAAGTGTAGGGTAAAACTGCACATATCAGGTCGCGAAGCGATCCAACCTCTCTCTGACTCTCTGCAAACGCGGAAGCCTAGTGTACCAGGAACGCTTTTGAGGTGTATAATAATTGCATGGGTGACATTGAACAGTTACAAGAAAACATTTGAGAATTAAAAACTCATAGATGGCAGAGAATATGCAAGAAAACATTAGGTTTGGTGGAAAGAAGTCTGAGAGTTTTTCCCAATAATATTGTTATAATATGCTTAAGATCTCACATTGAAATCCACAAATGATTTTGATTCCTATGCAATCCCCCATATAGTGCGCCGTTATTCTCGATCTATGTTCGGATTCTACATTACTTATGCCAATAAGTTGGGATAGGATCCCCTCACCGCAAAGAAGGTGCGGTGATGCGTGACCGCACGACACGTGGCAGCAAGGGGAGGTGGTGAGGTTAGATGAGGATCACTTGCATCTAACCTCACCACCCTCTTTGCTGCCACGTGTCGCGCGGTCACAAAAAGAGTGAGGAAAGTGGGGTTAGAAGATCCAAACCTCAATAAGTTGTCTGTCCAGAAAGAGAATATGTTCTTTTTGTGCCTGTCATCGGCATGCTAATCTATATTTAAAAAACATAAGAACTTTTCTATACACGAAATAAGTTGTTACAACACATGCTACATGGAAAGAACAAGTTTTTTTTAAAATGAAAACTTTATGAATGTAAAAAATTTTCAACCGTGCTGAGGTCCCAGCTCTAACTACGTGAGTTATAAAAAGGCATTTCCGGTGCAATAGGATTCTGCTTTTACGCGTACGGGAAAGGTAAAGCGATCAGATTTCTGCAGCCTTATCCTACAATTTTTTGTGCAACATGCTGTTTTCGCGACTCGAACCCGTAACCTTAAGGTCGTAAAGCTCCAACCTTACCCGACACGTCCTACTGGAGTTATATCTTATTCAAAGAGCTGCACATAATTTTTTTTCTAAAAAGATCATGTTAGCATCTGCGATGCCATGTTGTTTTTCCTTGTCTCCTTTTTCTTCCTCTCCTTTTAAACTCCACGTATTAGGGGAACACCTTGCTTGACTGGTGTCACTAGCTTCTTGCATTGATGTGCAATATTCATAAGCAAGAATATATAATATGGTATTAATTTAGTTATTATAATGTGCTTTTCAGATAAAAGCCGTTAGTTTCGACAAATAGTACGTATCATTCTTCTATGTAGTAGGGATATCTTAACCAGTGTAGAAGTATTAGGGGGGAGAAAAGCTAAAAATATAAATTTTTCGTAGAAGATGAATTTTGATAGAAATTTTTTTGGTCAAGGTAACGAAAATCCTGACTTAAAACTTGTCCTAAAATTTGTAAAAATATATACTCAATAAATCAGGTTCATTTCTTATATGCTTGTATAAACTATATATAAAATATGTTCTTATTTTATCCCTAGATATTTTTAATCCAACTTGTCAACATCCTTGTACTGTCTTCCTGTTCCTGTCTATGTTCCTTAGATCTGCGTATATTCATGTTTAGATAGTTGCAAAAGTGAATGCGTTGGAGCAACTAGTAAGGTTATTGGTTTGTGACTTTGATGTCACAGGTTTGAGCCGCAGATCGAAACAGTCTCTTATACAAAGTATAGGTTAAGACTGCATACATAAGATCGCGAAGCGATCCGACCTTTTCCCGAACTCTGTGCATACGCAGAATTCTAGTACACTGGGAACGTTCTTATTCTCATTTGTATGGCTTGATGATTCCACGACATAGATTGCTATGTTAATTTATATAAGTACGGGGACGAAATCAGAAACGATCAGCAGTATTTGAACTAGTAATGCTTCCTGTTGGAAAGAACAAGACTAGTTCTATCACTGAAGGGAGGAGATTGATTAAGTGCTGCATCTAGAAATGGGAAAAATATATTCCAGGAAAAAGAAAAAAAGGGAAGACATCAAATTCTGACTCAACTAGTACTTAAAACAGAGATATATAGCCAATAGTCAAAGGCGGGCTTTGAAGCAACGGGCCGGTAAGATTCATGGTTTGTCATCTTGAGGTCATGGGGTCGAGATGTGGAAACAACTAAGTCTACGTACATCAGATTGCGAGACAATTCGACCATTCCCTAGACTTTGCGTAAACGCGGAAGCCTAGTATACCAGGGATGTCTTATATAGCCAATATTCAGTAAACTTGCGTCATTAGTTGTAACAATCACATTGCAAATAACTCGTGTGTCGAACCTTGTACGTGTACTGGAACTGTAACGTCAGTCTTTTTTTAATACATACTTAACCTTTATTTAAGAGCAGTTAATAGACCGTCGCCTATGACGGGGTGTGGGGGGTCGGATGTACGCAACCATATCCATGTGTTAGAAATACACAGAGGTTGTTTCCTGATGACCTATAATGAAAATTGCGTCAAGCTGTGTCTATCAACTGCTACTTCACAATATAAGAAGCGCAACCAATTTAGTGAGTCACGTTGCTTTATTATATCATATTCCAAAGTCTAAAAAGATTGTGTCATTGACTCCATTAGAAACAATACGGTAAGATCTCCTCCTTCTACAACCCTTCTCTTGGGAGCTGTTATATAGGATCAGAATTCACGAGTGCGAATTAAATACTTAGAGATGAGAAAACCTTACAAAACTAGATGACTTAAGGGGTAATAAAAGAGGCAACACTTTTATGTTTTTCAGCAATATGATCCACCAAGGCAAGTGCAACACTAGTCACATGAGCAACATGACTGACTCTTCTCTTTACAGCATTCTTGATATCTCTATCCATCAAAGATCTAGATATCCCAACAAGACAAATACTATCATCAGTCAAAGCAGCACTAACCCATGTCACCACATTGCTCATATGCCAATTAAACCTCTCTTCTTTAGCCCTCGCGACGGCCGAGTCCACTTGAGCTAACCTCCCAAGCTCCCTTAAGGAGTTGGTAAGCTGTTGGACACTATCATCCATGTTTCCTATGCAATCCCTCATAGCTTTGGTATTTTATGGTATGTGATGGTGAGCCTCTTTGCTCATAAAGATTGGAAATGAAGAGTGAAACGGATCGAGCTCGAGATAGGCTGATTTCTATGGCTGCTTGAGCTAGTTGTGTTTTGGTTGGTTGGATGGTGAAAGAATATCTAGAGAGACATTTGGTGCACAAGTCAGGGTATAGTGTGATTTTGCATGATGATATGATGAAATCAGAGAGTTTTGTGGATGATGCAGATCGATCTGCGTTAGCAATTGGATGATTGATGCATAGGAGTATGAAGAAGTAGAGGCCAAAATAGCTCATGTTTTGTGAAGCTTGTGTTTTTCTCATGGACTCTTGTTTTCAGTGGAGGGAGGTGGAGGATTTGCAGAGTATGTTGGGGTTTTTATTGATCAGCAATGTCGATTAGTAGACATATATATAATGGGAATTTATGTTTTTCTACATACACTCACTTGTGCAGCATTAGGGTGAAATACATCTTGGTTAGTCCCGTCTATGTTATATTAACTTTAATTTCCATTCCTAAGGTAGTGAAGGACACCATCTTCCTTGATTTTAAAATATGATGAAATAAAGCTAAATGGCTCACTAAATTGGTTGCACTTCATATATTGTGAAGTAACAGTTGATCGACACATTTTGACGTATCATTATGGGTCATCGGAAAACAATCTATGTATGTTTTTAATACATGAACCTCACATATCCTGCTATAGATAGGAATCTATAAGGTAATAGGATAATGTTGTTGTTGTTGTATAATGGACTGGAAAATTTCACGGCATATTTTAAATGTAATCACTTGACAAGCACATATTAAATTTAATGACTTAACCAAGTACTTAAACAAGTGGAATGTGCACTTGACCCCAGCCCAATTTTAAAAATGCTATTTCTTTATCATAGTGCTCCGCTTATCATAGTTTTGAGTCAAATATATTTCTAAATTTGGAACTGAATACTTCGACTAAAGGAATTGCTACTTGCTATCAAAATTATTGATAAGGTTGTTGGAAATTTAGGCTCAGAGGACATTGAAAATGACAAACCAAGTAGAAGTCTAAGGAAAATAGAAAATAATATCAACGAAATAATTTTTAAGTTTATCTCAAATTTTCTTTAGAGGTATACAAGATTGTAGGAAAGAATTACAATAGTATGATATTCAAACATAAAGAGAAATGAAGCAAGAAGAAGGAAAATAGCCGAGACGTAACAAATGTTACTCTTCTTAAAGCAAAATTGCATCCACCATTGAGCAATATAAATTACGTGGCAAATATCTCCCACGATATAAGGGCTTCTTTTTATTGTTTGCTCCATGAGAATAAGATTGAACTTTTCTATTTGAAGTTCTTAACACCAGAAGAAGGGGAAAAGACAGGCAAGAATTTTGCAAGTTTTCGCAAAAGACTAAGAAAGTTTTATCAATGATCATTTCAAAGTCTATAGAAAAATATATCTCAAGTATATGAAAACTCTATCTTTAAAACCTTTTGATCTTTATATTTATGAATTCAATTCACAAGAAAGAAATTGATTTTGACACTTCTACGGAATTTAACTTCCAAAATTAGTTTATCACCGTTGAACCAAGTTGCATTATTTCATCAAAAGACTGCAGAAACATTCTGCTGTCTAAAGTCACCGAACGTTTGGTAAATTTTACCAAATGTTGGATTCAAATTTTTTTGAATGCCGTAACTCAGGACTCATCACCGAACTCTGGACTAAACATTTGGTAAACGATTTCACCAAATGTTCGGTGAAGCGTTAGGTCACTAGACATAAACTTCAGAGTTACAACTAACTCAAAGACCGCACCCAGAGTTCATCATCGAACGTTTAGTCTTACTCACTGAACGTTCGTCACCTCAAAATGCAGAGAATTCATATTATCGTCTCACTTCTACGTTTCACTTCATTCTCTAATCAACCTTTTTATATGTTTTTATATAAAATTGGAGCACTTTCTAAAACACTTTTATGTGTTTTTTCCCCCGCAATCGTCCACATGATCCAATATTTATATAAGAACATCTATGAACAATTATAAACTAACCCCTCTGATATTAAACAAAGATAATGACACATAATGGACGATGACTCATGTCTTGAATCACCACGTAGTATAACTAGAAATACATAAACAGAAATAAGATGACAGAGACGTCTTTAATGATGCTTCAATACTATTTATATGGACAAGCAAAAGACATGCCAATGTCTACTTCACACAAGTTTGCGGTTTGATGCAAATTCAACCATGCATCCAGTCTCAAGTTTCTATAAACGTTGTATTAAGTTATTCTAAACTCTCATAGAAAATGGCACCACCTCCACACTTATGCAAGTAAAATTTATGAAGTGCGTAACATCATCATAAATTTGGCTATGAATTTCATTAAGAGTTTTAGTATAAGGCTTTCAGTTATGTATTTTTAGACACCTACATACATAGACACACATGTGTATATGTGTGTGTACATATATATCTGTGTGTATATGTATGTGTGTTTTGTGTGTGTGTATATGTTATAGTATAGTATACAACTTTCAGCCTTATATAAACATAGGAAAGGTGGACCAAACCTTGATTCTTACTATGAAATGCAATGACATTTACCACTAGCCCGTTTGAAAATCATGATTTTGACTTTTGATTGAAAAAATATATTACCAACATATATTGTGTAAAATATTTAACATGCTATATATATTTTAATTCTCTGAACATGATTTTTAATATGAAGTAAGTGGGTTGTATAAATAATGTCATTATTTTATACCAAATTTATTTCGTATACTAAATAAAATATGTATGCAAAGGGAATAAGTTAGGACTTTATTAGAAACTATCAAAGTTAAAAGTCATTACCATAATCATGGTCGTAAAAGGACACATAACACATGAACCATGACTTATGGGGACATGTTAGGGATCCGTAGGCATGCAGATGTACTTGATTTGGGCAACATAATCCTCCAGCAAACTCTATTGGGTTTATAAGTAAACATTTGTAATTGAGTAGACTATATTGAGATATGTATATTAATATTTTATAATCTCGCTACTTTGATAGAGTCTATTTATATTTTGTTACCGGAATAGTTCTAGATTAATTTCCACACGTCAAAACTAGGAGCGGGGGGGGGGGGGGGGGGGGGGTTCCTCTAGTAGGCAAAGGTTAGTCGATGAGGCCATGAGGACATAGTCCAGTTGGTATTTGGATTGAGATTTGCTCCAATAGGTCAAAAGTTCGATTCCAAAGACACGCACGCACAGTGTGGGTGTTCCTCTGCTGCTAGGCCGAAGGCTGGTTTGTGGGGGATACCTTGTGTGGGTCACTGTGTAAGATCTCACTCAACTTAAGATGTTAAGTTCCTGATTTACATTCTCCACATGCTTTTTTGGATTGGAGCAGTAGAGTACCCGATTTCACTTTTGCTCCAAGGTCAATGAGACCAACTGATATACTTTATAATCGTTCGACAATCACATGGGGTGACAGGAGACCAAAGGGTCAATGAGAACCTTATCCTAGTTTTTTTTAAAAAAAAAAGCATATAACGTACAGCATATTATATAAATAGTGGCAAACGTTTGCTTATTTATTTTCACTAATTTGTGTTGATTTATCTATTTCTCTAATGTTTTCAACAATTAAGTTGAATCACCCTATTTGCACTTAAAAATCGGTGTACTTTCTATGCTTTAATAATGTAGTATTATGGATTCACTAGTCAGGAAAATATTCGTGACAGAGTCCATCAAAAAATACTACTCTTTATTCTAAAAAATATTATCACAGTTCAGTTTATGTATCTAAATAAAATATACTTATCCAAACTGTGGTGCATATCATACTACCCGCAAAAAATAAAAAACAAAAAAACAAAAAAAAAAACTGCGTTTGCTTTCGGACAACATACGATACCTTATTTAAAATTAAAGCGTAAACTTTCGGGGTTATCAAATTCAAAAACATGGTTCAGTTCGTGTACATTGTTCGATTTTATATGGAAGTAGTTTCACTAATATATTTATGCGAGTGGAGGACCAGCTAAGCCATTCTACTAACTTTTAAGATTCTTTCTATTTAAGAAAGGATTGAGTTAATTTGTGGTCTTAAGGCTTAAATGACAATTATATACAACAACAACAATCATACCAAGTATATCGCAAAGAGTCTGGAGAGGGTAAGCGGCAGTCATACAATACATTCATACCAAGGAATAAAGAGTTTGCTTTCAATAAGACACGCGACTCTATACGTACCTGCATAGATAGCACAATAATGAAAATATGTACTAGTGAAGGTATTTTATTAAACATGAACGGAAATTTTCCGATCTTAAAATAGTCATAACAGTGGATACGCACAAATAGTTAAAAGACAAATACCAAAACAAACAAAAAAGTACAAAGTCAACCTACAGGGTAACTACAATATAATCCTCTAAGTATTCTCTAAGGTGCTCCTATATCCTGTCTACCCCTCCTTAACCTTAATCCTCGGCCTCCGTGAACTCATATCATGGACTATGTCCTCAGAGATGGGTAACTCTAGTAAGTCATGCGAATCTGCTCATCCCACGTCAATTTGGACATGCCTTTACTCCTTTTTCCTTCTACATTGAGGCTTTCAATTGACCTGGCAGATGTCGTTATCTGTCTCCTCATGACATGCCCAAGTTATCCCTATCTTCCCTCCCTTATCTTATCTGCTACACTAGCCAGCCTTAACATTTTTCTATATACCTCATTTCTTGTCATGTCTAGCCTTGTATACCCACACATCCACCTCAACATCCTTATATCTGTCACTTCCATCTTCTGTGACTGCGTTCTCTTAACGGCCTAGCAGTTTGTTCCATATAATATTGCCGGCTGCACTGCTACCCTATAAAATTTTTCCTTTAATTCAGTTGGAAAATTCTCTTACAATGAAATATCGAAATATCAAAATTAAAAATGACAATTCTATGAAATATCGAAATTTAAAATGAACAAGAGTGTATTAGACGATTAAAGACAAACTAATACAAAGAGATCTGGTAATAAGTCTCCCATATATTTCAAAATTCTCTTTTTTCAATCGTTAAATTAGTGGCATCTATAAATGTTGCTTAAATTAAATAAAAACTAAAAAATATGTGACATTTACTTAAGAAACTCAGGTCAAATAATAAATAAGAACAATATAACGTGATCTTAGAAAATATGAATCGGTTTGAATCATTTGTATCTCTCTTTGTAGTTAATGATCTCTTACACATGCAAGTGATTATTATTATTATTATTAGTATTATTATTATTATTATTATTATTATTATTATTATTATTATTATTATCATCATCATCATCATCTAAACAGGGCAGGTGTTTAAAACTTTAAATTCATGTACAACTTATAAAATTAGTATGGCATTTTAAAAAAAAGCAAATTAAAATATACACATCTTGATTACAAGGATGGGGATAGGATCCCCTCACCGCAAATGGAGTGCGGTGACGCGTGACCGCACGACACGTGGCAGCAAGGGGGGATGATGAGGCTAGATGAGGGTCACCCGCATCTAACCTCACCACCCCTCTTTGCTGCCACGTGTCACGTGGTCATAAAGTGGGTGAGGAAAGTGGGGTTAGGAGATCCTTCTGTGAAATCCTTCGGGAGTTATTTTTGTCTAAACTAGGAAAAATAATTTGCCAATTTGTTTCCTTTTTAATTATATATCTATTTTTTTTGGGACAAAGATATAATCAATTGTTTTTGTTTTTGTTTTTTTTTTTTGGCCCAAGAAAGGTGGTATATCCACGTTTGAAAGATCCCCCAAACGGCTCGTGTGACAGAGACGTATAAAGCGAACCCCCTTAACTGCTCTTACATTTCATCGAACATCCTACAGGCAACAACTGCTCATTCTTCAGAGAAAAATCTCATAACAGCTTCCTAATCCGTCGTTTCCAGATGGCAACCCCACTTCCGCCGATCTCCGCTGCAATTTCGACCTTGCTCCTAACTGTGATTTGCATCCAACTGGTGGAGGCCCAGTCACCTCCGTCGTGCATTTCTGGTTTGGTACCGTGTGCCAATTATCTTAACTCAACCAAACCACCCGAGTCTTGCTGCAAGCCACTGAAAGAAGCGGTGACTCATCAGCTTGAATGCCTTTGCAGTCTTTTGCAGAATCCTGATCTGCTGAAATCTTTCAATATCAATGTTACTCAGGCCCTTGCTCTTCCTGGATATTGTGGAATCCCTGGAAGTGTTAACGATTGCAAAGGTATGTTTAAAATGTTGAATAAAGCCTTGACTTTTCATTTGCTGGTTTTCTTTACGCTTTCTGTAATTTTGGTAGGATCTTTGGTTTCCATCACCAAATGGAAATTATTATTATTTCTTAAATCTTCGTCATTGAGTGGCTGTTCTTCAAAACGTTAATCTGGCAATTTTTTTCCATTTTAGTAGTAATTTGGTGAAGTCTGGCCTTCTTTATTATTTTAAAGAAATTCCTCTGCTTCCCCCTACCAGGGCCCACTCCTCCCCCGGCGGCCTGTTAGTTTTTTTTTTTCCCTGTGTGCGCGTGTGTGTGAATTGGGGTTTGGGACTTTCGGGCTTGAGATTTGTTTTTTTTCATTTATATTTGTTTGGTGTTATAAAATATTCTGCAATTCCAGATCATGCTTTTACAAAAAAAAAAAAATAGAAAAGAACAAATCCAAGTCATGCTTATGCTTCTGTTGGTCTTGAGAGTTTTCAGGTTTAATCTCTCTCTCTCTCTTTTTTTTTTTTTTTGGGGGGGGGGGGGGGGGGGGGGGCAGCGGCTGTTATTTCTGGATTAATGTTGCGATTTCCAAGATGTGAATTTTATAAATCTATATAAACAAAGAATCCTTTTTTTTTTTTTTTTTTGCTTTTTTTGGCTTCCTTATAAAGTAGTTTTGTTTCCTTTGATGAACTCAAAGAAGATTAAGAATGGTATAGATTATTCTAAATCATGAACAAAGTGGTGACATTATTATATTTGGATTTTTTTTTTATTACAGCCTTGGCTCCAGGTTCATCTCCTTCCTCTAGCCCACCTGCTACTCCACCTGCTACTCCAGGTAATTTTATTTGTTTGTTTAAATGAGTGGTATTTTAAAATTATCTAATTAATTTGGATAAAGCATAACCAAACACATGGAAGAAGGAAAGCTTCCTTTTATTCTTTTTCTCGAGTCATCTGGCCTGCACAAAGATTTCACCTAATACATCAACAACAACATTACCCCATTGACTTAGAGGCACCCCATTACCTTAGAGGCTCCCGCTTATAGCGGGATATGAGAGTTCGGATGTACGCAACCATACCCATTTGTTAGAAACACACGAATGTAGTTTTCCGATAACTCATAATGAAAATTGCGTGTCGATCAACTGCTATTTCACAATATAAGAAGCCCAGCCAATTTAGTGAGTCATTCTGATACTTTGTATTTATTGTAAGCCTTTCACATTATTAGATTCATCCAGTTCAGGGTCTCTCTTTATTTATTTATTTGCCTCCAGCAAATCCAGATGCTAATTGATTAATAAAATGACCAAGATATTTTCTAAAAGAGTGTTATGTATCCATGTCTCTGACAGCTCATAATACAGAATTTGTAATGTAGTTTGAATGGTAGCATGTGTCTTCATTTACTGACATTAAAACTCATGTCGTTCACTACCCTAATGGGTGAAGGTTGTTGATTCATTCATCATCCTAGAAATAATTGAGAGGGGAGTGCTGAGTTGGACTTTTGGAAGGATGAGTTCTATTTTGTGTAAACAATTTTTTTTTTGGTGTGGTGGGGGTGGGGGTGGGGTGGGATATTGCTCTGTTGTTTATCATTAGATGATAACAATCATATGGGTATTATGCTAGAGAAGAAGTGAAAGAATGACAATTGTCACCTGTCTTCATGTTTATTTACAAAGTGTAATCTCAACTATCTCTGCTCAGTGTAAGATAAAAATGCGTTCTGTTTTAAACAGACCTTTCCGTTATAAAGTGATTGCTTTGATGCTAATGCTGTGATGTATACAATTGCATTGAAATGGTTTTGAGATCTCAAGGGCAGAAAGTTGGTCCTGCTAGGCTGTTTGTGTTTGAGAATACTGCTGCATAATGTCCACAAATATCCCCATCCTTTAAACCTCAGTAACTACTAATCATGTATTTTGCATACCAATGGCATCTACCTTTAAGCAGCAACAACATATCAGGTAGTGCTGAGCATGTAAGTAATGAGAACATGTGATCCATATAATCAATCAGTTATCAATGTTATCTGCAATGCTTTTTTAGTACTTTAAATTGAACCTCTTGTTTGAACGGAACCGCTATAAACGAGAAAGAAGCACTTACTGTAGTACTGTAGATGGTGCCTTAAATGGATTGCAGCTGGTGATTTGCCTTGGCCTTGAACTGTAAGTTCTCGTTAAGTCTGGTGGTATGTCATGACCTATCACCGGAGAAACCTTCTCTTAACCCAAACTTTCTGTACCAAAAAGTTTGTTAAGTATATGTTCTCATCGGCCTAAGTTTTTTGTTTTTGTTTGTGAAATGGTAATTCATTCTTGGCGGTTCTGCCTTACACATTTGCTCGTTTTCTACAATGATTTGCAGGGGCACCTAGTGGAAGTGAGAAGAAGAGCAATGCCGTGGGAATCCTTGCTTCTAGTGGATCATCAATCCTGCTCATGCTTGGGGCTGCCTTGATGCTTTGCTAGATTATTCTTTGCGCCCTAATATTATCTTTGTATTTGGGGTTCCATTTTATGCTGGCTTGATTTTTAAAGAGGGAAAGAAAGTCGAAATTACTTGGCGTAGCATTATATAAGCTTCGGTTGAACATTCAATTTCACTTCTATGTATTACATAATATTATTGGTCGTTTAGTTTTCTTTGAAATGTAATTTTGTATTGCATGACATAATAATTGAATTTTTTTCTTTTTAAGTAACATGTTCGTTACTCTTAAAAAGTTTAGATAGATGTAGTGGACTCTACAAGAGCAAAATCATATGTACTACTAATTTAAGGAATTTAAGTGTTGAAAGATGCGTCCATTTCCAATAGAATCAAAGATACACTCTTCTTTGACTTTGGAATATGATGGAATAAAGCAAAATGACTCACTAAATTGGCTTGGTTTCTTATATTGTGAAGTATCAGTTGATTGACACAGCTTGACGTAATTTTCATTATAGGTTATCGAAAAAAAACCTTTGTGTGCCTAACACATGGATATGGTTATATACATTCGATCCTCTTTTACCCTGTCATGGACGGGAGTCTCTAAGGCAATGGAGGTAATGTTGTGGTTGAAGTGTTGAAAAATGCGTGTGGTACTCGAATGTGTTGGAAATGCGTAGAGTACCCAAATGTGAGTTACTTTTGGTACTTAACATATGCATTTCTTTTGGTAGCCAAAATATGCTCGTCTTTTTAGTGCAGATAATGAATGGTGAATTGTCTCTAGAAGAGCTGTGTGATATGGAAAAAAAACAATAAACAAAGTTGTCACAATGTTGATACTTCAATTGCACAATGAGAGAGCTCCATGGTATTTGTCGCACTGATACATTCTGTATGAGATGCACCCAATAATATAAGATCACACGATGTAAGATCTCACAGTTTTATAACGAAAAACATGAGTTATATCAAATATATATAATTGATAAGGTTCCATAGTCTTTATTACATTGATAACATCGGCTTAAGATTGGTTACATATTATATGATATATTATAAGATTACATGACCTGACATGTCACAGTTTAAATAAAAACATGGCTCAAAATCAAACTAATAATGAGAGGGCTCGACTTTGTTTATTACATATCCATGTTCTATTTGTAATCCATCAAATATTATAAAATCATACGAACTAACATCGCATAGTTTTAAGATACAAACACATGTTGTGTCAAAATATACAATAACGCCTTTTATTGCATTAATATCTATGCTTGAGATTGATCAAATATTATAAGATTACATAGTCTAACATTTCACAATTTAGAGTAAAAACAAGACTCAATGTCAAACTAGATAAAGAGAGAACTCAAGGCCCTTTATTTTATATATATGTTCTTTTGAATCTATTAAATGTTGTGAAATTCGGCCGTTAATATATACTGGATATGGTTAATTGATTGATTGATAAATGTTGTGAAATCACACAATCTAACATCTCACACTTTTAGAATAATAACACGTGTTATGTCAAAGTTAGGGGCGTCAAACAAGTCGTGTATCGTGTTTCGTGTTTCGTGTTTTTCGGGTTTCGTGTATCAAAGTGTCATACCCATACCTTACTCGTTTGCTTCGCGTGTATGGACCTAGATACCTAAACCCGTACATGTCAGGTTTCGTGTCGTGTATCGGGTCTACCCACGAACTCGACAAGTACTAATATTTCAAGTCATGTACATTTCATTTCATGTACTTTTCAGGTATTTTCAGGTTTCGTGTATTTTTCAGGTTTCATGTACTTAAACGACTATTGATACAATGTATGAAACAACAAATAAGTACACAACCAAATGTTAAATATTAAAATGAGTGAGTCCTTTAAACTCAAATTACTTGATTCTGCAATAATAGATTAAAGAAATGCGATTTGGGAATGGAGAAAGAAGGGGAACCGAACAGGGTTACTTAGTAGCGAGGTAGTTTTTTTTGGAAAAATTTTATTATTTATTTTATTAATTATAAATTTTATTTAAAATACATTTTTTTAATTTCGTGTTACCCGCGGGTATACCCGGACACAACCCGCCATTAGCGGGTATCTTTCAGGTCTTACCCGATTTGTACACGAAACCCGCTAAGGTCATACCCATACCTGCAAAAATTCGTGTCAGGTTCGAGTCGTGTTTCGTGTCGTGTCTGAAATTGACACCCCTAGTCAAAGTACACGCTATGTCAAAATATATAACAAGAGGGCTCCACGGTCTTTATTGCATCGATACTTTTGTTTAAAATTGGTCAAATATTATAATCATGTGATCTTACATTTCTCTGTGTAGAATAAAATCACGACTTTCTGTCAAACTAGATAAGAAGAAGAAGCCCCACCGGTAGGTGGCAAAGGTGATTGGGGCTAGAACCTCGACGTCCTGAGTTCGAGTTCGTATGGAGACAATCCTTGTTGAAATATTACAAGGGTTGCCTCTGGGCTGACTGAGTCTCGTGTGTCCTCTCCCTTTGCAGGGCTGCCGGTGGAGCACATCCCTCGATTCACATCCCACCTGGCTAAGAGGCCTTTGATGGTGGGGGACAACTCACTCCCTCATCAAAGATAAGAAGAAGAAAATGGGTTGGCGCTCTTTTACATATATGTGGTCCATTTGGAATCCGAAATTGTATAATCACATCATCTAATATCTCATAGTTTAAGAATAGAAACACACATTATGTTAAAATATATAATGAGTTCACTCCACGGTCTTCATTATATTGATACCTCTACTCGAGATTGGTCAAATATTATAATATCACAAGTTTTACAAATTTAGAACAGAAACACGATTTAACGTAAGCTAGATACAAGATGGCTTAACACTTTTTTTTTTCCGGGAATGGATCGATATTTCATTATACTTGGTCAAAAGCATCATATTTACAACAACATACAGCAATCAAAGACAACTGTAAGTACTACCCAACATCTACATGTGGTTCTATGCCACCAAAACAATATGTAACCTGCAAGACTTTAACTCTACGTGTAACTTCCAAGACAAACGCTTCCGGCGACGCACGTTCCGTTCTCCGGCCATGAAGATATCCATTTCGCCAAAACCAAATTCCATACGCAGCTTCCCGGAAAACATATGCCCAGCTAGCGATTTCTTCATGATATATTAACTTCTCCGCGAGATTCATATCCACCCAAGTATCCAATCTCCGGATTGCAAAAAAACGATGGCGAACATCACAGTGAAGTAGTCTTTTCCATACCCGCATTGCCCACTCACAATCGCGTATTTCGTGTAACTCATATATCGCAAGCCTCTCGCACAGCGGACATTCAGCAGAGTCCGAAATATGGCGTTTCCACAAAAAGCTTACTGACGGCAAAATATTGTGCCGTAGCCTCCAAAGAAAATAATTCATGCGAAGAGGTCCTTTCAACTTCCACACACTGTGCCACGCTTGTGCAGACTGCGTTTCGGTTTCGGCCGTCAAGAACCTATATGCACTCGCCACACAAAATTTACCCGAGCTACTCGGTCTCCACCGGTAGGTCACGTCCCCGCCGCCTGCAAACTGCTGATCGATTTCCAGCCCTCCCAACATAGCTGGAACACTTTTGCGTATACCCCGCCAAACAGCGGATTCTCTCCTACTCGCATGTGTAGCAGTGGGGGAGCCATATTTACTCCAAAGAATACGTGCCCAAAGGTGATCCCGGTTTGTGAGCATCGACCAACATAGTTTCATTAGAAAGGATGTATTCATATGCCTCAGATTTTTGATGCCTAATCCCCCCAACTCCTTCGACACACAAATAGTATCCCAAGAAATGTAGTGGAGGCGGGACTTGCCATCAAGTTCATCCCAGAAAATTTTTTTTATGTGTTTCTCCAAGCAGTCCAACACGCCCCTCGGGATCACCGCAGTCTGCATAACATAGGTTGGGAGGGATGATAACACCGTCTTAACGAGAAGGGTCCGGGCAGCTTGGGAAAGTGCCTTAGCTTTCCAGCGTGCAAGCTTGTTTCGTATGTTCTCCACCAAATACTGATATGTACGTGTAGTGACCCGGCTATGAAGAACCGGGACACCCAGATATTTACCCAAGTCCCCCGTGTGCCTCATCTTCAGCGTGCTTGATAGCATATTAATAGTAGTTAAGGCTGTATTTTCTGAAGTGTGGAACTGCGACTTTGTGACTCATCTTCACCGTAACCCCTTACGATAAGGGGACCTATCCCGAGTCCGACTAGTGTAGTATCCAAGAGAAGCTACTAGTAACGGATAGTACGCCCCAAGTCCCAGTGGTCAAATTCTACTGTTATTTGAGTTAGGATTTATGAGCAAGAGTCTCAAAGCATAGTTCAGTTGATAATCGGGTTGAGATTTGCTCAAAGAGATTAAAATTTCAATTTCTGAGGAATGCTCTTCTGCAAGTGAGAGACATTTTTACGTAAGATCTCATTCAACCTAAAAAGCTATTAGACCAATGATTTATATCTTCTATATATATTTATTAAAGCTGAGACATTAAAACTCCGGAGATGAAGGATTAAAGCCTCCAATCAGTCGGCACATGGTCTTCCCTAAACCCAAAAGCAAAGTATCCGATTTATCGACCTTTTTTTTTTTCTTTACATAACCAACAAATTCGACCTATAATCCTCTTTTACCCAAATCAAATTACAAATTGCTCGACTCTTTTCCTTCTGTTGATTATATCAACGATTTGAATGACAACGATGGATGCTGAGAAGGTACATGAGCTGGAGAAATTCATAAATCAATGCAAGGCCAACCCTTCCATTCTCTCCGATCCTTCCCTCTCCTTTCTCCGTGATTACATTGAGAGGTTCAGTATCATAGTATAATTATTTGGAATCTTTTGTTGATATTGTAGTTCAGTTGAGTTGCATTTTTTTAGCAGTTTTGTTTGATTGAAAAGTTTGAATCTTTTACATTGATTTTTGGTTTCAGTGTCGGGGGAAGCTTCTGCTTCTGCTTAGAAGTCTGAAGGGCAAAAACCGGTAATTTCGTGCTTGAGGAACTATATGTTATTTAAATAGCTGTTTTTAATTGGGGGAGATTTTTTAAACCAATTTTCAATAACGTGGGTTTAGCTGATGCAATGAGATTTACTTTCTCTAATTTTGGTTTCCTGATGCTGCTTCGTGTTCTCTTTACTTTCTTGGAATTACGGCTTAAAAAGACGAGATACCATTGAGCTTGTGATCTCATAGGATATACAGTCTCTATTCTTACAATTTTATCTTGATCCTCTATACAATGAATTACTAAGCATGTTCTGTGCACTTGCTTTCTGTGCGGTATCCTTTAACTAAAATGCTAAGTGCGTTTTTATCTTCATACTACATTTATTGGAATTAACTAGGGAAAAAAATCTATTAAGTTCAAGAGTACAGAGAATCTTTCGATAATGCCTGGTAGCAATTGTCAAGTAAATTCAGAAGCTTTTATATGGCAATCACAAACTAAATAGACGTGATGCGACTATTTGGAAATGCTGGCTATGATAAGTTAATCGCACATGTAGTCGTTTAAGAGGAAGTGTTGAATCTAGATTGTTGATGGTTACATTGGGTTGTTGAGAGAATGTTGAATTTGTTTGCAGAAGTCTCACACAGTGGATGATATTGATGAGGACATGGAGGATGAAGATGATGCAGATTTTTCCACTGATTATGAAGAAGATCCTGAAATTGTGGAATCAGACATTGAGATTGATGACAGATATGTTGTGGAGCAGATAATGATCCTTCACAGCAGGTTACATTCTTTTGGCACTTCCATTTCTCTCTTGTGAATATTTATGATATTTTGGTGATTCCTTCACTTATAATAACTTGTTATATGCCCTGCTCAGATGGGCGATCCTTCCGTAGAGGTCACCGATGAGAGTCGGGATGCTTCTCAGGAGGCAAAGGTTAAGGCAATGGAGGCACTTTCTGAAGGTTAGATGCTTACATATGTTGACCTGATAAGTTTGATGACTGATGAAGATATGCCGAATGTTCTGCTGCTTCCTGCTACCAGGGAAGCTGGAAGATGCAACGTACATCTTACGAAGGCATATACGTTTAATCCCACTTCAGCAATTATGTATGCAACGATAGGTAATGCCTCTTTGAATCTTTAATGGTAATCAATTATTAATACAACTGGTTACGGAGTCTTCTTCAAATATATTTATCTATTTTTGCTTATGTGGTGCTTCAATCTCGCGTAGCCAGTGTGTATGTCAAGATGAAGAAGCCCAATGCTGCTATTCGGGATGCAACAGCTGTACTAGAGGTTCTCCTGTTCCTTCAGTGTTAGATGGAGTCACTTAGTTTCTCTTTTTCCTGACATCAAGAAGGTAAAAGAAAAAAAAAAGTACTGTCCCATGAGGTCTATGATTCTTGCATGCAAGAGAGACATTCTTGTTGATGTGTAGATGTGCTGGTGCAAGAAATGCACAACATTGTAATGCTTTTAGTGTCTGTTTCCTCATGTGATATATCTCGTCATCTATAGATTGTATTCCTCTTTTACACTATGACATTTTGTTTCTTGTTGATTTTACGTTAGAACTTCCTGTTTGAGGTTTAATTTTCTTTGATGTGGTTTTGATTCGAATTTCCATTTCTATTAATGATCAGACTATCTGTTCCATGTGCAGATTAACCCTGATTCAGCTAAAGGCTACAAATCCCGTGGTATGGCATGGGTAATGCTGGGCCAGTGGGAGGCCAAGGATCTTCACGTGGCCTCAACAATTGAATATGATGAGGAGATTAGTGCTGTTTTAAAGAAGGTTGTCTTTGCTTCTCAAGTGGCAATAGAAGTTTGGGCACCGTTTTGGTCACAATTCTTTGTTGTTCCCTGATTTTCGACTACTGTCTCCATGTATTAAATCTGAGCAGCATTTTTGGTTGTCATATTAGCAATATCTTAGTGAATAGCCTTACCATCTTGTGCTTAATGCTGAAACCAGGTCGAGCCTAATGCTCACAAAATTGAGGAGCACACAAGGAAATATGAAAGGCTTCGTAAAGAAAGAGAGGCCAAAAAGATTGAGAATGAGAGACAGCGCCGTAAAGCTGAAGCTCAGGTAAGATTTGTGTTAATGCAAATGGAGTTTCAGATCAATCGCATAGTTGAGTTTCGAATGTTTTCTTCTAACTCTACATTAGGCTGCATACGAAAAGGCTAAGAAGCAACAGTCCTCATCAAGTCGATGACCCGGAAGCACGCTGGGTAGCTTCCCTGGTGGCATGCCGTGTGGTTTCCCTGGTGGCATGGCTGGGGGGTCTCCAGGGGGAGGTTTTCCTGGGCCATGCCTGGAGGAATGCCTGGCAATGTTGACTACAGCAAGATACTGAATGTGAGTGGTTTTCAGTTACGATAGATCATGTTTTATTGATTTAGGGCGAGCCACAGATTTTACCCTGAATCTTGTTCTTTTATACTTTCATATTATCTTATTATTGGTACCATGGAGCAGGATCCTGAGTTAATGGCTGCGTTCAAAGATCATGGCTGCTCTGCAAGATGGTAATTTCCTTACCCTAATGTAGTCGGTATGCTTTATGATTAATTAATTCTTTTTTCCCCGAATATTATAGAAGGCAATAGCATTGAGAATCCCAAGATAACTGGTAAATTACAATTGTAAGTTATTAGAGAGAAAAATATTTAATTTATACATTTAAACCTTAACGTCTCTTCACATGTGGGCTTAGCACGCTTTCAAACCAATAACTGTAGTATTAGAATTTATGAAGCATGACAGCAGGATTGGAACCCAAGGTCTCTTAGGTTGATATCTTTTGTTGTCTTGCCACGACGACACAGCTTTGAGGATGGCAAAAATGTGGTACATCCCTTAATGGTTCTACTTGGTCGTACACAAGATAGTTACCAAAAGATTTTCAGGTTTCTCGTGCTGTATAGCACAACACTTCATCCTGTATGTTCAGGAAGGCTCCTGCAGTGCTGGACAGTTGGTTTTGATAGCATGTTAAATTACATCTGATATGAAGGCTCATCTTATTGGGAAAGGAGTGATATATACATTTGTGCATTTAAAACTTAAAAGAGTAATCCATCTTACCAAATTATGTGCACATTTGCATTTCCGTTCGGTGGGTTGTGGTTGGTAATGGAGAAGCCAAAAATCATAATAAAACTCGCTTGTCTGAAGAATTTGTCAATGAAGTTTCTGGTTTGACACATACAAAAAGGCGGTGAACCAAAATTAAGATCTCGTGTGGATTGATGTTAAATAACTTCTAGTTCGCTGGAATTTATTTTTTTACTGTGATGTATTTCTTTATCATGTAATCGTTGTGATGCCTGTATGTAAAAGTCAGATTCCCAGACTAGTTTTATTGCTTTTTCAATTAAAAAATGTCGGTTATTAGTTATAGTTAACTAATTAACGCTGTCCCTCTTCAGTTGTTGAAAGAAATATCTCTTTTGTGCAAGTCTAAGATAGTTGAATTGATACTCGTTTACGTATCATAGAAATAATGGGGCAACCAGAGGGTGTTAGGGTTTTTAACTGTACATTTTATGGCTGTATTTTGCTTAAACTTTGGCTACTGCCTATGGAGTTCTATAGTTGTATGTTTTGTCAAGCCTTCAGATTTGATAGATACACATGTTCTTACCGCTCCTTTACAATGTGGTTTTGCACATACCGTGTCTCCAGTCTTGTCTTCTGACTTGCATTGTCGTTTTCTTTATCTTGCATTGCAGTAATGAAGAACCCTGCCAACATCCCCAAACATCAAGCTAATCCAAAGATGGCTCCAATTATAGCAAAAATGATGAGCAAATTCGCTGGACCAAGATGAGTTTTATGACCAATTTCCACCGGACACGATGTACAACTCATTGCCAGGTTTAGCAGTGTTGATGAGCTTGTCATCCGGACAGCTGGGGACATGTTGTAGTGACAAAAGACTAGGGACATGTTTATTTAGGTTATATGGATTCATTTCGTGGTTGCTGGTTTAGCAGTTTGTTGAGCAGTTTGTCACCGGGACGATCGGAGAGGTTTATGGTGATAAAGTACTGGTGATTCGGTTGAGACCACAAGAGGCAAAAAGTGAGGCAAAATATGAGGCCTCCAATCACGCGCTGCCACGTGTACAAGTAACTATTTTTTAAAAACAAAAAAAATTAAACTTCTTCCACTTTTGTACAAGGCAATCTGTGATTGGAGGCCTCATATTTTACCTCATTTTTTACCTCCTCTGATCCCAACCGCTGGTGATTAGTTTGCCATCCGGACAGTTGGGAATATTTTTAGCGACATGTCTGTTTAGTTGTGTGGACTTGAATGTTTATATGCGGTATAAACTGCGTTATCATTCAGTGAAATTGTAATACGGTCGAGAAACATAACTAGGGTGAGTCAAAAGATGCCAATAAAGCCGTGGGGGGGGGGGGGGGGGGGGGGGGAAAACTATAAAGTTTGGTTCTGGGTCTGTTTTTTTTTCCCTTAAAAAAAACAAAGATAAAGTGGTACCTACTGGGAAAGGTTATGTAATCTTGATTCTGATTGGTCATGTGTCGGTTATGCTTACCATGGGTCCATGTTGCATGATCTATTGTAGAAGACTCTTAAAATGTAAATGTGAATGACGAGATTAGGGAAAAAGGTTTTGTCATACCGCTTAGACTTATTTAAATGTGTCGGAATCATCTGTAAAGAGTTTTTACAAGAAAAGCTTTTTTTTTTTTTAAAAAAAAAGAAAAGGACATCTGGAAGATGGTTCAAAAAATGTCCAAGAAAAATTGCGATAAGAAAAGCTTAAATTAGGATGATCCACATTAGGGATGTCAAACGGATAAAACGAATACGGTAACACAGTATCCGTATTCGAATTCGTTTTTGTCTAACTATATCCGAATTCGTATCCGAATCCGGACGGATATTTAGGAAGTCATCCGAATTCGAATTTGTTCGGATTCGAATTCGGTGCCGGATATCCGAATCCGTATTATATCTATTTCAAATTTGTTCGAATATCCGAATCCGGATATCCGTATTCGAAATCAGCAAATTTACAACAGTGGTATACATATTTGCATATATATATTTTTAAAATTTTAAAAATAAATATTTTTACATATTTTTTTATATATTATTATATATTTTATTATATATTTTTATTTAATTTTAAAAATATATACCATATTCGTATTTGTTTTTCTAATACTATTCGGATACGAATTCGAATACGGTGAAACGAATGTACAGCTCTTACCATATTCGATTCGGACAGCCGAATTCGAATTCGGATGTCGGATATCTGGTACGTTTTGACAGGCCTAATCCACATGATACACGCTTGAAGAGCTTCAAAAGCGTATGACCTGAGGCAAATTGTACAAATAAAATTAGGTAATCAATATCATACAAATTACCCTGATGTGTTTCTTTTTTCTTTAAGCAATGTCACCAGTTGGTGATGAGAAATATGTCACTGTTAAGTGATGAATGAACCATATGAAAAAACGAAAAAGAAAATTGCCTTTAAAAAGAAAAAGTTGAACTGAATGTTTAATGTATTTGGTGTCTCAGTATTGACCGGAACCTTAAAGCAAAAGGTCATTTCCTGGTCTTGAGGGCTTCTACCGTTCCAATTCTAAGTAACATTGTGAAAGATGCAAATAATGAGTCTAGCGACCTCTTAGGTTGGAGGATGACTTACACAGTGACCCACACAAGGTGTCCCTACAAACTAGGCCGAAGCAGTGGAACACACATACTGTACATGTTTTTGGATTCGAACTCTTGACCTTTTAGAGCAAATTCCGCCTTGTACTAACTGGACTATGTCCTGTAATCATATTGACCGCAACCTTATTCGCCATGGTCAAGGAGTTAATTACTGTGGAATAAACTTTCAATTCTGACATAATCTGACAGGAACTCCACAACCCCATTGTTCCAAAGGCGGCGGAGCCATAAAGTTAAAACAGAAAAAGGGAAGAAGAGGACCAAAAATTCATCAAACAGATGGATCTACCGCTTGAAATTTGGGGACTAGTGAGATCAAAAGTGAAAGATCATGTATTTTCAACGTCTACTTAAATCTTACTTTTAGCTTTCTTTAACACACAACTTTTTCTATACTTGTAGTGATGCTTTGTGTGGTTAATGACACTTGCATTGCGTACTAATTTCATCACTAATTAGGGAGTCCATTAACTTTGCCATAATTACATTTCATTAGTCAGGATTGGTTGGATTTTTAGGAATGCCTTTCAATTTTCTTAGCTCATGTGTCGCTTTGCAATGTTTTTGATGATGCTTTAAGGCTCAATGTCCTAATTAATGAAGATTTTGGTAAGAACTTGTCCTTAATGATTAAGTTCTTAAGGAGGAATGGGACAATGTAAATGAGTGTGATATATTGCCGTAAGATATTTATGTGATGAAACGGTATACCAAATTCACCATCTCTTTGTTCATTTGTTTTGTTTCTATTTCTAATGGAATCAATGACACATTTTTCCTTGACTTTGAAATATGATGGAATAAAGTAAAATAACTCACGAAATTGGTTGTGCTTCTTATATTGTAAAGTAGCAGTTGATCGACACAACTTGACGCAATTTTCATTGTGTCATCGAGAAACAATCTCTGTGTGTTTCTAACACATGAGTATGGTTGCGTACTTCTGCCTCCCATACCTCGCCATATGCGGGAGTCTCTGAGGCAATAGGGTAAGGTTGTTGTTGTTTGCTCTTTTGTTCTTCAGACCTTAACAATAACTTTGCTGTTATCTGAATATACTGGATATGGTTGTTGTTGTTTGCTTCTTTTGTTATTTTCTTGACTACTTTTCTTTATCAGAGTTCTAGTTTTAAAAGTGAAAAGTGATAGTGAATCCTTCATTCATGATAAAACTAAATTACATTTTCAAAGGTGTTTAACTTCGAAATTCCATGGATTAAGTATCTCTATTTCAATTGGAAAATCATAACGTATGACTTGTTAGTTCATGATGTCAAACACATGACTATACATATCCATACTTTTGAATGAATTGATTTGATTTGTTAGCCAGGTACATATAACTTTTGAATAACAATAGTTTTAAGAGCAATCATGCTATCAAAGTTATGATTAAGATATGAAGCTTTTAATAATATGGCCGTGATCTGTTATTACGAGCCAATATCTTTCCTCTATAGAAAGCAAAATTGAAAAAGAAAAGAAAAAGAATTGATCACTACACACTAAAAAAACCTAAGGTTTTCACATATCCATCGTCTAAAAGAAATATTTTTATAAACTCTAGCAAAAACTAAACTTGCATAGTAATCAAAAATACTATACCTAGCTACTTTTTTATGGATAAAAAAAAGAATATGTGCAAATTATGTCATCGGCTCTAACTGTTTTCAAAAGAATGTTTTCATTTCAATTTTTTTTTTATTTTGTGACATTTTGACCTTTCAGTTGTTTAAAAACTACAATTTTTGGTCCTTTCGATTAAAAGTTTTAAAGGGTAAAATTGTCTTTTTATTTTTTGAATAAAAAAAATTAGAAAAATGATTTGCAGGCTGATGAAGGAAGGGTGGCCTGGAGATGAGTAAGGACGGAGGTGGATGGTGCAGGTGGAGAAGAAAGAGAGAAAAGAGGAAAAAAGAACAAGTCAATTTTCTCATTTTTTTAATTCAAACAAGAAAATTAGCGGGAATGAATAGTGGTGGAGGAGGGGTAGCGGGACAGGTGGTGGACATGAAACAGCGGGAATGGTGGGATGCGCCGGAGTCAGCCTGTTCTGGCGGTTTACAGGGTGGCGATCAGATTCAGGGATTTGAAGGAGGCTGTTGTTGGTTTTGGTTTTCAGATGTTGATAATGGTGGCGTTTAGTTACAGGAAGGGCTGCTACTAGTGGTCTTTTGGGTCTCGGATGGTTCTGGATTTGGAGAGCTGTTGGTTTTCCGGTGAAAGGAAGGGAGAAACAGAGAGGTGTTGGTTTTCCGGCGCACCACCGCTTTTGAGAAGAAGACGGCGGCTGGAGTTGAGAAGGAGGAGGAGAAAAAGGGAAAATATATTTGTTTCATTAAAAAGTTAAAAGACAAACTTATGCTTCCAGAGACAAAAATATAAAGGGTTGTAGACTAGGTTTCCGCGTTTTGTAAGATCCGGAAAAAAGTCAATTTGCTTTGCTATCTGATGTAAATAACCTTATCCACACTTCGTACAAGAGACTGTTTCTGCGGATCGAACTCATAACCTCACGATCATACGTAAATAGCATTATCCACACTTCGTACAAGAGACTGTTTCTGCGGATCGAACTCATAACCTCACGATCATAAATCAAAAACCTTAACAATTGCTCTAGGAACCAAAATATGTGGCTTTTAAACAGTTAAAAGTGTTAAAATTTACACACAAAAAAGCCAAAACGTTATGTTGAAAACAGTTAATGGGCTGCTGGTTTATGTTTTTTTATTTATCTAAATTTTCTTGATGGAGAAATACCGGCTAAATATCATCATAGTTATTATTATAAGTTCTAAAAAATTGTATTAACTAATAACGCACTTGTAAACTGTCTCACCTGTCGATTAGGAAGGTTTCAAATTCAACTACTGTATGGTAAACGCTTGCAGGGACATTAGAAACTTTATCGTACATTTGGCATAATTTTCTAAATATTGTGCTTTGTAGTGGGATTTTTCTGTTCTGTGTAAAAAGCTACATGATTGCTTCCCATACACCAGTTTATACAATAACAACATTACTCAATTATACTTATGTGTTAGAAAGAGATTGATATTGTTTCCCGATAATCTATACAAGAGTTTATCTGACGTCAAAATTACAAAGGAATACGTTACAAGTGTTAACAATCGAGGGGAAAACAAGAAACTTTATGAGAGAATTTGAGGAGAAAGAGACACTGCAACATTTTCATTTTTATTTCTTACTCTTTCTCTTTCATCTTTTATCATTTCTCTTTCATGTGCAAATAATTATTCAATTTTTCTTTTTGACATTGTGATACCAAAATCATATCATTGTAACTCTGAAGATTGTGAGCAACTTGTATTGCCAGTCCAAATACTTTGATTAAAAGTGAAGTATTTGGCAGATACCAAAATTGTCATTTAAATATGTCGAAGTTGTCAAAATTCAAAATATGTAAAATAACCAAAGTTGAAGTTTTCCAACTAGTTCAAACTATACTGGACCATTTGTATATGTAGATTAGAGAGAGGGAGAGGATTGTGGGTTAGGGATGGGGTTGAAAAAAAAAATGGATTCTAAGAATTGCTGTATATACTCTATACAACAACAATATTACCCATTGCCTTAGACACTTCTACCTATGGTGGGGTATGAAGGGGTCGGATGTTGAGATTGGTAGAACTGAAGTCAGCTGAGCTGAAGCAGCCAAGCTCAGCAGGCCGAGCAGAAGTGGCCGTGCTCAAAGACTTGGAGCTGGACAGATGCAGTGCCGAGCAGAGCTGCAGCCTCGGCCATGTACCAAAAAGTTACGGGATTGGATATATCTTGATTGGAGATTTGATTAATACAAAATCCTGCTTTGGATAGAAATTTCCATGTTTATCTTTTTATATAAGGAATATCCATTAGAATCCTATTCATGGTATGATTGTGACGTATAAGGCATATCCCTTAATTGTGGCCGATCTCTTTCCTATAAATCTCCTGGATAGGCGTAGTGAATTGTAACCGAAATTGAGTTGGTGATAGTGAATTTTTTGGCTTGCCGCCGTCGTGGGTTTTTCTTCCCCTTGAGGGTTTTCCCACGTTAAATCTTGTGTTCTTCGTATAGTGTCTTTCTTTGTTAATTATTCATTACTTTTGTGTGTTCTTGTGATTGTCGTTGTGGTTGTTCTTCACTGATTTCGTGATCCGTTCCCCAACAACTGGTATCATAGCGAGGTTCCTTGTTCGAGTGGGAGCAATGGCCGACGATAGCAAATCAAGGATTGAGAGATTTGATTGATCAAACTTCGGTTTCTGGAAGATGCAGGTTGAAGATTATCTATACCAAAGAGATCTATATCTGCCTCTTGAAGGGAAAGAGATGAAGCCTACTAACATGACGGATCGAGAATGGGAGATTCTTGATCGCAAAGCACTCGGTGCCATTAGGTTATCTCTGACCCAAACCGTTGCATTCAATACCTCAAAGGAGAAGACCACAAAGGATGTGATGAATGCGTAAACAAGAATGTATGAGAAGCTCTCTGCCTCTAACAAGGTGCATCTGATGAAGAGGCTCTTCAACATGAAAAAGACTGAGAGCAAAACAATAGAGGAACACTTGGGTGAATTTAACACAATCACTAGTCAACTTGAGTCGGTTGGGATCGTCTTTGACGATGAAGTTATGGCCTTGGTGATACTGCCAAGTCTTCCTGACAGTTGAGATGGAGTTGTTATGGCTGTGAGCAACTCATCCGGAGAAGGTACATTGAAGTTTGAAAACGTGGTAGATGTGCTACTTGATGAAGATTCAAGGAGGAGAAATAGTGGCACCCCTGAGAGTTCTGGAGCCGCGCTGAACACAGAAGAGCGCGGCAGATCTACCAAGAGAGGTAATGACAGAGGTGGGAGATCGCAGTCCAGGAAGAGCAAGTCAAAGGGTCAAATCTGACATGCTGGAATTGCAAAAAGAAGGGTCATCTTAAGCGAGATTGTAGAGTCAAGAAAAAGGCTGATCAGACGGACAAGTATGGGGATGAGATCCATGTCTCTCAAGCGTCCGGGTCTGATAGTGACGAGCTAATTCTGATCTGTGAGAGCCGAGCCGACGCTCTCGTGATTTTTTGATATTGGTGCCTCTTTTCATGCCACATCTGATAGAGGATACTTTACAAACTACAAAAGTGAAAACTTAGGAAAAAGATACCTCGGGGATGATGACTCCTGTGATATCATTGGCAAGGAGGATATTATACTGACTCTACCAGATGGAAGGCAGCTGAAGCTGCTTCAAGCAAGACATGTACCTCGGCTGACCAAGAACTTGATTTCAATCACACAGCTGGCTGATGATTTTGATTTTGAAGGAAGGTTCAGCAAAACACATTGGAAGTTAGTCAAAGGGTCCTTGATTATAGCCCAGAGTTTGAGAGAAGGAATCCTCTATAAGTTCTCAAACAAAAGCTCAACAAAGGTGGTCAGCTCGGCAAGTGATGCCGAGCTGTGATATCGAGGCTTGGACACATGAGTGTCAAAGGGATGAAAGTAATGGCGTCTAAAGGGAAGCTGGAAGGTCTATCCAACATTGATATACCATTGTGTGAATCTTGTGTGATGGGGAAGCAAAAAGCTGTCAGTTTCTCAACATACAAGAGAAGTCTCAGAGCAGAGAAGCTGGAACTTGTACACACGGATGTCTGGGGCCTTCAGATTTACCCTCACTGAATGACTCATGCTATTATGTTACTTTCGTTGATGACTAAACGAGGAAGCTGTGGATGTACTTTCTGAAACACAAGTCTGACGTATTCAATATATTCAAGAGACGGAGAAGTCTTGTCGAGAATGAAACAGGGTTGAAGCTGAAGTGCTTGAGTTTGGACAACGATGGAGAGTACTGCATCAAAGAGTTTGAGGATTACTGTTCTGAGAACGGGATCAGGAGAGAAAAGACGGTGTCCAAGACACCTCAACATAATGGTGTCACAGAAAGGATGAACAGAACGATCTGTGAAAGAGCAAGGAGTATGAGGATACATGCCGATCTGCCGAAATCTTTCTGGGCCGAGGCGGTGAACACCGCTGTCTATCTGAGCAACAGAGGACCATCTACTGCCATTGACTGTAAACTTTCTGAAGAAGAGTGGAATGGGAAGAATATCTCAATTACCCATGTCAGAATATTTGGTTGCACTGCTTATGCACTGTTGAAGCCGGATGAAAGGTCAAAACTTGACTCCAAGTCCATGGTATGTTCTCTAATTGGCTATGGAGGTGATAATTTTAGATATAGACTGTGGGATCATGTAGGGAAGAAGGTGATCAGGAGTAAAGATGTGGTTTTTAACGAAAACATACTTTACAAGGACAGAGTAAAGAAGGAGAAGCAGCCCGTGGAGCCTAAGTACTTTGAGCAAAGTGACGGTGGTCATGCCGAGCCGAGCAGACCTGCTGACCAGGCTGCCGAGGTGCTGACCTCGGATCATGAAGCTTATGAAGAGCAAGTCACACCACCCATTACTATTCGGAGAGAGAGAGAAGAACCATTACTGCACCTGCCAGGTTCTCACCTTTACTTTACTATTTGCTTCTTACTGATTGTGATGAGCCGAGCTGCTATGAAGAAGCAATGAGTTCTGACAAAAGTGAAGACTGGAGGTCAGCCATGGAAGATGAGATGAACTCTATACAGAGCAATCTGACCTGGGATCTTGTAAAGATGCCACCAGGGAAAAAGGCTATTCAGAACAAATGGGTGTACAAGTTTAAGCAAGAAGCTGACGGCACTCAGAGGTATAAGGCAATGCTTGTTGTGAAAGGGTTCCAACAGAAAGCTGAGGTTGACTTCACTGAGATCTTTTCACCTGTGGTTAAGTTGTCAACTATCAAAACAGTCCGGAGCATTACAGCTGCAGAAGATCTGCACTTAGAACAGCTTGACGTGAAAACTGCCTTTCTTCACGGAGATCTAGAAGAAGATATCTACATGATGCAGCCATAAGGCTATGAGGTACCTGGAAAAGAAGACATGATATGCAAGTTACAAAAGAGCTTGTACGGATTAAAGCAAGCACCGAGGCAGTGGTACAAGAAGTTTGACAACTTATGGCAGAGGTCGACTACAAGCGCTGCCATGGGGATCACTGCTGCTACTTCAAGAAATTTGAAGGTTCGTACATCATCCTCCTACTATATGTTGATGACATGTTAATAGCAGGAGGAAGCACTGATGAGATCAAGAAGTTGAAGGAACAATTGGCCAAGAAATTCTCCATGAAGGATCTTGGCCCGACAAAGAAGATACTGGGACTCAGCATTAAAAGAGACAGGATGAATCAAGTACTGAGGCTGAGCCAAAGAGATTACATCTCCAAGGTACTAAAGAGATTCAATATGGAGAATGCAAAACCGGTGTCTACACCTCTAGTAGGACAATTCAAGAATTTGTCAAAGAAGCAATGTCCTAAGACGAAAGATGAACTTGAACGAATGAAGAAAGTTCCCTATGCCTCATCAATAGGGAGTTTGATGTATGCAATGGTGTGCACCAGACCAGACATAGCCCATGCAGTGGGAGTTGTGAGCAGATTCATGCAAACCCTGGTTCTGATCTTTGGGCTGCAGTGAAGTGGATACTAAGATACTTAATGAGAACACAAAACTTGACACTGCAGTTCGGCAACGATGATCTTAACCTGTTTGGCTTTGTAGATTCTGATATGGCTGGAGACGTTGATGAACGCAAGATACTACAGAGTATGTTTTCAAGCTGGGCAGTGCTACAATCGCTTGGGTATCAAGATTGCAGAAAATTGTGGCATTGTCAACAACTGAAGCTGAGTGTGTGGCAGCAGTTGAAGCTACCAAGGAATTGGTGTGGTTGAAGAGTTTACTGAATGAGTTGAAGCATTGTCAGATCAGCTACAAACTATTCAATGTCAGAGTGCGATACACTTGACTAGAAACTCTGCCTATCATGCAAGGACTAAGCATATTGACATCAGGTATCATTATATAAGAGATATGCTTGAGGCCAAACAGTTTGACTTGGTGAAAATTCATACAAGCCAGAATCCAGCAGACATGATGACGAAGATTGTTCCGAAAGAGAAGCTTGAGCTCTGTAAGACTTCTCTTGGTCTTGTTACTTGATGAAAGTGCTGAAGTGGCGGCAACCTGAAGAAGAAGAAGAAATTCATGATGCGTCTAAGTCAAAGTCAGTTTTAAGCGGGGAGATTTTGTTGGGTTTTGTGGAACTAAAGTAAGCCGAGCTGAAGCAGCCAAGCTCAGCAGGCCGAGCAGAGGTGGCGAGCTCAAAGACTTGGAGCTGGACAGATGCAATGCCGAACAGAGCTGCAGCCTCGGCCATGTACCAGAAAGTCATGAGATTGGATATATCTTTATTGGAGATTTGATTTATACAAAATCCTGCTTTGGATAGAAATTTCCATGTTTATCTTTTTATATAAGGAATATCCATTAAAATCCTATTCATGATAATGATTGTGACGTATAAGGCATTTTCCTTAATTGTGGTCGATCTCTTTCCTACAAATCCCCTGGATAGGCGTAGTGAATTGTACCCGAAATTGAGTTGGTAATAGTGAATTTCTTGGCTTGCCGCCGCCGTTGGTTTTTCTTCTCCTTGAGGGTTTTCCCACGTTAAATCTTGTGTTCTTCGTATAGTGTCTTTCTATGTTAATTATTCATTACTTTTGTGTGTTTTTGTGATTGTCGTTGTGGTTGTTCTTCACTGGTTCCGCGATATGTTCCCCAACAGATGTACGTAACCATACCCATGTGTTAGAATCACACCGAGGTTGTTTTACGGTGACCCATAATGAAAATTGCGCGTCGATCAACTGCTACTTCACAATATAAGAATGACAGCCAATTTAGTGAGTCATTTTGATTTATTCCATTATATTCCAAAGTTAAAGAAGAGTGTGTCGTTGATTCCATTGGAAATAGAAATTTCGCATATACTCTATATGAAGTCTGTTTAATTGTACACCGAATCTTCTATGACCATTCTAACTAGCTTGTCTAATTTGTCGAACAACTTCGAGTTTCACTTGAAGCGATAACTTGTCTAATAATTTCGATGAAAATGTGTGGTTAACATAGCAATCGTGGAATCGTGGACATTTTTCTGGAATCGTCGAACAACTTCGAGTTTCACTTGAAGCGATAACTTGTCATACTTCCATTTTTCTGGAATCGTGGACATCGATCGATCGATGTGAGGGGATGAAGTACTTCGATCGATGGATGTGATGGTATGATGTTAGACAGTAAGTATTCTGATGGACATCGATCGATCGATGTGAGGGGATGAAGTACTTCGATCGATCGATGTGAGGGTATGATGTTAGACAGTAAGTATTCTGATGGACATCGATCGATCGATGTGAGGGGATGAAGTACTTCGATCGATCAATGTGAGGGTATGATGTTAGACAGTAAGTATTCTGATGGACATCGATCGATCGATGTGAGGGGATGAAGTACTTCGATCGATTGATGTGAGCGTATGATATCAACCAGTTTTGTGGGAAAATAAGAGAAGAAAAAGGGAAGCTAGGGGACCCTTTGGGTGACCTTAGGGACTTATTAGGACATGATTGAGGTTAGTCTAAGTCTTGGAAACATGACTTAAGATGGTGAATCCACGGAGGAGACTTCGTAGGGTATTCGAATCGGACTTCAACGTGAATGACCTAAGGGGTTAGGAATGAACGTATGTGGCTTTACAGAGTACAAAAGAGGAATGTGAGGGTTCTTACATTAGCCTTTGAGTTCTAGAATCAATGTTTGAGTGATGTCGACCTGCCGTGAAGAATAAGCTCGAGTGTGTGAGTGAGATGAGCCTCGTGTGACTGATTGATATGTGAACGTGATCTGAAGTATGTGATTGAAGAATGTGATTGATACGAGGAGTCTTGCATCATGACACTTGCATTTGCATAATGTTTTGAAAAGAGCTGTGCTTCGGCACAGGGTATAAAGTTTGCGAAATTGGCTGTAACGTGACACGGGATGGAAATATAAGCCGTGGAACGTTACAGGGTATAAAGTTGGCTGTAACATGACACGGGATGGAAATATAAGCCATGGATCATTATAGGGTATAAAGTTATGTGACCGGACATTGTGACATGCATTGCACTGTTTGAAAAGAAATTGCATATGCATTTGTGACAGTGTAGTGTAGTGCATATTTTATCATGCATCACGTGAGTCATTACAGTATGATTGATACGTGCTTTGATTGATAGTGAACTGTTGAATGTTATGAATTACTGTTCTTATGTTTTCATGCTTTTAGATCTAAGCTCTTGAAAGTATACAAGACATGTGCCACATTATCCCTTGAATTATATATTACTCATGTCTTGCCATGGGTTGATCCCATATGTCTTATAAGCGGGTTACTTGCTAGCGTTTTTCGCTAAGGGTACTACCTTTGTGATGCAGGAGAGCCTGAGTACGATATGATCTTCATTGAGGATGACGGCGAGTGGGCAGAATGGGATGCCTAGAGCGTGTTGGGAAATTGTTTTAGACTGATTCTTGTTATTTCCGTTTCTTATTTCATTTGATGATTTAGATGGCTGCTTCCATAAACAGTTATTGATATTCACTTTATCTTTTGGTGTACCGCATTGATGGTTTAGATTTATGAGATACGTGTTTCCGCACTTATTTCTCTGACGTCATTGATGATGTGTATTCGAGAGATGAGACGTCTTGTAGTCTTCTCAGTAAGCTACGACGAGTGCACCGGTTCAGATTCCGCTGTCCGGGTCGGGACGCTACACAAACTACCTTACACACTTGAATTTCAGAAAAAATTGACCTTCCTGTACATAGCACACGTGTATGTTTGCAAAGTTCCAGCACGCGTGCTACATAATATATCATCGTGACACTAATTATATGTTCGAAAAATCCTGAATTCACAGGTGGCATTAATAGAGAACACTTACGTTTAATTTCAGATACAAAAGACTCATACGTGGTGCTATATAATCATTTATCATTCGTTAAGAGTATCCATGCAAATATCATATATTATTAATGACAATGACAAATACAGACTTATAAGCCTCTAACCGATAGAGTATAAGCACGCAATTCCAACCTTTCCTTTTGGGGGAAAATACTTGGACCTCTTTCGATATACATGTGGAAAAATTCTCATGTAGCATTTATTGTAGCTAACATTGCCCACACTTAATTAGCAAGACATTTTTTAAATTTAGAAAACATAAAGCGCGTTCTCCATACATTAAGTTTCTGTGTTTACGTAAGATTCAAAAAGGGTCCGAATTGTTTTGTAATATAATGTATGTAACCTTACTCTACACTTTGTGCAATAGACTGTTTCAACGACTTGAACTTGTAACCTTAAGATCACAAAACAGTAACCTTATCAATGGACTAATGTACGCGCTCTAAATTTAAAAAAAATGTGGTAGATTAAATCAAAGATGACAAATGTGTAGGAGACGTTTCAAAAAATCATAGCATTCTATCTTCATCTAAACTTGATGAAAGTGCTTTTGGTCAATGATGTTATTAATCGGTGGTTGTTACATTGCTTTTGGTCAATGGTGTTATCAATCGGTGGTTGTTACATTTGTGTCACTTATTTTTCCCCCTTCAAATAGAAGTACTTAAATTCAAATTTGTCTAATATGTTAAACATGGGAATGTATGAATAAAAGATCACACACAAGAGAGATACTTTTTCGTAATAAAAATATTGACACAATTGACTTTTTTATATAGTATAAATTACATTATATTAAAAATATCAATCGTGATAATATTTTTGGAACGAAAATATTAAATTAGAGATTAAACTCCCATTTCCCCACCATCATTCCCATTCTCCATCCCTCACTCCTACTCCCTAAAAAAAGTTCATAAATTAAAAAAAATAATCAGAGCATGCGCTCAAGACCAATTCGACATAAGATAAAGTTACTTACATAACTACAATGGACCAAGGAATTTTAATTAACATAATAGTCAGACAGGTGTCAAGTAACATATTATACGACACGTTTCAATATTTGCACTGTATATCAAGTCTTCATTAAACGAAAAACTCTATAATGAATGTTACTTAATCACATCCTACCAATCAGATCTTATCATGTACGTGTTTTCTTTTTCTTTTGTCTTAATATGTTTCAACACAATCCACTTGAATTCGATATGACAAATACGCATTTCCTGTAATCATGACATGACCCAATGATTTCGGTGTCAGAAGCTTGAGAGAGTGACGAGAGTTCGATTCTTATCTCAAGCAAGATTTTCGACTCTCTTTCCAGGTAAATGTATGGTATTAAATCTCCATTGCTTGCACTGAGCTCCTTGTGTGGCTGTCTGAACAGTCCAATCTCTGCTATACCGGGCCTTGGGCATCTGAATTTCATTCCTGTCGCACCGTAGGACAGGCTGATAGGAGGCCAGTTAGAGTTTCCGACCATAAACTTTTTTGACAAATACGCATTTCCCTAAAACAGTAATTTCCGACATCTCACCATAGCCAAGAATTTATACTAAGTACCACACGTTAAGCAGTAATGTGGTTGTACAGATGTCTATGCTTTATTTAATTAGATGGCATGGATATATTGATCTCTTTCGTCTCCATGGTTAGTATTGAGCTGGATTTACTTAAGTCTAATTACTTGAAGACTTGGTATTTGACTTTTGCTTGAATTCGTGGCCACCAGTTTATTTTGACATCATGAATCAAATATTATTTAATCCCAGCACTAAATACTTCAAGATTTTGGTGTCACATGCCTCGTTGAATTTAGTATGTCACCCGCGTTGGTGCACACACATACGTACCCCCACACACACACACACACACACACATATATATATATATATATATATATATATATATATATATATATTCAAATGAACGGTTAAAAATTTTAGCATAAATTAAAGTGTCAAAAATGTTAAACCATTCATTTGTTGGTTCAACCGTATCGATGAACGGATCCACAAAATATTGTCATAGGATTTGTTAGCGGATAAGGCTTCACCCGTGTGTCTCCATCCAGCTGGCCGTGCATTTCCAATCCAGCTGGAACTTTCGGCTGGTTGTTGGGATATTCCAGCAACCTATCTTTGGTTGAAATTGTATTTTAGTTGGATATTATCTTATAGTTAGTTTGTTGTATCTTGTGGTTAGTTTGTTGTAACAAATAGGTGTTTGAGTTGTATTAAGCTAGATGATGTAAAGCTCAAGAAACCCTATTAATGGGGTAACCGTGTATACACACTTGACATGAATGAAATTATACTTGTGCTCAATATCTCTCTTATGGTATCAGAGCAATAACGACTCCAACGAGTTCTTGCATTCTCCTCTATTGCCGTGTGTTCGGTATGGCTGAAAGTTCCACCATCAAGCATGGTTCTCTTGATGGAGTTATTGCCATCAATGTTGGAGCACAATTACCTCTCAAATTAAATAAGAACAATTTTCCTTCATGGAAAGCTCAATTTGATGCGTTGCTCTATGGGTATGATCTCATGGGATTTCTTGATGATAGCAAGCCTTGTCCTGTGCAATATACCTGCGACAAGGATGGTGTTAAGCAGCCTAATCCAGATTATGCTATCTGGGTTCGGCAGGATAAGCTGCTGCTCCATGCTCTTCTTGCGTCTGTTTCAGAAACGGTGGTCCCATTAATCGCCTCAGCGACTACCTCTCGTGATGCATGGACGCGACTCCATAAGTTGTATGCGAACAAATCTCGTTCTCGCATAATGAATCTCAAAGAAAAACTGACTAATCTCACATGTGACACGTTGTCAGTTACTGACTATCTCCAGAATCTCAAAGGCATAGCAGATGAATTGGCTCTAGTTGATACTCATATTAGTGATGATGATCTCACCATATTTGCTCTCAACGGCCTTGGCAGCAATTTCCGAGACATTGCTGCTGCAGTTCGTGCTCGTGACACTCCCATTACCTTTGAAGAACTTCATGATAAACTGGTTGAACATGAAGCTTTTCTTAAGCGTGAAGAGGCTCGTAATGGTTCTTCGGTTACTGTCCACGCAACCCAGACGAAACCCTCTCGGAACGGAACCATGCACTTCTCGCCAGGCATGTATCGTCCAAACCAGGGCCGACATCATTCTGGGAAGCAAGCCTCACAAACCAATGTACCGCAAGCAGGCTTCGGTCAAGGGGGTGGTTCGGCCAGCTCTAACCCTAAAAACGCACGCCACTACTCTCCGGGTGGAGTGACGTGCCAGTTCTGTCAAAAGCGTGGACATACAGCTAGGCAGTGTTACTCACTTAAGCGGTCCTTGCAGCAAGTACAGCAGCCCGAAGTCCATTTCACCGCACCAAACCCTAAACAGAGCTGGATTCTAGACTCTGGCGCGTCTCATCATGTTACCAATGATCTTACCACCCTTTCTCATCATCAACCCTATGAAGGTCCCGATGACGTGTTTCTTGGAGATGGCACCAACCTTCACATCTCTAACACTGGTTCTTCTGTCCTCCCTTCTTCCTCCAAACCTTTTATACTGTCTAACGTTTTGCATGTTCCTTTCTTAAATAAAAATCTTATCTCTGTGTCGAAGTTCTGTCAGGCTAATAACACCTCTATTGAATTCTTTCCTTTTTCGTTTGTTGTGAAGGATCTTCAAACGGGGGCGCACCTTGCTCGCGGGCGGACCAAGGGTGATCTCTATGAATGGGACGCATCAGTACCTACGGTGTTGGCCAACCATGGTGCATCTAACACTCGGCCGAAGCAAGTGAATTACGTCGCCAAGCCTTCCTTGTCCACGTGGCACCATCGTTTTGGCCATCCTTCCTTGCGTGTTTTCCAATTTCTACTTCAGCAAAATAATGTGTCTGTTTCAACTGATGTTTCGCCAAATAAATTTTTCTGTGAATCATGTCTTAGTAGCAAAAGTCACAAACTTCCGTTTCATAGCTCTACAGTTCATAGTCGTAGACCATTAGATTTAGTGTATTCGGATGTTTGGGGGCCTTCCCCGGTTGAATCTATTGATGGTTATCGTTACTACATTCTTTTCATTGATTATTACACTAAATATGTCTGGGTTTTTCCCATGTCCCGCAAATCTGATGTTTCAGTAATTTTTCCTAAATACAAACGAATGGTTGAGAAGTACTTTCAGCAACCTCTTGTTACTATATACACAGATGGGGGTACTGAATACAAAGGGCTTAAATCGTTTTTCGAGTCTACAGGTGTTGAACATCGCGTCTCCCCGCCATATACTCCTGAACATGTTGGTTCTGCTGAACGAAAACATCGCCACATTGTTGAAACTGGGCTTGCTTTGTTACACTATGCGTCATTACCTCCAAAATTTTGGTCGTATGCGTTTCTTACAGCCGTTTATCTTATAAATCGTTTGCCTACCCCGCTGCTTCAAAATCGATCTCCATATGAGTCCTTATTTTCTAAACCTCCGACATATCACACATTACGTGCTTTTGGTTGTTTATGTTTTCCATGGCTTCGACCTTATGCTGAACATAAGCTCACTTCTCGGTCCAAACCCTGTGTGTTCGTTGGCTATTCTAATACACATCATGCGTATAAGTGTCTTGACATGGCTACTAATTGTCTTTATCTCTCTCGACATGTCCAGTTCATTGAGCACAACTTTCCTTTTGCCTCTCAGTCCGCTACTTCCGCACCACCATCGTCCTCCTCTACTTGGGCTGCGTGTTCTCCTGCTCTTGCTGCTCTCCCGCCACATATGGAGCTTGTGCCTGCAGCACCCTTGGCTGCGTCGACAACATCACCGCCCGGAGCAAGTTCTGCGTCCTCCAGGTATGCCACTGACTCTCCTAATTTCCCGCATATGACCCCTGGTTCCCCCTCTCCCTCCGTTCCTGACCCTTCGCCCCTTCCACCAGTGGTGGCCGCCCCACCTTCTCCTGATCCGCCTGCCCATTCAATGGTTACCCGCGCTCGTAATCAAATCTTTCGTCCCAAGCTCTTTCCCGACTATGTTACTTTCAACCACACTACCAAACATCCACTTCCACCTACTCTTGAACCCACCACTGTAAAACAAGCCCTCCATGATCCTAAATGGTGTGATGCAATGGATGATGAGCTTGCTGCCCTTGCTCGCAATGGCACGTGGACTCTTGTACCTTTGCCTCCTGGTCATAATGCAGTTGGGTGTAAGTGGGTTTTTCGCATTAAGCGACATCCTGATGGGTCTATTGCTCGTTATAAGGCTCGCTTAGTTGCCAAGGGGTTTCATCAGCGTCCGGGTATTGATTATCATGATACTTTTAGTCCGGTTGTCAAGCCCACAACAGTTCGGGTTGTTCTTTCCATTGCTCTCTCTTCTGGCTGGTCCATTTCTCATTTAGATGTTAATAATGCATTTCTTAATGGTTATCTAACGGAGGATGTGTATATGATTCAACCTCCAGGTTTTGTGGATTCGGCTCATCCTAATCATGTGTGTCATCTCAAGCGTGCACTTTATGGTCTTAAGCAAGCTCCTCGAGCTTGGTATAACGAGTTGAAACAGTTTCTTATTCAGTATGGGTTTACGAACTCTCACTCGGACACATCTCTTTTTATCTATCGTGGTGGACGCACAATTATATATTTTCTTGTCTATGTGGATGATTTACTTGTCACAGGAAATTGTTCTGCCTCAATCCGCCGGTTTGTAGATTCTCTTGGTGCACGTTTCTCACTCAAGGAGTTAGGCCCTTTGAATTATTTTCTTGGCATAGAAGCTGTATTTAATTCCACGGGTTTGTATCTTTCTCAACACAAATATATTCGTGATCTTCTGGAAAAGTTTCATTTCTCAGGTATTAAAGATGCCACAACTCCACTGTCCTCTTCTGGACGTCTTACTCTTATGGACGGCACCCCCCCTGCAGACGCTACCCAATATCGAAGCCTTATTGGGGGACTCCAGTATCTCCAGCTTACTCGGCCAGATATTGCATTTGCTGTTAATAAACTCGCTCAGTTTATGCATGCTCCTACACAAACACACTGGACTGCAGCCAAACGTCTCCTTCGTTATCTCAAGCACACTATACATCATGGCATTATGCTGCGCCGCCACCAACCCATCACTCTTCGGGCCTTTTCCGATGCTGACTGGGCAGGAGATCATGACTCTTACCGTTCTACTACAGCCTTTGTCCTTTTTCTTGGTGATAATCTCATATCATGGTGCTCCAAAAAGCAACGCACAATTGCTCGCTCCTCTACAGAAGCAGAATATCGCGCAGTTGCTGCTGCTGCTGCTGATGTCACATGGGTTACTAATCTTCTCAATGAACTTGGTGTTACTCTCTCTCATTCGCCCACCATTTACTGTGACAATTTAAGTGCCACTTATCTATCCGCCAATCCAGTTTTCCACAGTCGAATGAAGCATCTCGCACTTGATTATCACTTTGTACGTGAAAAGGTCGCCAACGGCTCTCTCCTCGTTCGCCATGTCCCCACCGAACATCAATTAGCGGACGCCCTCACAAAACCACTTCCTAAAGCTCGATTTGAACTACTTCGATCCAAGATTGGCGTTTCCGACGGAACCACCATCTTGCGGGGGCGTGTTAGCGGATAAGGCTTCACCCGTGTGTCTCCATCCAGCTGGCCGTGCATTTCCAATCCAGCTGGAACTTTCGGCTGGTTGTTGGGATATTCCAGCAACCTATCTTTGGTTGAAATTGTATTTTAGTTGGATATTATCTTATAGTTAGTTTGTTGTATCTTGTGGTTAGTTTGTTGTAACAAATAGGTGTTTGAGTTGTATTAAGCTAGATGATGTAAAGCTCAAGAAACCCTATTAATGGGGTAACCGTGTATACACACTTGACATGAATGAAATTATACTTGTGCTCAATATCTCTCTTAGGATTACTGTCAACAATAAGATATGATAAATTTATCATATATATATGTATGTATGTGTGTATACACATACAAGTTCCATATGATTATCATTACTTCAAAAATCAAGCCAAATCTATGAAAGTTACAATTGATGGTGACAAATTTTATATTTTGATAACGATTTATAACTTTTTTAGACTTGGTTTCACGAAGCAATTTTTTGTCAATGTAAATAATTAAGAAATCTTTTATCTAAGTATTTCCTATTTTATCTCGCATTCTATTATTCACTATATTTGTAGGTGAAAATGCTATTTACACAATAGTAGCATCCGAGAAAATTAGAACCATTTTTAAAAACATATGCATCAGTGGATAAACATTATCGTTTTTTTTAAAAAAGGTTTAACTCCAACCATTAATGATCCCTGCCATACCCAGTCCCAAAGATAGTGTAGGGAGGTAAATCAGGTACCCAACGGCCCGCTAGCAGTAGCTCAGTAGTCTGCATAAGGAGACCCAGCACTGCAGGCAAGCCTACAGGCCAAGAAGCTCCCACACTTTGCACTTGCTAGGAGGGGGCTTTCTTGCCAAACTTGGTAGGAGAGGGCTTTCTTGTCTTTGGCAAGAATTGAACCTCTGACCTCCCTTTCGAAAACTCCTGTTTGGAACCAGTTGTGCTATTTCCTGGGGACAACGTTATCGTTTTTAGCTTGCACCAACTTTTGACACAAAACAATTATTTTTAAAATTCAAGAATTTCTTTTCGAAACACCGGTAAGATTCATGCCATTTATAATGTTTTGATCTATTATAATTTTTTATTTTACAGTGACGTAATTGGAATTGTTCAAAATTTTAAGACTGCGAGGAGTTAAAAAATTATATAATAACAAAACAGAGAAAAAGATGTCTCCATACCACCTATATTTTTAATAATGTCACAATTAGAATTAACTCAAAATAAAAATAATAAAAACGTAACAATAAGAACATTAAGGAAGTTAGGGGGCACGTGCCTCCGTGTCCCCTTTGGATTCGTCCATGTCAACCTTGCTTTTAAAATGTTGCCTACCAATCAAGGCTCAATGTGGGGAATTATTTTTTGTACAATAATTTTTTTTTTTTTTTTTTTTAGTATTGACACCTAATTTTTTGTTCACAAATATACTCGAATTCCATTAGCTTCACTGTGACGGGTATTGACTGAACGTGAAAAAGCGTGAACAAATTGATCAGGTTTTATTTTATTTTATTTTATTTTCCTTACAATTTTTTTGCATTTTTTTTTTGTTTAGGTTGTGATACACGTCATCTAGTGTTTCAACTAGCACATTCCGTTCATGGACCTAATACAAGGTTTTCGAATTTTGGATTCGTTTAGATAAACGAACTATTCGCCTCGGTTCGTTTACTGTAACAAGCTTTTAAATTTGTTCGAGTTCGACTCGATAACATTTAACTGTTTAAACAAGCCGAATAATTTGTAAACAATTCGACTTGTTTTATTAAATGAACCCAAATAGTTGTTCGAATTCGGCTTGTTCAAGTAAAATTAATGAACGAACTCGTAGGCTGGTAGAAGAACCTGAAAGTTATAAAATACGCATGGGGACAATTTTCCAGAACTTGGCTAACCTCAGAGATTGATTTGGAAGAATCTAGAACGGCTCTCCAGCATGGATAAAAGGTCATTGTACATTTCATGATTTGTAATAAGTAATAAGCCAGTGATACTTAGGCTTTTTTCTTTCTTTTATTAATTTTTATAAGTTAAGTCGGTACTTATAAAAGAAATTAAAACGTTGGTGTTTCTTTGGGGGGTGGAGGGGACGAGTTGTCTTCAAAGAGAGCAGTTTTTCTTTTAGTTTTTTCTGAGAAAGACATCTTTATTGATATAATGCAAAGATTTACATCATCATAAGTTCGTTGCCATCTATGAAACAAAATTCTGATCTAGGCTACCACTAACTTTAGATACATTAATAATTTTCAAATTGATGGACTGTTCTGAAGTTTCCTTTAGGGCATGCCGCGGGTGGGATAGTGTCGAAATAATACCATGAGCAAGTTGGTTACGTCATTACCAAAGGCTAGGTAAAAATTTAACAAGAGATATAGCGTCATTCCACTTTAATTGTGGCTTGTTTCCATGTATATCCGACGTTATCTATAACCCAATCTAATGGATTTGATGGATGAAAAAACTTAACCAAAGCGTCCCCTTGAACCAAGTTATACCAAACTTGTCGTATACAGAGACAATCTCTTACGATATGGAGATTATCATCATTAACATGACCGCATAGAGTGCATCTGCCATTAGGAGTAATGCACCGGCTGAAAAGAATCGATCCTATAGCTAGTCCATAATAGCAAACATTTTTCTTTTAGTTAATTAGTGTAGAAGAAAGAAAAGTTATATACACATTGATATTATCATCAAGTTTAGAATAAATTTAATAAGACAACTGTCTGTCACAATATGTGTCATAAATCAAAATCCATCGACCAAAGAGTTACGAAATACATTACCATAAATGCAAGAACTAGATAATAATCACCTTTCCATTCTCAATAAATAAATCCCAAATCATGTGGTGTCAACTATTATCCATACTTAAAATGCGAGACTTCCACTACAAAATAAACATTGCTAAATCCTAAGTTCAAGCATCCATAACAATAATAATTTATGCAGCAACAAAAACTTGATGTGTCGTTATGACACCAAATAATATCCCAACATTATAATTGTTATGTCCCGCTTCTTTAAAGGAAAAAAAATATAAATATAATAATAATGAAATGTTATCTTAAATAAACTAGGTTGAATAAGTAGGTGGTTAGAAATCAAATTTCAAAGGATTAACTTTACCTAAATGAAACTATATCCATAAGGAAGTTCTCTAAACCTAACTACCTTTTATTTATCTATTTATACCTACCTTTAGTCTACATAACAAAAAAAAAAAAAATTTAAGCCACAAACCCTACTCCCCTTGCAGCTGCCGCCCCACAAGCAAGAAAAGGAAAAAAAAAGAAAATTTTACAATCCCCTCACCCAGCGGCTGAGAGTTCAAGGAAGAAGAAGGGAGGCCTTTTTGCTTCAATCCAATTTAAATTCGAGTTACGGTATAGTATATCCAATCATGTAAGTAGCACACCTATACTTGCTATTTTTTTTAAAAAATATTTATGCATTATTTTGGATATTAACTTTAGATTATGTAGTCGTATATGTGTTTAAATAGATAGTTTTCTACCTATAGGTACTAAGGTGTGTGTGCGCTGTTGCATATATGTATGAACGAAATCAGTGGTCGAATAGGCCAATGTTGCTGTGATGCCTATACATTTATGTAAAATATATATATTTATGCAGACATGAAAATTATTTGGATATGTCAAATAATTATTTTGGTGTTGGCTGAATAGGCCACTATTTGGAGGGATGCCTGTACATATATCTGTGGGATGGTTAATTTAAGCATACATACGGATGTTATGATTAAATGTAATTACATAAATATAAATGTTTTCTGCGCCATTGGATTATTTTTTTTTAGCCGAAATATTTTGGGTATTGCTTAAATATATTATATAAGTGTCATCATCATCATTACCCCATTGCCTTAATGGCTCCCATCTATGATGGGGTATGGGGGGGTCGGATGTGCGCAACCATACCTATGTGTTAGAAACACATGGACGTTGTTTTCCGATGACCCTGAAATATTATATAAGTGTGAATATGGAATATGTACATGTGTATATTGTAAATTTGTGTGAGATGCTTGCATATTTCAAAACCATTCTCAGTTGTCTCAGTTGTCGAAGTCATGGTGACCTCCTACCGATGTGGTATTTCCTTTGTGGCTGAATTTGGTTACATGTCCATCATATACAATAAAATGAGTTTTTTTTAAAAGAATAATTCAGTATCCCAACTGGTTATCTTTTAACGTCTGTGGTTCGTCAATGTCTCCGAGTAAACGAAAACAATAGAAGGAAATTGTGGTGTAAACATGAAGTTAAAGATTCAAGTTAATAAACAAATAATTAACTTACAGGTTCAAATTTTGGAGGTTCCAGATGATAAGTTGGACATGTAGAAGGAGAGAATGTATGATAACCTTCTTCACATTCGAACATAGAGTAAGAAAGATAAGTGACTAATTCGAGGTAAGTGGTCTATCTGTGCTTGTTATACTGTCATGTATCAGAAGTATGTGGTCTATTTGTGCTTGTTATGTTTATCATGCATCAGTGTGTTGTTTGCTGCATAACCGTAATTGGATTTTCTCTATACGCGAGCTGTGTGTATATGTGAACTATGTGTGTACACATGAACCGGATACATGTATGAGTATGAATACACCGTAGTAAAATGGAGGTATACATACAAGTATATATGCACGTGTATGGGCGCGGGTATATATATGAGTATGAATACACAGTAATAAAAATGGGGGTATACATGTAAGTATATATGCACGTGTATGGGCGCGAGTATATATAGGAGCATGGATGCGCCGGATCATAGATTATGTGTGTGGAGCATTCATGGCACGTGCATTGCATTGCATCCCTTTGGGGCGCTGACTCCACGTTACGGAGCATTGTCTGCTGACTCCACGTTACGGAGCGATGTCCGCTGACTCCACGTTACGGAGCGATGTCCGCTGACTCCACGTTACGGAGCGATGTCCGCTGACTCCACGTTACGGAGCGAAGAGTAGGACCCGGGTCATGCATAGCATATCATGGAAAAGAAAGGAACATATTGTGGGTGATAATGATGTTGTTGCGTGTGACACGATAGTGAGAAGAAACATGCATCATGAAGTTGTGCATTATTACGTGGAGTGACTTACCTTCTGCAGTTTATATATTTCATTGGTATGTATTGTTCTCTTCTTTGTTATGCGATTATTTGGTTGTTGTGTATGTCATATTTGAGAAGAGCATGCATCACGGTAATTGAGATGGAAATGATGAATTATTTATTTTGTGTATTTGAAGTGTTAACTGTTAATATAATTAAGTGAAATTATTTATGGACTAAGAACATGTATGTTAACTATAAAGGTTATTTGTATTTGCTCCTGCATGTATGATTTCTATAACAAGTATATGTAGATTGCTTACTGAGCCCGTTGATTTTGGCTCACACCACCACTCACCAGTTTTGCAGGCATGAGAAGTTAGTATGCTTCCACGGAGGGTGTTGCCGTGCGAGGATGTCAATAAATTTAAAATGTGTCATTGACCTAATTGGAAATGGAAACTAGAAGTGCAAGAAACTAATTAAATAAAACTAGGTGAACTCGTCTATTTAACATGCTAACTAACTAGAATTTAACTAAGCGAAAGTGTAAAAGCAATAATAGTACCAAAACTTGAAGCAAAAAGCAAGTGATCACCACTTAGATATTTTCACAAACACCTTGTGTGCAACCTTTATTCAATCACCAATACTGCAATAATAGAAGAAAGAAAATGTAGAGAAGAAGATTTATGAGGACAGTAATACTGTATTGCACTTAGTATTTAAAGTCTTAACAAAAACAAAGAAGAATTTAAGTAAAAATTTAGAGAGAGAAAATAAAGAAGGAAGAATAATTAGTTTTCTCTATCTAAAACTAACCTAGACTAAAACTAAGCTAATTTGATAATGAGGCCTCTTTGAGTGCAGTTAATAGAGAGCCTCCATATTGTCAAAATATATAAAAAACAACATTAAGATCCTAGGGAGCCATTCAGGAAGACTGAGAATTAATGCTTCTTAGTCTGTAGGAAGCCATCTTGTTAGCACAAAGGTTGAAATCCAACCCCAAGAGCCCCTCACACTCCGACCCGACGAAGAAGCTGGAAGGACGTAAATTAGGTACTCAGCGGCCTTTTAAGAGGGAGGCACATAACACGCAGACCTACATTATGGGCCTACCCTCCAGACCCACACTGGAGTATACAAGCTGCGGGATTCAAACCTTACACCTTGTTAGCAAATCTGCCTTTCCAGAACCAACTTAGCTATGCACTGCAGTCTGTAGGAAGCCATCTTCTTAGACTTGGAGATGGATCATGGACTTTTGAAACTCCGCTTCTTATATTTTCAGCTCATCTCTTCAATTCTGCCAATCCAACTCCGAGCACATCGAGTCTTGTATATTGAAACATAATCAGAAGCATAAAAAACTCAATGCATTCGCAATATATAGCATTGAAGCTCAATAGAATAAAATCATGCTCATGCAACCCTAATAACATACAAAATACCTAAAACTTGATCATATAGATAAAACATGATTTCCCACAGTAAAATGTATTTATCAAGAAGCCGTGGACTATGCTAAGTCAGCACCTAGCTTCTCATTCATCTGAAAAAAAGATGAGAAGTGAAAAGGATGAGCACCAACTTGTCCAGTAAAAAATATAATCTATCATATAAACAAAAATAACATTCTTATCTTCTTCATAGATACTCAGGGCAAAGCTATAAGAAGGTCCAATATAATCATTCCTAAGTTTATATAATAGTTCATTAGAAACTTAGTCATTTTCTTATCATAACATATCACATATCATTAGAATCGCACATCATGTCATTCGTTCATTTTTATCTTTTAATCATCATCACATGACTTGTTTCAATCGTATATCTTTCATCACATGACATGCTTCGCTGGTCAAATATCTTTTATCATACAATATCCCTCACGTGATTATCTTTCATAATTTACTGTTTGTTTTTAACATATGGGTATGATTGCATACATCCAGTCCCTTCATACCCAACCATAGACGAGAGCCTCTAAGACAATGAAGTAAGGTGGTTGTTGTTGCTACATCTCATGCTTCGTATATCATGTATCGTGTATCTGTCATCACAAGTCATGTGTCGTGTCATGACCATACAATCATGCATTCATAATAATTCAACAAACAATCATAAATACAGGATATCCCAGCCCCTAATATAGTTCATAAGTCACATAGGTTAATACTTATCATCTATCATATCATATCTTGCATCAACAATATGTCTATGAAATATACAGATTTGACACTTGTCATTCGCATAAAAGTTATAGGTCATCAGAATAGGTTTATAACGCTTTTTGAATCTTCTTAAACGGAGTTCTAAAATTCTAGATATGTCCCAAATTATACAAGTTCAGATGACGTATCGTACGCAAATACTGACCAGTGTATATTAGACGGATGTTTTGACCTTTTAAGAAACATAATCTTATTAGGTCTGTGAAGACCATCATAAAGGAAGAGAGTGAATAAAGTATTAGATAATGTTTTGGGTTTTTCTCGATTAAGCTATCTCTTAACTCAAACTACTCATCAACATAAGAAAGAAGGATGAGAGATATTGAACATAGACACACAATTTATTAAGTATTTTATAAGTTAGGCAAATATTCAAAGTGGTTGTTCCCGCTTTAACAGAGACAGTTATTAAGTATTTTATAAGTTTTCTAAATATTACGTAAATTTTGTTACCTCGTCAGTTTTTCGGAGAAAGCATATAACTATATTTGATAGTAGAGCGGAAGTGAGATTAAAAATGAGGCCTCCAATCACGCGTCGTCACGTGTACAAAATCAAGGGGATGCTGCAATTTTTTTTTAAAAAATGATTTTGTACACATGGCGGCGCTTGATTGAAGATCTCATTTTTAGCCTTAATTTTAGCCTACGAAGATCTCATCCAGAGTAACCTAGGGCCTTCAAACTCCAAAGAGCCCCACCAATTTTTTTGTGGTTCAGAAACATCAAAAACAAGAGAGCGAAGGGTTCACGATAAATGAAACACACAGGATCGTGGCCTTTCCTCCGAACGTAGTGCTGACGCGATCTTGGAGTAAGCGTGCAATGTGGGAGAGTGTTTTCGTAGGAAAGTTGAATGAGAAAATTATATTTGGGAGGCTTATTTGTAGCTTTATGTTTGGGGCATCCTTTGTTCACTATCAAACCATCTTGCTTGGTCGATTACACCATAACATCAAAGCTTGCAGTTCATCTGTGCCTTTCAATAAACCAATGGTGGACCCATGCAATTCTACATATCTTCACTTATAACAATGAATTCTAAAAGTATTAGGTATATTAATCGCTTTCATAATAGTAACGTTTGTATATCTTTTGAGCCTTTTGATTTGGGTCATTATATTTAAGAAGTTATTGCTTCGTCTACAAAAAAGAAAATTTACTTTTTGAAGAACATACACGATTCTATCTTTAAGATGGATCCATCGGTCTGCATCATCTGCTGTACTAATATTGCATTTGACAATTACTACGATGATAGTCACAAATGCGGACGTTGGAGTAACTCGTAATAATCTTGCTTTGTTAACTTGAGGTCACAGATTCGAGCCGTAAAAACAGCCTCTTGTACAAAGTGTAGGATAAAGCTGCATACATCAGATCGCAAAGCGATCTGGCCTCTCCCCTTACTCAGTGCAAATACGGGAGTTTAGTGCATCGAAAACGCTCTTTTACAATGATAGTCACGTTGATATGCATTCTTCTTGCCACAATTATGTTTCAAACCATATCATCATATGATGTTGTACATAAAGGAAGGACTATTTCCACTCTAAACATATCTAGATATACTCATCTATCATAATTTGTTATTTGGAACATAACTGGGGATGTTTGGTTGGAGAGTTTCTTCATTAAAGGTATAAGTTTAGAGGAATCCAAACCTATAAACATTGTTTGTTTGAAAAAATAGGGGTATGAGTTCGGATTGATATCTGAATATTTGGTAAGAGATATCATTTTTTTTTGATATACTAGCTTCCTTTGTCTATCTATATGGGAAAATGAGGGTATGGGCTTCGAATCGGTCAACACCGCCGGCCGTTGCCAGTCGATCACTATTCCGGCAAGTAAGTTTTTTCGGCCAATTTTTCTTCGATACACATTTCAATTCCGATATGTTCCAAACACCATCAATGTCAATCATACTCATTTCCGCTTCAATACCAAACAACTATGACTTTTACGCTCAAACTCATATAATCCAAACTCATACAGTGTCATACCTATTCCAATTCTGATTCTGATACTTGGAACCAAACGCCACCTAATAAACAAGCATATTCAGCTGTGATACTAGACCTTTCTTTTTTATATAAAAATATTTGGACTAATTTAATCGTGGGACAAATTGAGTGGGAGGAACAAAAGATGGGACCTTCATCAAGAAGTTTGGTGGGTATATAAAGGTGGGTAGGGGACAATTGAGTCCTAACTATAGCAAGAGATTTTGTCAAAGGTTAGAAAGTGCTAAGTAATAAACCATGGGGAGACAACCTTGCTGTGACAAACTTGGTGTAAAGAAGGGGCCTTGGACTGCCGATGAAGACAAGAAACTCATTAACTTCATCCTCACCAACGGCCAATGCTGTTGGCGTGCTGTGCCTAAGCTTGCCGGGCTGCGCCGCTGCGGCAAGAGCTGCCGCCTCCGGTGGACTAACTATCTTCGCCCTGATTTGAAGAGGGGACTTCTCAATGAGGCTGAGGAGACATTGGTCATTGATCTTCATGCTCGTCTTGGTAACAGGTAACTTAGTTTATCTCAATGATCAAAATACGTGTGCATTAAAATTCTGGTCATGATAATGTCTGAACCCGTGACATCAAAGTCACACAACAAAAACTTACCAGTTGATTTAAAATCCGCCATTCTTAAAAATTATTTCAAAAGATATTTTATTTAGCTAAATAACCGTAAAAGATCTTTTATAGCAGCATTTTATCGGTTTGACACGTGTGATTATAAAACATTTGACAAGTTTCATAATCACTTAAAGCACTGAGCCAAGCACATAGGTCCTACTCTAAGTTTCAAAGTATACCTTTTTCACCAGTCCAATATGATTTCAAGAGCGGAGCAAGATTGAACAGACCAACTTGCAACATTTGCTTCCAACATAAAATATTCGTAGAGTAAACGCGATGATGAAAAAGCAATTGGCTTCTATTGTATCTTTTAACGAGTTATTCCATTTTCAATAGAGTCAAGGAAACACTCTTCTCCGATTTTGGAATACGATAGAATAAAGCAAAAGGTCTCACTAAATTGGCTGCGCTTTTTATATTGTGAAGTAGCAGTTGATTGACGCAGTTTGACGCATCATTGTGGGTCATCGGGAAACAACCTATGTGTGTTCTAAACATAGGTATAGTTGCGTACATCTGACCCCCTCTTACCCCGCCATAAACGTAATACTCTAGGGCAATGTGATAATGATATTGTTATATCTTTTAACGAGAAAAAGACTTTATAAGTCAGAAAAAGAGTTTCCAACTAAACTTTAGATGTTAGTGCACCATTACATCGTGTGATATAATATAATATACAACAACAACATTATCCGATTAACTTAAAAGTTTTCGTACGTATATGGTAGGGTATGGAGGGGATGTACTCACCAATGACAGGGAGAGCCGGAAAGCTATAAAGTAGAAGTAAAATAATTTAGTGCTGTAAGCTAAGACGTCGTCAAACTACAAAATTTCACCTTCACTTTGATCAGTCTTCTTTGTTACACTCTAATTATTATAAGCTTTGCATGATTGAAAGTTGCTGGATGCCAAATACGTTCGATATATATTACTAGTTTACGGATATTATAATATTGTTACACTTTGAATCATTATATTTCATCATTATTTCAGTCCCATCACATTAATAATATTTATACATTCATAGAAAAGATTAAACTTATACGCTGCATAACATGTTTTTGTTTTTCATCATCTTAATTAAATATGGTGATCATAATCCACTTTTTTTTTTAATTAATTAGGTGGTCAAAGATTGCATCAAGGCTGCCAGGAAGGACAGATAATGAGATAAAAAATCATTGGAACACTCACATCAAGAAAAAACTTATCAAAATGGGAATAGACCCTATCACACATGAACCTCTCAAACAAGAAACCAAGCCCACAGAAACATCACCACCGGAGACAGATAACTTGGCACCGGAAAAGCCGGTACAACCGGCGAACTCTCAAGATGTCAATAACAGAGTAGCCTGCTGCAGCCCAGAAGAAAATTCAGTCTCTTCCAATGATGAATCATGCAATTTAGCAAATGATGGTATTCTTGAAAATATTGGTGATTTTGATCCATTGATGAGCTTCTTGTTAGGGGAAGATAATGAAATCCCAACCGTTGATTCTTCATGGGATATTCCACTTGATGGACAAAAGTTTGATGATACTAAGGAGACATCATGGGATGATCCGAACTGTTCTTGGCTGTTAAATTGTCAAGATTTTGGTGTCCATGATTTTGAGTGTGTTGATTTTAGTGATATGGAAATTTCAAATATGATAGACTCTCTAGAGATGGAGATCAACAAGATGTAGTGACATGTGTCCATGTTGAGAAGTAAAAAATCATTAGAATCCCACCACAATTAGCGTCAATATTATGTATCATTATGTAAATGACTTTGTAATTATACTTTTCCTTTATCACGATGATTATGATAGTAGTATGACATTGTGACGCTATCTAAAGATGGTAAAAGTTGAGTGTTTTTTTTTTTTTTTTTTTTTGATAACACTATGATGTTGTATAATTAGCTTCTACATCCGTACAAAACATGGTTAAAAGAAGTACCATGTTTTTCTCATGTAAGACGACCCTTGGAATTAAACATATTTCCTCTGTTAGTAATTATTTTCAACATGTATTTTTTATAGACGTTTATATGTGCTCATTTAGTTTCTATTTTCAATAGAGTCAAGGACACACTCTTTCTTGACTTTGGAATATGATGAAATAAAGCAAAATAACTCACTAAATTGGGTGCGCTTCTTATATTGTGAAGTAGCAGTTAATCGACATAGCTTGACGCATCATTATGGGTCATCGGGAAACAACCTCTGTGTGTTTCTAACACATGGGTATGGTTGCGTACATCCGACCCCTATACCCCGTTATAGGCAGGAGCCTCTAAGACAATGGGTAATGTTGTTGATGTTGTTTATATGTACTTCTTTCGTTCGAAAAAATTGGACAAATAGTCAAAATTTCCATAAAATTATTTCAACTACTACTCTTAAATTATAATGTAGGAGACAAAAAAAAAGTTTTGACAATAAAAGCACTAGAATAGAGTTCATTGCTACAAATTACTTTAACAACAATGTTTTAAAGTACTATGGTACGAACTTGGCGATCAGTTAATGTATAAGATAGAATGAAATTTGGAGCAAAAGATGAAATCTCTCATTTTCGGGTCTCCACCGTCCTAGACAGAAAGAGTATGTGTGGAGTATGAAAACTTAGCAGAGCTAATTTTTAGGGTCTTTTTCGGTATTGATAATCCCAGCATCGTGGGTCTAGATGAGCAATTGGGCCTGATTGCGTTTCTAATTGCCCTGGGCTGAGCAAAGAGACTAGTCCGTGACTATGCTCCAACACACCATTTAAAACAGAATATTGTCAAAATATTTTAAGGAATCTCTCCTCTTATGGTAATCATTTTTTTCTCTAAAAATGTTATCAAAGCATTTGTGTATATATATATTTTTTGAAATTTTAAATAATTTTATTTTAAAATATTTTAATAACTTAGTCTAAAATAGCGATTCTTAAATTAAATTTTTGGCCACCTATAATAAAATTGTTAAAAACAAAAGCAAGTATTGGGGAGAATGGTGAAAGGAGGCATAATGAGGAGGTCCCTACGTCTAAAGGATCACTGCCCTCTTGTAAGCCTCTCTGACCTTCAAGAAAATGAATCCCCAAGTGGAATGGTGAATCAGTTCGAAAGAATAAAAAATAAATAAAAACTATAAGCCCGTAGGCCATGTGTAAGAAAAAAAAAATCGACTTTCTTCTTAGTGCTGCAATCATCTGCTCTACCGACCAACTACTCCTGCAAAGAAAAAAGGTAAGAATTTTGTATGTTTGAACTACAAAATGGAAAAGAGAAAAGGTGCCCGTATAGTTTACTCAAATGTATGCACATCAACTTTTTAATCTATGTATATTCGGATTGGCAAATTTTATAATGGGCATTGATTAAATTTTAATAGTTACACCACCACAACAACGACCATATCCAGTATATCCCAATAACAGCAAAAGCTATCCTTGAGGTCTCGGGAGGTGAGAGTCAGACAAACAATGCCTCCATCCCAACGGATAGAGAGCTTGTTTCCAGTGGGACTCCCGTCTATATGTACAAGCATAGCTGACATAGTAATAGGAATTATGGTATACTAGTGTACAAGTGAAGTGATTTAGTAAACACAAATAGAAAGCTTTCGATATTGAAATAGTCATAACTGTGTATATGTACAAATAATAAAAGACAAAGACAAGAACAAAAAAAAGTGCAAAGTCAACTTAAAATGTTGAGAGTATCTAAGCCGCTAAGTATACTCTAACGTGCAAATCATCTGCCTTCATGAATTTTTATCCTAGACAATGTCTTAATATAGGTACAAATCTAGTAGGTCATGTCTAATAATTGAGGACAGCTCTTTGCTTTACACCATTTATTTATAAGTGCAAACTTTTGTTATACAAATGTACACTATCCGGAAATGAGGTCACAAGGCTCATTTGGAGAATAAGTTTGATTTGCTAAGCAGATTTATCCACTTGCAGATGTTATCTATGTCAATCATGCACTAACACATTTTATGTTTTATGTTTCTTTTCTAATCTTTTTGATTAATGATAACTTGGGAAAGGTATAAATATGAAAAACTAAACATACAAAAAATTTAACCATGTATCAAAAAAAAGTTTAATAATATTGTATTAAAATTAATCACCGATTTGCCTCTCTAATTGGTTCAAACAAAACCCTTGAACTCTCTTTCCTCAAATGTCAATCTTCAAAGCTAAGCCTCTAGAGTAATGTTTCAAATTCTCCACTAAATTGGTGGGGTTTTTCCTATTCTAATATGATGGTATTTATCAACTTGCTTCATTTTTATTTTTATTTTTCCTTTTTCGGTAACCAAATTCATGTAATATTTACATGTAAAAAAAAAAAATCGTGGATACCGGCTAAGTATTTAGGACCATATGAGTGCACCGATCCGGGTGAGATCAGAGGAGGTTGGAAAGGAGGCAAAATATGAGGTCTCCAATCACGTCCCGCCACGTGTAAAAAAATTGTCTTTTTTTTTTAAAAAAATTTGAATGTGGTGGGACCACTGACAATGTTTTTTACACGTGGCGGGACGTGATTGGAGGCCTCGTATTTTACCTCCTTTCCAACCTCCTCAGATCTCACCCCGCACCGATCAGGAGAATTCAATGGAAAAAGGCATAAAACGTAGAAAAAGAAAGTTTGTAAGTATAATTATTAGACTGGGGACAAAGTGCATTTTATGTTCCACGTATTGATGATAATCATTGAGTTCATTCTATGCCACTTATACAGTTACTGTTTTATGATTTTGGGGTCACTGGTTCGAGCTGTGGAAACAGTCTCTTGCACAAAATGTAGAGTAATGCTGCGTACATCATATCACGAAACAATCCAGTCTCTTCACATATCCTACACAAACATAGGAATATAGAGCACCGAGAACACCATTGAGTTCGTTCTATATTTCATCTGTGTGTGTAGTGCGTGGGTACGTGTTGCTTGGTTTGTCATGCACCTTTTAGAGGCTTTACCGACTTCTACCAAACACATTTCTACTTTTTTTTTCCCTTTAGTGAAGATAAAAGAGAGGAAAATGATTGGGGAACATGTTGGATAAGAAAATGGAAGAAATAAAATAAAATAAAGGTGTGCCCTGGTCTACCGAAATTTGAGAAATAGTAAGGAATAATTAACTTTGCATCCCCTGTGGTTTGGCTAAATCACTAAAATGACCTTGTTGTTTGGAAATATACCTTTACCTCCTCCGTTGTTTGGGTTAATATTGTCTCCGGGATAATTTGGACAAAGAATAGGGGGCTGTGCATGTCACGCGCTTAAAATGGGAGAATTCCGACGATTTTAAACGGAAGAAATGCAGAAATACTTTAATTATTTTTTGGAAATACCATTTTGCCTCCCAACAAATATGGAGTCTTTCTCTTCTGGTCGACGCCTATTTTGGTGTCTGCTGCTACTTTTGGAGCGTACTACTTCCTTAGAATCCCATTGGAAGCAAGCAATGTGTTCATCTTTATAGCTACTGTATGCCTGGTTCAAGACCCAGTGAGAACCACTCCTGATGTCATCGGTGTTTTCATCCAAGCTAAGGTTGCTTTTCAAAGGATTGTGAAATTCCTCGAGGCACCTGAGTTGGATGTTGACAAAATGAGGCAAAAGCAAGTTTCACAGGATGCTACTCACACCATCTATGTTAGAGATGCCAGTCTTTTAGAAACATTAATCTGGAAGTTAGATCTGGTGAGAAGATTGCTATATGTGGAGAGGTGGGCTCTGGTAAGTCAACCTTCTTAGCGGCAATTCTTGGAGAAGTTCCAATTATGCATGGAGATGTAAGCCAGCGGACCTTTGAACATACATTTTTGTCCTTCTTTGGTAATGGCACTTGATTGCTATTTGTTATTAGCCACCTTGAATATGCATTTTACAGGTTCAAACATATGAAAGTATTGCCTATGTTTCTCAATCAGCCTGGATTCAAACTGGAAGCATCCGAGATAACCTGCTGTTTGGGCTCTCTATGGATCCGCCGAGGTACCAAAAAGCATTAGAGAAATGTTTGTTGATAAAGGATCTAGATTTTTTGCCATATGATGATCTTACTAAAATTGGAGAAAGAGGAGTTAACCTCAGCGGTCGACAGAAGCAACGGATTCAACTAGCTCGGTCTTTATATCAGAATGCTGATGTATACCTCTTGGATGATCCCTTCAGTGCAGTTGATGCAGAGACAGCTGCAAGTCTATTCAGCCTAACTGTTTTCTATGCATTTGATTTCATTCAACCCAAAACTTTCTTCGTTCTTCACATGGTGACCAACTTACGGGACTTAATCTGCAAGATTGCAAAGGGAAAAACGATTTTCTGCCAAGATTGCAAAATGAAAAATGATTTTCTGCTAAAATTATGGACTGCAACTGTTGTCTTCGTTCTTCACATGGGGAACAACAATTTCTTTGCTTTTTGTGTACGAGTTGTATTGTTCTCGGTATATCTAAGTGGTTGTTTAAAATTTTCAGACAAGTTCATTTCGGGAATAACATGCACAACCCCCTATCCTTTGTCCAAATTATCCCGGAGACAATATTAATCCAAACAACGGGAGAGGTAAGGGTATATTTCCAAACAACAAGAGTCATTTTAGTGATTTGGCCAAACCACAGGTGAGTCAAAGGTAATTATCCCAAATAGTAACGTTGGGCAAAAGAAAAAGAAAAAAGAGAGAGCTTCGTGGAATATTTTGATACATAAAATTCAGTATTACATGCAACCATAACAACAACAACAATGATACCCAGTATATTCTAACAATATCAAAAGCTATCACTAGGGTCTGGGGAGGATAAGAGGCAGACAAACAATATCTCCATCCTAAAAGATAGAGAGTTTGCTTCCAGTGGCACCACCGCCTCTATATGTATCTACATACATAGTACAATAATAGGAATATATAATAGTGAAGGGATTTTATTAAATATAAATCAAAACCGTTTTATTACATGCAACCATATGCAGGAGAAATGGACCATAATAATAATAAAATAAATCATTATAACATATGGTGGAGAAATAGACCACAATAATCAACAAATAAACCATTATAAACTACGCTATAATATACACCATAAAAATAAACAACTATAAAGTGACCCCGCCAATACTTGGAAAGAAGAAATCACTGAAAGAACTCTGAACTTGCATACCTTCTAATTTTAGGACTTCAACTTTAATCGTTTGAGTCACGTCTTAATGTCAAAATTTGTGGATTAGAATCTGTTTTATTTTTATTTAATAAAGATTTTTTCTTGTGGTAAAGATAGTAGAAGCATATTAAAATTGATTGTGAAGTTTTCTATACAAAATTTGCTTATCTGGGTAGTATTTGATTTGTCTATTTCACTTAATGGATGAAAATAAGGTTGCTGTTTTGTGATATTGAGGCAAAGAGTTCGAGCTGCAAAAACAGTCTCTTACACAAAGTCTAAGGTAAGGCTGCATACATCAGATTGCGAAACGATCCATTCCTTTTCTAGATCATGTGCAAACGCAGAAGCTTAATACCGAGAACGCCCTTTACCTGATGGATGAAAACCGTTTGATCTTTATGAATGGTAACATTTGATGCTCGCTTTACACTGAATGATAGCATATGAAGATTACAAGATGAGTTTTGATAACGGTTTCAGGGGATCTGTTTATCATTCATCATTTACGTATTTACCAATAGATACAAAAATTCATACTTGGCCACAGTCGATAAGCTTGGCTGAACATAGACAGGAAAAACCCTAAGTTTCTTCACTTAATTATAGTCTACTCAGTCTTTTAAGTGAGTTAAGTCTTGCTGCCAATAACAAAACTCAAGCATAGTAATATATCTTGAACGTAATAGCCCAATAATAAGTCAATGTGGTCATTTATAATAGAACACACACACACACACTCTCTCTCTATATATATATAACTCTCTCTCTCTCTCTCTCTCTCTCTCTCTATATATATATAGAAAATTCATATTGCCTAAAGTGAAACTTAGCCGTCAAAAACTAAAACATTCAAGATATACTTCGGGTTCAATTCCTTAAAAATGTAGATATTCCACTTTGAGGATAAGGCCGAGCCTGTGAGCTTGCTGAGACTTGGGCTGAAGCTAGGCCTGTTAACAATCCGAGCTACTCGTCAAGCTCGGATCGTTCGGATCGTGTTCGGCTCGGAATCGGTTCGGTAAGGGTTAAACGAACCCGAGTTCGAACCTAGTATGTTGTTCGGCTATTAAATAAACGAGCTCGAAAAAAGCTCGTGAACATGTGTTCGGCTCGTTTATTTTAGTATTTAAGCAAATTTTAACCCCCCGGCCCCCCTCCCCCCACTTTCTCTTTCGTCTTTCCTTTCTCTTTCCTTTCGAGCCAAGTTCTAATCCCTAAATTCGCTCTTCTTCTCCAGGCCTTCCCGTTGTCTCAGGCGAGCTTCAATCAGCGAAACCACCCTCTTCACTTCAGTATCCAGACTCCTCCTGCAGGGTTTTTCTTCTTCCCCCTTATATTATCTGCGTTCCTCTTCTTCACCTCCGCAAGAAACTTTCCTTTTGTTTAATTAATCGAGAATCGTGAATTCCTTCTTCATCTCCGCAGGGTTTTTCTTCTTCCCCCTTGTATTGACTAACGAGTGTGCTATATATCAGTGTGAGTGAGCTCTTTCATTTTCTGACTATCTTCAATGGTTTTTTTCCCTCGCAGATCCCAATCCGTTTGTGGAGAGAAAGTTTAAGGCTTTAAGTCAAGGTCCTTGTATAAATCCAAGACTATTGTTTGTAAGTTGTTTCGGCATTTTGGAGGAAAAGGTCAATTGATGTAATGATTTTTCTTTCTAAATTTTAGTTGGACATGTGAATGCAAATGCATGTTTGTTTTTCAGTGAATGCTGATATTGCCCTAATTGTTGTTGTCCTGTTCTGTACTTTTTCCCTTGGTTCTGTATCTCTGATGAATCTGGTAGTTCAATGTTGGTACAACTTCTGTAATCCCAAACAGGCAACTGTTTGCAACAATCACCATTGAGTTAATATTGTCAATGATCTACAACTGCATGATTGCTCACGAGGAGTATATGTAGTTTGCTTGTTTAGAACAGGGTCGCATATTTATAACTGTTCCATCTCAGAAAGCGGCTAAGCTTGTCATTTGAGTAAGGCAATTTATCTATGTGCCTTTTTGGTTACTATTAGTCATTATTGTGATTTGACAATTTTTAAGAAACACCGTTTGCCTTTTGTAGCTTATCTTGTTCTGCTGCATTACCATATGCTTGGCATTGGCCATCATGTTGGCTTCATATCAACTTGTCAGTAAGCCTGTTTGTTACTGACCTGAGAGGCTGAGACTATTATACTTATCATTTCCCGTAAAATCCTCTCATCTGGTTTGGAGAGTTTGGAAACACTAGGGATTATCTTGCAATCTGGTTTAGAGAGTTTGGAGAGTTGCTTTCCATCCCTGTCAGTCATCTTCACATAAATCCCCCCAAGAACTTCACTGTCAACATGTCCTTCCTTCCGTTCAGTTTCAACATTCATATGTTCCTTTTTCTTTCCTTTGGGCCAAATCCTTTTGTAGACAAGTACCAAAGCAGCTTTATCCTTAGAATCCGAAACACAGTCGTTGATTTTAGGGATTGAATATTTCTCTTCCTTTTGTATACAAGTGCCAGTAACAAATTCTTGATTTCTGGGCACTTTATCATTCCGTTCCGGTACTTTTTCTATTGTTGTATTGTATCGTGTGAATGCAAGTGACATGATTGAATCCCTCCTGCCCTCCTGTATATTGCAAACAGGAGCATATTTTATTATCTGTTTCATGTAACAGATTGTATTGTCATGGCAAGCAACGAAGTGCAAAGTGTTGATTCTATTGAGCGGGAAATTGACAATGCTGATGTGATGTCACAAGAAGAAGTAAACAGCCCTCAAAGGGTGGGTCAGGGTGAAGCTGCTGACGCTGAGAGTCATGAGGGATTTCAAAGGAAGAAGAGAAAGAAAACATCTATAGTTTGGGAGCACATGTCGGAGGTAGTGATTAATGGCGTCACTATGGTTCAGTGCAAGCATTGCAAGAAAACAATGACGAAGCACCAGGACGGTACTACTACACAATATACGCGGCATTTGAATAGGTTTCACAAAAGTAAGGATGCGGGTGGTGCATCTAGCAGTGGAACGCAACAGATTTTGCAACTTAGGGCTGGAGGGAAGAATGAGGAGGGCAATATCACAAATTTCAAGTATGATCATGCTAAGGTACGCGAGGCTGTAGCTCGTGCGATCCTTATACATGAGTATCCATTCAACATTGTTGAGCATGTGGGGTTCAACGACATTTTGAAGACTGCATGTCCTTGGTTTGTAAAGATTAGTAGGAGTGCAGCGAGGGAAGATTGTTTTACAGTGTACAATGTTGAGAAGAATAAGATGGTTTCTGAATTAAAGAAAATTGATAAGGTTGGCATAACCACCGACTTGTGGAAATCATGCCAGAAAACACAGTACATGGTGGTGACGGCACACTTTATTGATTCCGATTGGAAGTTACAAAAAAGAGTATTGAACTTTTGCAATGTGCCACCACCACATACTGGGGAGTTAATTGCTGAAGCTTTGGCCAAGTGCTTGAATGATTGGAATCTTAATGATAAGATCTCCAGCATTACGGTGGATAATGCTTCTTACAATGACAAATGCATAAGAAATTTGAAAGAGCATTTCATGCAGCGCAAAGCCCTTCCTATAGGTGGTAGACTGTTCCATGTGCGTTGCTGTGCGCACATAATCAATTTGTTGGTCCAAGATGGATTGAAGGAGATCGAGGACATAATTGACACTGTCAGAGATGCAGTGAAATACTTGAATGCATCAGAGTCCCGTCTTCGAGGTTTTGGTACCATTGCGAAGCAATAGAATGGTTATAATAAGAAACTCATTTTGGATTGTCCAACTCGCTGGAACAGCACGTACATGATGTTGGCCGCTGCTTTACCGGTGAAGCATGCCTTCACGAGATATGGTGATGTGGATAAAGGATTTGAGAAGTTTGCACCATCCATGGATGATTGGGATAAGGTTAGTGGCATCTGTGACTTTTTGAAGCTCTTCTACTCTATCACTAATACTATTTCTGCGGTCAAATATCCTACATCGAACATGTTTCTCGTAGAATTGGCTAGGATAAAAATGTTGTTGGATAAGAAGAAGAATGATTTCAATGAGAATATGAGGGCAATGTCTAAGGTGATGTTACAGAAGTTTGATAAGTACTGGGGGGAGTGTAATGTGTTGATTTCTATGGGTGCTCTTCTAGATCCTAGGTTGAAGAGGGAGATTGTCACACATTGTTATAAAATTATTTTCGGCCCATCTGCATATCAAAACAATGTAGATGACATGGTAGCACTGTTGAAAGTCTTGTTTGAAGAATACAGAGTTACCCTTACAAGTGGAGGATCAACACATTCGTCATCACAAACAAGTTTGAATGTTGCTTCATCCAGCAAGGGTAAATCTAGCCTATGTTGGGAAAGCCTGGGGGACATTGGTTATATAAGCGATGATGAAGCACCCAGTACTCTTTCAGAGGTAGATATATATTTGAATGAAAAGAAATTAAAAGCCTCACCAGACTTGGATGTGTTGGAGTGGTGGAAAATGAATAGTGGGCGCTTTAATATTCTTTCAAAGGTTGCTCGTGATATTCTATCTGTTCCAGTTAGTACTGTTGCCTCAGAGTCTACCTTCAGTGCCGGTGGACGCGTCATAGATGATTATCGATCGAGTCTATCAGTTGGGACGGTGGAGATGCTATTGTGTGCCGGCGATTGGGTACGACAGTCGAGGAATGCAATGAAGGTATATTATACCCATAATTTGTAACTTTATTATTTTAGTTTACTTATTATGTTTTAATACTTGTTGTAATTGTTTTTTATTTCTTTAGACGGACACGGATGATCAGAATGCATGGGAAGAGATTATAATACCAGATTGATTGTGAGCACTTTGTTCCGTATTTCCATTATTTGTGTGCTTTATTATTATTAGTAAGACACGTGTATTAGTATTGCTAATTGCAGAACACTAAAATTTTCATTAACTGCAAGTTTAAAGCTGTTGTGCTGATTTTCTTCTTCGAAGATGATGTTAAAGGATTTGTTTATGAGCTGACTTTTGCAGGAGTATTTTCAAGAAAGATGAATTAGCATAGAGATAGCTCACATTGCGTTGCCTGGATTGTTGGCCATAGGTTTGTTCTTGCTTTTTCTTGTCTTTTCTATTCCGATGACATAATAAGGGGATATTTCAAGTGAGCAATAGGTTTGTTCTTGTTGGCCTTAGGTTTGTTATTCCTGCTGTTGGAGTTGCTATTGATGCTGTTGGAGTTGTTCTTTAATGCTGAAAATGAAGTGATTGAAGTTGTTAAAGATCGTCATTTGTTGGTATCGCTGAAGGCAAGTCTATAGTTGATAAATCTAAGTATTCGTCTGTTTGGAATTACCGAATTAGTGAAAGACTAAAGCTGTCTTGTTTATTTCTGGCCTATAGGCTTATTGGAATTACTGCATAAATTTGCAATCTTGCTTAATTTTGATTGAAGGCTTTTGTTTTCTGGCTCATGTTATCTGAGTTTAGGAGATCTGGGTTTTGGCTTTTGATTTGATATACTGTTAATTATGGTGGAGAGTTGATAGGTCATGTTATGCTGTTCTCTTTACTGCTTACTGCTCTGTTGGCTAAGTTTGCTGCTGGACAAACGAGCCCGACAAACGGGCCGAACAATGATTTCGAATACAACGAACGAATACTGTGTAGTTCGCGAACAGGCTCGGCTCGTTTAATAACTCAACGAGCCGAGTACGAACCGTCACAATTATGCTCGTTTAAAATCCGAGCCTGTTCGGCTCTTTTGATATGTCTGACGAGCCGAGTTCGAACATGTCCAAACTCGGCTCGTTCTGTTCGTTAACAGGCCTAGCTGAAGCCACTATGATGACTACCCTATTGGTCAAAGATGCGCTCATTAGACACACGACGCGTTAGTCAGCAAGAGGATTACATGGGTGGATTGGCTTCTTGGACGACCCAAACGAGCTTATAGCGATGGTGGGTTAGAGAATCATGCCGAGATTATAGAAGCAGTGTTTTAGCTGAGTTGGGCCTGTCAATTACCCTCTCTGATCAACCAGGAGAAAACTTGATCCGTCGGTATTATATCTTGACTTCTATGGTTCTGGTGTTAAAGAAACGTGTCGACATGTTAAAAAAAAAAAAACGATTTCATTACTTCTCACCCATTCGGATGCTCACTGCACTCCGTTACTTTTCCCAAGCAAAAAGTCACTTTTTTTCCCCTACCTTTACATTTTCAAAATAAAATCACAGATCTCTCACATCTCCTCTATTTTAAACAACAAAAAAGTATTATGCAACCACCACATGTAAAAACTAAGACTTGTCCAGCCGATTGTAAGTCTAGTGTATGTCCGGGTCTAAGACATTATAATGTGCAAGTACTATGAATACCAACTGAATTGGGCTTTTAGTCTTTGATTTTCAAAATAATTAATCTTTGTTGACATGTATCACTTAAACCATACTTATATATCATAATACCAACTCTATTAATTCCAATGTGGATTTTTAGGGTCTTTTCATTGACCTCACTAAGGGACCCATATCTCCCTAACATCTCGGATTTCGCTCTGGTTGTGGTTAGTGATGCTTACTAAGGGACAAGGATCCCCCTAGCTTCCTAATGATTTTAATTGGATCTGATATTATAACTGTAATGATCCAGATTTTTCATACTGATTTCAAACCTGTCGTCTGTTTAGGCCTGGCAACATAACCATGAGCAAGCAATTCTGCATTCCGACTGAATCGGGATTCCTGTATTCATTAGTCAAAAAAAAATTCTGGTTGACATTTACTGAGCATATTTATATTTCATGTTACGATTTTTATGCCACGATTTTCATTATTTTTAATGTGGAATTTTCCGAGACTTTATACAACATACATCGAAAGCCAATTTGCGCAAGCTACCAGCAGAGTAGGGATGTCAAATAGGTCGTGTTTCGTGTTTTCGGGTTTCGTGTCTCAAAGTGTCATACCCATACCTTACCCATTTGCTTCGTGTGTATGGATGCAGATACACAAACCTGTACATATCAAGTTTCGTGTCGTGTATCGGGTATACCCACGAACTTGACAAGTACAAATATTTTAAGTTGTGTACGGGTTATTTCATATTTTTAAGGTATTTTCAAGTTTCATGTATTTTTCAGGTTTCATGTACTTAAACGACTACTATTACAATGTACGAAACAACAATAAGTACAAAACCAAAGGTTAAAAATTCAAAATGTCATACACCATTAGCCGATACCGCATGAAGAAGAACACTCACCTTTCAGTAGATCTAGCGGCGGAGGGGCGGAGATAGGAGAAGAAAAAAGATAGAGAGGGGGATGGTTGGTGCTTGGCTGATTGCGGGCGGCGGGGCAGTTGAGCAGTAGATCGGAGAACTGAATAAGAGAACCTAAGAAGGGGGACTGGGGGATAAATCAGAAATGGAAAATTTGAGAATAGGGGAAACCGAATAAGCCACTATAGGGTTACTTAGTTTTTACTTTTTAGCGCAGTTGGCTATTTTTTTTGAAAAATTTATTTTTTATTTTTATTAATTATAATTTCAGGTATTCCGGATATAAACGGGTACCCGCGGGTATATCCAGACACGACCTGTCCTTGGCGGGTATCTTTCATGTCTTACCCGATTTGTACACAAAACCTGTCAAGGTCATACCCATACATACGAAAATTCGTGTCAGGTTCGGGTTTTTTTTGTCGTGTTTGAAATTGCCGTCCTCATCGCAGAGTGGTTGTTCCCGCTGTAACAGAGAGAATCATGTCATTTTACATAATATTATTATCTATAAAATGCAAAAAACTACCACAAAGCCGTTATTTTTTTTAACACAATCCACCTTCCAGTTTCTAGCGTCTTCATCATCATCATCATCATCATCCGTACCCAGTATATCCCAACGACAGCAAAAACTATCATCGGGGTCTGGGGAGGGTAAGTGGTAGGCAGACAATATCTCTATCCCAAGGGATTGAGAGTCTGCTTCCAGTGAGACCCCCGGCTCTACCTGCATAAATGACATGATAATAGGGATATGTTGTGCTAGTGTGTTAGTGACTAAATTCAAGAAACACCAATAAAGGCCTTTCGATATTTAAAATACACATCACGTATATATGTACATGTAATGTAAAAACAACGGTAAAACTTACGCTACCAGGTGGGAAGTTAATCTAAAGCGTAGATAGTGTCTACGCCTATCTATGTCCCTACATATACTCTAAAGTGTCCCCATATATGCCTTATACCTCGTTAACCTTAATCTTATGTCTCCACGAACTCCTATCCTGGACCATGTCCTCAGAGAGGTGCAAATCTAGTAAGTCGTGTCTTATCTGCTCATCCCAAGTCAGTTTAGGTCTGCCTTTACTCCTGTTTCCCTCTACAATTAGGCTTTCAATTGCTCTGACCGACGCCACACAGCACCCCTGAGGCCGCCCTCCATCGACACCAGTCTGCTTGAACTCGATGTGCTACATCATTATCTATGTCGCCATTCTGCTGCACAAATGATCCTATGTACTTAAACTTACTTACCTGTGGTACCACTTGACCATCGATGGTGAGCTGGCTATCCTCACTGTCTGTTACGCCGCTGAAGTCGCAGTGCAGATACTCGGTCTTAGAACGACTAATCTTTAAGCCTTTTCTGCGACTAATGCAATATCGTCAGCAAAAAGCATACACCACGGAAGTGCCTCCTGTATCTGCTTTGACAGCTCGTCAAGGACAACGGCAAAAAGAAATGGACTCAACGCAGACCTTTGATGGAGACCGACCTCCACCAGAAAGAAGTCTGTATTCCCCACAGCCGTACGAACGGTTATTTTTGTCCTAGCATACATATCTCTAATTATGTCTATATACTTGATAGGGATCCCTCTTGCCTCCAGACTATCTCATATCAGGCTACGCGACACACTATCATATGCTTTTTCAAGATCAATGAAAACCATATGTAAACCGCGCTTCTTCTCCCTATACTTCTCTATTAATCTCCTGAGAATGTGTATTGCTTCCGTAGTTGACCTTCCTGGCATAAAACCAAATTGGTTCACCGTAACCTGAGTTTCTCTCCTAATCCGAGTGTCGATTATTCTCTCACATAACTTCATGGTATGGCTTAGCAACTTAATCCCTCTATAGTTCCCACAACACTGTGCGTCTCCTTTGTTCTTATATAGGGGGACCACGACACTCTTTCGCCACTCATCTGGCATCTTCCCTGTTTTGTAAATACGATTGAACAGAGTAGTTAGCCATTGGACTCATTCCTCTCCTAAATGCTTCCACGCCTCAATGGGTATGTTATCTAGGCCGACCGCTTTAGCTCTTCCCATCTTCTTCAGTGCTCTCATCACCTCTCCTTGTGTGATGTTCTGACATTCGGAGTTATTATGTTGTCGTTATTGTTAAACACGTGGAACTTTGGTTTAGGGCTGTAAACGAGCCGAACGAGCTGAGCATTGCGTTGCTCAAGCTCAATTCATTTAGCTTAGCGAATGAGTTGAGCTTGTTCGTTTATTTAAACGAACATATTTAATTGTTCAAGCTTGGTTCGTTTAACTCACGAACAACATTAACGAGCCGAACACCTTAAACGAACGGTTCTACTTATTGAGTTCGAACAGAAAAAGTGGGTTCAAACTCGGTTCATTAAACTTTTATCCGAGCTCGAACTCGAGCTTGAGTTCGAGCCAAACGAACCAGACAACCGAACGACTCGGTTCATTTACCGCCCTACTTTAGTTATGCCCTTCCTGTAATACTTGATATCGCCAAGAATTAATAATTCTCCTAGGCAGAAGGCTAAGGTTTCATTATCAGCTATCAGCGTAGAAACCAACAAATAATAAAATAGGGAAGACCTTGTAGAATTCGCCACTTCCCACTTCAACTCTAATGTTCTTTACCTTCCATCGTTAGCTATCACCGTAGAAACCAACAAATGACGAAACAAATAATAAAATGGGGAAGACCTTGTACAGTCCGCCACTTCCCACTTAAACTATGATGTTTTTTTTTTTTACGTGGACGATCTCTTTGTCATACAAGAAACAAGGAGAGAAAAAACTCAGTAAATATTCGTCCCTTTCCGTTAAAGAAAAAAAAAAAGAAACCAAAAAAAAAGGGTCATTTGACCTATATCAGTTTGTCGATTTTTTTTGATAGACTAGCTTATTTATTTATTTTGTAAATTTAATCACTCTGAAAACTACTCGTCTATGAACGCGACATGGCCGTTGAAGAGTATCATTTATCAATAAAATTTAAAAAGAGTATGGCCTTGATGCAAATGGAGTCCATTGAAAAATCCATGTCATGACTCACGAGAGAATCTCAGGGCCGTTTTGATTATGATAAGAACCAAACAACTGGAGCGACTTGTTTGTTGGACCGTAACTCATGCATAAACATCATTGCAAGAGGTGAATAGTCGTTGGCTAAAATAGACATTATTTTTAACTTTTTAAAAAAAACCACATGTTTTTAGAAAATTGTAACTTTCAAGATAAAATTTTAAAAACTTTGAAACTTTTTAAAAATAAACTTTAAAAAGTTAACTTCGACTCCTAAAAAAAGAACAGAAAATAAAAATGTTTTGGCCTTTCAAATGGATCTAAATTTTTAAGTGCTCAGATTAAAGAGAACTAGACAAAAAATAGCAATCTTTAAGCCTATATCTTTTTTTTTTTTTTGTGTACTTGCTCAAAAAGAAGGGTTCTTATGTCAAATTAAACTTTAAGATATCTAGTTTAAGATTACAGAAGCCCTTGACCAGTAATAAAGTTTAAGTAAATAAAAAAGACTTGTTTTCACAAACTGGTCAATCTGATGGCAGGACGAAACAATAATCTTCAAAGACTGAATGACTAACTTTCCTTTGCTCAAATTCAATGATTTTTATTACAAACCAAAGCTAACAGTTTGAAGTTTATTATCACCAAAAACCAAAGATTTTAAATACGTTTTACTTGTTCAAAAGTGTGTGCAAAATCTAGTGCACAAACTGGTTTAAAAAAAATAAGCTTGTGTAGATGATCAAAAATGCCCTTCTACCCAAAATGAAAAAAATATCCAGGAAAATCAAATATACACCACTAGGGCAAATGATATGGTAATAATTCTTGTCTTTGTATTTTTTCTTTCTATGATTTCTTCTTGGAAAATAACACTACAAAAAACATCAAAAGTACGCTTTTGTCCTTATGGTAAGTTATCAAAACTTCCATGGAAAGTTAGTCACGTGACAATAAATCAAATCAATATAGAAAAGTGTTACACAAACTTTATCATATATTAAGAAGATTACTTTATCATATATTAAGAAGATTATTTTAAATCAAGATGACATCAATCGATCTATGTCTCAAATTTTAGAAGCTGATGTATACATTGATCGATCTATGCATTACAGATTGAGAGATCGACGCTATACAGTGAGATTCCAGTTATGATGCTTCTAACATTGGTTGATCCAAGTAGGATATGATGTGTACATTGACCATCTATGTTCTATGAGTTGAGAGATCGATGTTTAAGAGTGTGGTTTTGTTTAATCTTTACATATATCAATCAATCTATACTCTTTCGAGAGAGCAATGTGCGCATTGATCGATCCACGTGTTGCAATCTGAGGGATCGATATTGCTTCTTTATTTGTTTAACCCTTTGTTGTTTTCAAGATATATAATAACATTTTAATTCTTTTAAAAACACCTTCTCACACCCCATCAACATGTTATATTTCAATAAAATCATATTTCTAAAATCATTTAAACATACACACAACATTATCTGTGTTTTGATTTCTTTTACTTATAAGTAAATAGCATACTACATACAAACACATACTGAAGATATATGATATACAAATACATAAACATGAAATAAATCAATATGTTAGTTACATAGAACAAACCATCATTTTAAGGTAGAATGACAAACCACTCTAAATTTCATTGGCTGAGCGACTTATCCGTTGAACTATGTACTTTTAACAAATTAACTTACCCAATTAACCTTCACATCTCATTTGTTATAATTTCATTGATTAATGATTAACTCTTAAAATAATAGATAGTTGGTCATCGACTGTAGTAATTGCATTGGTCCATACAAAGAAAATTGGTGTTATGCGAAAGCAATAATTGTAAAACTGTATTAGAATATAATATAAAATCACAAGTGACCAATCTGAGCCGAGAGTCTCACTGGAATCAAACTCTCTATACTTTGGATAGAAATATTGTTTGACTGTCGCTTATCCTCCCCAGACCCAACGATATCTTTTGCTGTCGTTGGGATTTATTGGGTATGATTGATGATGAAGAAGTGAGCAATCTATAGGAGGACAACAGAGAAGTGAGAGCATAATCTTCACAAGGCCATTGCAAGATGCCTTTGAGTTATTTTGTTATTGTTCGTCGTAAGAGTTGGTAGACGGTTTAAAAGATGGACGGCCACATGGTTCCAAGAGTCCATCTTCAAGCATATTTTTCATCTTTGAATATGTTCCCATTTGGAATCTTGGTCATGTATTGATTAGTGACTCCCCAAGGGGCAAAAGCTTACATGAATCTACAAAATAATAAGTACTGCACATATGATATGATACTTCACAATGGGAAATATAGTTCTTAGAAAGTGCTATTACGTCTTAATTGACATTGTAAATCATGTGATGTGATTTATTTGGACACTTTATATCCTAAAGACAAAAAACATATACAACAAGACATGTTATAGCATATCGTCGTACAAACTTTTCTATTCTAAAAAAAATTGATATCACGCCCACCTCATTCAGTTTCCTCCACCATCCCAAACAATTCCCCCCTCCCTCACGGCAAAAGATAGGGATGAGGGTGGGGGATTGGCAGAAAAGGAATATAAAATAGATACAAACTTGAAGAAGTCTACACACTTAACCCCCCGCCCCCCTTTCTTGACCCCAACTGCATCTGTGAATATATGACCCCATCCATATTACCATATCAAATAACATTTTTGACTTCATTTTCACAATACCAATTCAAGAATCATGAATCCCATCATCTCCATGATCCCAAACTCCCTCAGGACCTTCTTTCACAATTCATATATATGGTGTTGCAAATCCAAGGAAGGAGTCCATGAAGATACCTTGTTTATGGTTTCAACATTTTTCTTTGCCATCTTAGCATCATGTTTTGCCTCAGTTCTAGTAAAGAAACTAAAGGGTCAAAGGCCATTGCCACCAGGTCCATGGGGACTCCCTATACTAGGCAGCCTCCCTTTTCTAGATCCTCAACTTCATACATACTTTGCCAACTTAGCTCAAAAATATGGTCCAATTTTCACCCTCATGCTAGGAGGAAAAACCAGCATTGTGATTTCTTCGCCCACCATCGCGAGCCAAGTCCTCAAAGATCATGATGTTACATTTGCCAATAGGGATCCCCCTACAGTTACGAGGGCACTTGACTATAATGGCCATGACATAGTCTTTGTACCATATGGTCCCGAGTGGCGAATGCTAAGAAAGGTTTGTGTTAGGGATATGCTTTGTTCTGCCACTCTTGATGAATTCTATACATATAGAAGGCGAGAGATTAGGAATACTATCAAATTCTTGTATGATCAGAAGAGGGTTCCCGTTAAAGTGGGAGAAAAGATGTTCTTGAATGTGCTGGATGTAATAACTAGTATGTTATGGGGTGGAACAATTGAAGGCAAAGAAAGGGCTATAATTGGAGCAGAGTTCAAACAGGCTGTTTCTGAGATGACTCAGCTGCTAGGGAATCCTAATGTATCAGATTTCTTTCCTTGGTTGGCTTGGTTGGATTTGCAAGGGATGAGAAAAGAGATGAAAGTTGTAGCAGCCAAATTTGATAGGATATTTGACAGGATCATTGAACAGAGAACACAAATTGATGCAGCAGAGGTGAGTGCAGCAGGGGATGGTAGCAAGAAAAGCAGGGACTTCTTGCAGGTTCTGCTACAACTTAAAGGCGCCGCGGATGCCAAAACTCCTCTGACCATGAAGCATATCAGAGCCTTGCTTTTGGTAAGGCTTGATTCTATCCTGAACTTGCACCAGTGTTTAAGTTAATTAGTTTCAAAAAGTATAAAAGGTTTTTATACTCTTAATAGACATCTCAGTATCATTTTGTGGCATTAGGACAACTAGAAGTAGAATGTAAAAGTACACACCCCATCAAAATAGGTATGTTTTTATATATTCCAGGAGTTACTAATAGACATGGCTGCATAAATTTTTGGCTTTGGGACGACCAGGAATAGAATGGGAAAGTAAGTAATACACCCTTTGAAAATAGAACACTTTGGACAAACAATGCTTTACTGTAATTTCAATTCCAAAACAACAATACATGATGATTAAGTAAACATTACTTGATTATGATTAACAGGATATGGTTGTGGGAGGGACTGAAACGACTTCCAACACGGTTGAATTCGCTTTAGCTGAGATGCTGAACAAGCCAGAAACATTGAAGAAAGCACAACAAGAACTTGATAACATAGTTGGAAAAGCAAATATAGTGGAGGAGTCACATATTCGACAGCTACCTTACTTACAAGCTATAATGAAAGAAGTCTTGCGCTTGCATCCTGCTCTACCTCTGATGGTGCCTCACTGCCCCAGCCAAACTTGTGTTGTGGGTAACTACACTGTTCCAAAAGGTAGCCGCGTATTCGTGAATGTTTGGGCGATACATAGAGACCCTTCAGTTTGGGAGAATCCTTCAGAGTTCATACCTGAAAGGTTCTTGAATGGGAAAGGAGATTACAGTGGGAATGATTTTAAGTACATTCCCTTTGGATCTGGAAGAAGAATGTGTGCTGGGATTTCAATGGCTGAGAGGATGGTCATGTATTCTCTAGCATCACTTGTTCATTCTTTTGATTGGGAATTGCCTGTGGGAGTGAAGGTGGATCTTTCAGAGAAGTTTGGAATTGTTATGCAAAAGAGCGTTCCTCTTCTTGCGATTCCTACACCGCGTTTATCTGATCCATCATGTTATGAGTAAGATGTTACTGATGCAAGGATGCCTGTATACTAATAATCAAGTGTAGCTGAAATTCAGGACCCATTTATGTTGGCATGTTACTAGGACCTTGTGTTTTTCATCGCTTAGCTTTTTAAAGAAAAACATTATACAATACCGTCCGTTTCAAATTTTTTGTGGCTTATTTTGAATATTGAAATAATTTGCATTCCTTTAAGTTAGTTATAATTTACAATGTAGTTTGCTTTTTATAGGGAAGAGATTCTACTCTTAACGGCTGTATTTTCTCACTTGGATATTAGTCACTGTTCATCTACAGTAATTTCTAACGTCTAAGGTAACGGCTAGTTACCTATTCTGCTCAACTATGTACAGTAAAAATTCTGTTATAATGTTTACAACGACTAAGTGTAACAGTTCGGCGTTAGCGTTGCTACCTTGTTTGTGCTTCACCTCGGCACCTCAGCTTAGCACTAACTCTGGTTCTGTTTTGCGTCTATTCGGCTCTTCTTCACCTCGGTCCGTCTGTCTTCTTCAGTCCAGTTCGTCCTTATTTCGTCTTTACTTCCCCAGTTCAACTTCTCTATTCAGATCAGCTCGGTTTACTGACTTGGTCATTTTCTTCCATCAGTCACTTATTTTGTCTAAATCGGCTTTCTTCAGATCAGTTCAGTACACCTCAGCTGAACTTATTTCTACATCTTTCTCAGTTTTTGACCAGTTTCTCCAACCTGAAAGGTTAGACCTTGTGTGACAATTCTTACAGAGCAGGCATATATATATATATATATATATACGCACACACACATATATATACACGTACATATATACATAAATATCACCTAAACTATTAGATCAGGCATTATTTAGATGTGAAACTTTCATACTTGGTATTGATCTTACAAGAGAACGGTAGCAAATAATGTAGAGACTTTCTGTTTACTCCAGAATTTTTAGCTGTTTTCCATTCAGAAGGAATAGTGCTAAGGAGCTTCAAAAATCAACTAACCTTTCAATTGTTGAGTTCAAGATAAATAGGGCTAATCCACAAGACAATAATGATGGGCATGGTTCAATATACTTGTGCTTTGGTTTCGTAATTCTGGTCCTGGATTTTTAATCATTTGCAGGGAAATAATGGAGGGAGAAGCACAATCCTCCTCATGGCTTTCCAAAAATGATGCTTTAACGACCTCTAAGAGATCACCATTCTGAAGAAATCTCCATATCCAAAGGCTTAAGATTTTTTCTGTCTTGTCGAAAAGTTCAATAGAAAAAGAAAAAAAAAAGAAAACATATTTTTTTGGAAAGAGACCAAGGAGATTTTGCTTCTCCCCCATTTTTCCCCTGCAAATGATTAAGAATTTTTGGAGTATAATGATTGGGGGTTTTTTTTTTTTAACATGAAACTGGAGTATACTGTCTTAAAAAAAAGAAATTAAAGTATATTAACAATGAAAAGGAAAAATTTAATCAAAAGAGAAGTCGAGAAACAATTGTTAGAATATGTTGAGTTTTGATGATTTGCACAATTTGGCACATTGAACAACCCATTAGGCGCTTCATGTTAGTTGTTTGAAGTCAGTATACTCCGAACGCCTACATTAGGCGCTTAGTGTACCTTAGTGGAGTCCAGTACACTTCGAACGCCTAGATTAGGCGCTTTATGTGAAGTGTCTGGTTCTGCGAACACTTCGAACGTCTAGATTAGGCGCTTCATGTGTGTGTTTGAAAAACAGGACACTTTGAACGCCTAATTAGGCGCTTTATGTGACCTGTTGAAAAGTGCGAACACTTTGAACGCCCCTTTAGGCGCTTTATGCAGTCCACTATGCCAAAAGTACTTTTCCCCTGGTTGAGCACGTACTCCTAAGTACTTTCTCTGAGTAAAAGTCAGAGTTAGTTCGAACAAGCATGAAGTGCCACATTAAGCGCTTCATGTGACTTCGAACGACTTAAGAAGCCCACATTAAGCGCTTGATGTGACTTCGAACGACTGTTCATTTTCACATCAAGCGCTCAATGTCACTTCGAACGCCTGTGCTTTTGCACATTAGGCGCTTCATGTGACTAACGTTACAAAGGTCTTGAACTTCACTTTTTAACATCAGTTGACTCTTTGTACCCTCTCTTTTTAGTGTCTTTTTTGCAGGCTTCTCTCTGTTGAGTTTTTCATGTTTCCTTTCTTGGCATTCACTTTGAAATCTCTCTAAGAATGTTGCTACATGCCAAAGGGAGATCTCCAATGATGAGGACTCACCAACACATGATGCCAAAACCCATTAATGTCAGTGCAGAAGGTTTCAAACGGGAAGAAACTTTGAAGTTGATAAAAATAGGGTTTCTTCCACTTTCTTCAATAACTTTCTACATTGCAAGCTCTCAAGTTCTCTCAAGCTCAAGCTCTCAAAATATTTGTAATCTTTGTACATCTTTACTTTATTGTTGAGAGTGATTATTGTAAGAAGAAGAGTCTTCTTCTTGGTGAGATTATTTTGTGAGAGATTGTGTAGATTGTTGGTCAAGGAGCAAGGGTGCTCTTTGTTTAAGTTTTCTAGACTTTGAAGGGTTAGTTGATAGTGTGTGGTGCACTATTCTCCCTACAAGATTTCTTTGAGGGCAAAGAAGATCTTTGGAGGCTAAACTTCAAAGGGTTAGAATTCTTGGTTGTGGTCTAGGCAAGGTGCCTAGTTTTTGTATTTTCTGGATTTTATTTTTGATTGTTGTTTCCCCCAAAAGAAATAACAATCCCCATTTCAAAATCCTTCTTGTGAAACATCAAGAAGGTAGAGGAGTAGAGTCTCTTGACTTGAACCTCTATACATACTTGTGTTCTTTACTTTCATTCAAGTCTTTACTCTTTCTAAAGAACACATCCAAGTATTGGTTGCATTTAAAAACGAAAAATAGCCACAAAATATCCATACTTGGTGAACACACTATTCAACCCCCCTTCTAGTGTGTTCTAAGGGACCTAACAATTGGTATCAGAGCCTCATCTTGTTTATTTGAGTCCAAATACAAGATTTGATCATTTTTGTATAGATCTCTTTGTTTTTGATGATTTGGGTTTTCCTAGTGCTGAAACCTCCAGAAGAAGGAGGCAGGAAACCCTATTCCCTTCTATCTCAAATGTTCATGTTAAAATTCCCATGTTTGACCCTTTAAACTACCCTCTGTGGAAGTCAAACATGGAAACCTACTTGCGTTCTTGTTCTCACAGAATATGGGTTGAGGTCTCTAGAGGATCTATGATTCCTATTGATATTGATGATCCTACTCCTGAGGAGGAGTTCCAGTTGGCCATAAATAGCAAAGCTCTTGCTATTTTAAATAGCTCTCTTTCCTCAAATGAGAGAGCTCAGATCCAAGGAGTCCAATCCGCACACGAGGCTTGGACAAAGCTTGAGATGATCCACGAAGGAACATCCCAAGTAAGAAAGGCCAAAAGGAGACAGTTGATAAAACAATTCTACAACTTTACTGTCCCCAAAGGTGAAAAGATTGAAGAGTCCATCCAAAGATTCACCAAGCTTGTCAACCTTCTCAAAGCGGTTGGCAAGAAAATAGAACAAGAGGATCTAAACCATTGCTTCCTAAACAGTTTAGGAAGAGAATGGAACGCAAAAGTGACGGCCATTGAGGAGTCCAAGGATCTTGAAACAATCACCTTGAACGAGTTATACGGAAATCTCATCACCTATGAGATTCACTTGGATGCACAAGAGAAGAATGATCCTATTCGCCAATCTTCAAAGGCATTGGTAGTTGAGTCGGAAGATTCGGATGATGAAGTCGGACTTCTTGTCAAAAGATTCCGACGTATTGCGAGAAAGAATGGTGATGAAGCCAAGAGATTCGTCAAGGAAAGGTACTCCAAGGACAAGGTGAAGGACCAAAAGAATAAATGTTACAAATGTGGGAAGCTTGGTCACTTCATGAAGGATTGTCGGGTGAAGGAGCCGCAACTCAAAGACAAGAAGGCTATCTACCAAAGGAAGAAGGCCTTGCAAGCGGAAGTAGCCCATTGGGAGAGTTTTCTTTCCGGGTCCGAGAGCGACAATGGCGATCGAGATGATCTTGCACTCACGGGGGTGGTGGAAGATGATCTTGACAAGGAATTCTTTACACTAATGGCCATCGACGATGACAAGGAGGTATGCAACATTTCATCTCACTATAAAGTTATTGATGAGCGAGATGATTTAATACAAGAAAATGATCTCCTTGATTTAAAATATCAACGTGTCAAGAAAGAGTTTAGAGCATGCATAAATGAGTATAATGACACGTTAGAAAATCACATTGCATTGCAACTTGAGCATGACATATTTTTAACAATGCATGTGATTGCACTTGAAGAGAAACATGATTTGATGAAATCATGTGCTCAAGCCCTTGAGGATAAGAAAAATGATTCAAGGGTAGGTGCTAAAGAGATATAGATTAAAGATGCATCTAGGCCAAACATGAAAGCTAAAATCAAACCTAGTGCCATGTATGCATCTAAGAAGGGAAATAAGAAGGGACAAGCACAAGTGGTTAAGGAGTCCAAAACCTCCTTGAAGAAGCAAAGGCACATGCCTAAACAAAAGACTAATGCACCAAAGGCATCACAACCTTTGGTTCATGTTGTGAAACAAAAACCTTCTTCTATTCCGAAGAAGGTGGTTCCTAAAGGAAACACGACATGTGCCAATGCATAAACATTCGCACAAGCATGCACCAACACACAAGCATACTCCTACATGTTTTTATTGCAATAGGAAAGGTCATGTAGAAAGAGTATGTAGAGCTAAAAATAATAAGAATCTTGTGTGGGTGCCGAAAGGCGAGATGAAGGTAACTAACCTTCAAGGACCCAAAACAAAAAGGGTACCAACTTCATATGGTTCTTTTGTAGGCCCTAGCACTCAATGGAGAAAGCGAAGACAAGAAGGTCAAATGGGTCGTGGACAGTGGGTGTTCCAACCATATGACGGGAGACAAACGTCTCTTCCATAGACTCACTATGCAAGATGGAGGAGTTGTCCACTTTGGCGGTAGCAAAGGCCAAATCAAAGGACATGGTATTGTGGGTAACGATTCCTTCTCTCTTAGTGATGTCTTATATGTTGTAGATCTTAAGTTTAACTTGATAAGTGTCAGTCAACTTTGTGATGCTAACTATGAGGTAACGTTTTTGAAAACAAAGTGTGTTGTGAAAAAGGAAGAAAAGATTTTATTTGAGGCTTTGCATTTCAAAAATATTTACAAAGTTAGCATCAATGATTTGGTTTCTCAAAATGTATCTTGTCTAGTTGCTAAGAATGATTTGACGCAACTATGGCATAGACGTCTCGGACATGTATGTTTTAAAACATTTAAATTTATTTGTGAAAATGATAAAGTCCGAGGCCTTCCAAAAATGAGTTTCCAAAACAATGACTTATGTGACACTTGTCAAAAGGCGAAACTTGTGAAAACAAGTTTCAAACACAAGACAAATATTTCCACCTCGAAGCCCCTACAATTGCTTCATATGGATTTGTATGGGGATGTTGGAACAAGAAGCTTGGGTGGTAAACATTATACCTTCGTGGTAGTAGATGACTATACTCGTTATACATGGGTAATGTTTCTTGCTAAGAAAAGTGATGCATGTAGTGAGTTTATAAGTCTAAGTAAACGATTGGAAAATCATGTGGGTGACACCATCAAAACCATCCGTAGTGATCGTGGTGGTGAGTTCGATGGTGATTTCGAAAGGTTTTGTGTATCCAAAGGATACTCTCATGACCTTTCAGCTCCTAGAACTCCTCAACAAAATGGTGTGGCCGAACGAAAGAATAGAACTCTGCAAGAAATGTGTAGAGCAATGTTGAATGAGTTCGGTTTGCCTAAGTATTTTTGGGCCGAAGCGGTTAATGCCGCTTGCCATGTGATCAATCGTGTCTATTTGAGACCATATCTAAATGTAACACCCTATGAGCTTTGGAATGGAAAAGTTCCCAACATTGGGTATTTCAAAGTCTTTGGTTGCAAGTGTTTTATACTTAATACCAAAGATACTTTGGACAAACTTGACCTCAAAGCGGATGAAGGTATCTTTTTAGGTTATGCCTCAAATAGTAAAGCATTTCGTGTTTTCAACAAAAGGAGTCAAAAGGTGGAAGAATCAATCCATGTTAAGTTTAATGAGTCACTTAGTGATGAACCTAAACTTAATGAGGATTGTGAGGAGGATGAAGATGTTACTCCTCAAGAAGAAATTCTTGAGGATGTTCCTATGGTTGTTCCTCAACGAGAGATTGTTGATGATCCTCCTAATGGAAACATCTTCATTGATTTGAGAGTTGAACCTCTTAAAGGTACACCTCCACCTTATGTAAATAAACTTAGTGAGTCATGTAGAAATGTCTCCCCTACTCATGTTGATTCACAAAATGTAGAAAATGCATCACACGTTCCGGAACATGAGGTTCATGATGATGATGAAGGTTCATCTCTTCCGGAACATGATCAAGAGGAAGTTGGAGGTGATGTCTCCAATCTTCCTAGATCATTTAAGCACAAAAGTTCTCACCCTCAAGAGTTAGTCATAGGTGATTTAAATAGAGGTATCACCACACGAAGGCAATATAGAGAGAATGCATTTGTCTCTCTTATAGAGCCTAAAAATGTTAAAGATGCACTTCTTGATGAAAATTAGATCTTGGCTATGCAAGAAGAATTAAACCAATTTGATAGAAGTGATGTTTGGGAGTTAGTTCCCAAACCACACGATCATCCTATTATTGGTACGAAATGGGTTTTTCGTAACAAGATGGATGATCAAGGTAATGTCACTAGAAACAAGGCTAGGTTAGTTGCTCAAGGATACCGTCAAGAAGAAGATATTGATTTTGATGAGACATTTGCACCCGTAGCACGGCTTGAAGCTATTAGAATGTTATTAGCATATGCTTGTTATAGGGATTTTACACTTTACCAAATGGATGTTAAATCCGCTTTCTTGAATGGTGTTATTCAAGAGGAAGTGTATGTTGCACAACCTCCCAGGTTTGAATGTCATGATTCACCACATCATGTCTTCAAACTTAAAAAGGCTCTTTACGGCCTCAAACAAGCTCCAAGAGCTTGGTACGAGAGATTAAGTACTTTTCTTCTTAATAATGGCTTTTCAAGAGGTAAAGTTGACACTACTTTGTTCATAAAAGAACAAGGTAAGAATCATTTAATTGTTCAAGTATATGTTGATGATATTATTTTTGGTGCTACTAACAATTGTCTTTGTGAGCAATTTGCTAGTCTTATGCAAGGTGAGTTCGAGATGAGTATGATGGGCGAACTAAATTATTTCCTTGGATCGCAAATCAAGCAAACCGAAGATGGCGTGTACATTTCCCAAGCCAAATACACAAGAGACTTGCTCAAAAAGTACAACTTTGGTGAATGAAGAGAGGTGAACACTCCAATGAGCACAAGTGCAAAGCTTGACAAAGATGAAAAGGGAAAGCATGTCGAGGTAACCTTGTATCGTGGCATTATAGGTAGTCTACTTTACTTGACGGCTAGTAGACCCGATATTTTACATGCAGTAGGCTTATGTGCTAGATTTCAAAGTGATCCTAGGGAGATGCATTTATTGCTGTAAAACGCATCCTTAGATACCTTAGAAGTACTTTGAAATTTGGTTTATTTTATCCTAAGAATGCATGTTTTGATTTAAGAGGTTATTGTGACTCCGATTATGCGGGGAGTCTAGTTGATAGAAAGAGCACCTCCGGAACTTGTCAGTTTCTCGGAGATTGTCTCGTTTCTTGGTTCTCCAAGAAACAAAACAGTGTGTCTCTCTCTACGGCGGAATCCGAATATGTGTCGGCCGCCTCGTGTTGTGCACAATTATTATGGATGACTAACACGTTAAATGATTATAACATTCACTTCTCAAAGGTGCCAATTTTGTGTGATAACACGTCCGCCATTAATATTGCACAAAATCCCGTCCAACATAGTCGGACCAAGCACATCGAAGTGAGGTATCATTTCATCCGTGATTGTGTACAAAAGAACTTGGTAAGTGTAGAATTTGTTCCTACACAAGACCAACTAGCGGACATTTTCACGAAACCCTTACCTAGTGATGTCTTTGTATCCATAAGAAATAGGTTGGGGTTGCTCAATATGGGTTGATAAAACCGTTTTGAGTTTTGAGCACGAAAATTTCAAAAGTTTTCAAGATCAATACACATAAAGCGCTTTATCTCAAATTGTTCAGGCGTTCGATGTTACATCAAGCGCCTGATGCTAAGGATGTCACTTGTTCGAAGTGACATCAGGCGCTTTATTGAGGCGTTCGATGCAGGATTAAGCGCTTGATCTGAGTTTGTTCACTCGTTCGATGTAACATAAAGCGCTCAATCCTCCTCTCCACAGTCGTTTAATGTAACATTAGGCGCTTCATCCACTTTTGTGAAGTCGTTCGATGTCACATTAGGCGCTTTAACCCTATTCTTACATTGTCTTTTCGCCGCCTCTTCAGTTTTTGCGCCATTCAAGGACCATCAATTCACCAGCCGCCTCTTTCTCTTCCCACTCTCCCACGTCTGCCTCTTCCCCTTCCCCATACACTTTAACCCTTCATCTTCTTCCTCAAACTTCTCTTTCCCACTCTCCCACTTCTCCCTTACTTTCTTCTCCCACCATTACTCCATAAACTCTTCCTCTTCCTCCCTTCACCCTTTAAAATCCAACCTCTCCTCTTTCTTTCTTCATCACTCCTCATCTTGCCCTAAAATCTTCAAGACCTCTCCTTCTTTAAACTCCTTATCCAATGGCTTCTGCTGGTCCTTCCAAACGCCCACGTTCTCAAAAGCGAAAACAAACGGCTGGACAAGGAATTGTCGAGCCTCAAGAAATCATAGCCATCCGTGAAGGGCTCACCAAGGACAATTTTCCTTGGTTGAAGAAGTTTGAACCCGACATCAAGAAGCCTCCACGCTCCATCGACAAAGGTGTTCATGTTTCCTACCATTCTTGTATGCTATACCAGGAGTGGGTAGCAAACAACCGTCTGATCATCCCTCTGAAACTGCTCAATCTCAGCAACGTTCCTGAGAAGAGCAGTGTACTGGAAATTGTTCCTTTCCTGGAACATCAATGCTGGACATCCCTTTGGTCCAGACTTGACATGAAAAAATTCTCTCGCGAGCACACCCGGATGTTCTACTCCAACTTGTGGGTCACCCCACAATCTGAGTCTCAACCATTTTCTCTCAACTCCTTCATTGATGGTACTCCTCTTAGCTTCACTGTCCCTGAAATCTGTGAAGTTTTGAGAATCCGAAATGAGGGCCTGACAGATTTCTCCGTATTTGACTGGAGTTCCAAATACGGCGTCTCCGAGCAGGACGTAAAATTTGATCTGGGGTATTTCCCCTCTAAAAAGACTCAGAACATGCAGTTGGTGGATCGCATTCTACTAGCGGTGGTCACCTACTGCGTCAATGGTAAGGCTACTAGAAATCCCAGCAATATGGATTTCTATGTATCTTATCGTCTAAAGCATTTGACCCAGCTCAATCTGGCCTGGATCATCATCGAAGTCATGTTTGCGGCTCTTCGAAAGGGGTCTAAAGCTTTGCCTTTTGCCAATATTGTCACAATATTGTTAAAATCAAAAGGTGTTGCCATTAATGATGATGATTTGACCCCAGTTGCCAAATCTGATATCTATGATCATTACAACATCGCCTAGGCCGTTGACTCGTAGAAAAGGAAGGCCACCACTATTCCTGATGAAGATGAGGTCGAGGAAGGACCTCAAGATGCCGCCGGTGGTAGTAATTCTTCAGAATTACTATCACGCATTGCTGCCCTTGAACAAACTGTTCAGCAGTTGCATCTTCGTGATGCTGAGCATGAAGCTCGGCATGTGCGAAATGAACTACGCATGACTGCATTTCGCAATGCATTCATGCAGATCAGTCCATGGGCTCTTCCTCCTAATTTTGATGATTTAGGGGGAGAAAGTGGTGGTGCTGGTGGTGATGATGCTGCTGGTGATGCTGCTGGTGGTGCTGGTGGATCCACGGGTGGATTCACTGACTTTGCCGCTAGTGTAGGTTTTGGCTTTAGTGGCTTTACACCACCAAGTGGTGGTGCTATGTAATTTGTTTTCTTTCTGTTGGTGTCATTTTTCCTGCAATTATTGAATGAAAATTTCATAACTTGATTTTATTGCTGATGTTCATTTAAATTGTTCATCATTTCATTTTGTTCAAGTTATTTTTTTTCATTGCACTTAGTGAGGGGGAGCATATATTAAGGGGGAGCTTTGATAAGCTATGCATGTTGTGAAATCATCAAAAAGAGGGAGAATGTTAGAATATGTTGAGTTTTGATGATTTGCACAATTTGGCACATTGAACAACCCATTAGGCGCTTCATGTTAGTTGTTTGAAGTCAGTATACTTCGAACGCCTACATTAGGCGCTTAATGTACCTTAGTGGAGTCCAGTACACTTCGAACGCCTAGATTAGGCGCTTTATGTGAAGTGTCTGGTTCTGCGAACACTTCGAACGCCTAGATTAGGCGCTTCATGTGTGTGTTTGAAAAACAGGACACTTTGAACGCCTAATTAGGCGCTTTATGTGACCTGTTGAAAAGTGCGAACACTTTGAACGCCCCTTTAGGCGCTTTATGCAGTCCACTATGCCAAAAGTACTTTTCCCCTGGTTGGGCACGTACTCCTAAGTACTTTCTCTGAGTAAAAGTCAGAGTTAGTTCGAACAAGCATGAAGTGCCACATTAAGCGCTTCATGTGACTTCGAACGACTTAAGAAGCCCACATTAAGCGCTTGATGTGACTTCGAACGACTGTTCATTTTCACATCAAGCGCTCAATGTCACTTCGAACGCCTGTGCTTTTGCACATTAGGCGCTTCATGTGACTAACGTTACAAAGGTCTTGAACTTCACTTTTTAACATCAGTTGACTCTTTGTACCCTCTCTTTTTAGTGTCTTTTTTGCAGGCTCCTCTCTGTTGAGTTTTTCAGGTTTCCTTTCTTGGCATTCACTTTGAAATCTCTCCAAGAATGTTGCTACATGCCAAAGGGAGATCTCCAATGATGAGGACTCACCAACACATGATGCCAAAACCCATTAATGTCAGTGCAGAGGGTTTCAAACGGGAAGAAACTTTGAAGTTGATAAAAATAGGGTTTCTTCCACTTTCTTCAATAACTTTCTACATTGCAAGCTCTCAAGTTCTCTCAAGCTCAAGCTCTCAAAATATTTGTAATCTTTGTACATCTTTACTTTATTGTTGAGAGTGATTATTGTAAGAAGAAGAGTCTTCTTCTTGGTGAGATTATTTTGTGAGAGATTGGGTAGATTGTTGGTCAAGGAGCAAGGGTGCTTTTTGTTTAAGTTTTCTAGACTTTGAAGGGTTAGTTGATAGTGTGTGGTGCACTATTCTCCCTACAAGATTTCTTTGAGGGCAAAGGAGATCTTTGGAGGCTAAACTTCAAAGGGTTAGAATTCTTGGTTGTGGTCTAGGCAAGGTGCCTAGTTTTTGTATTTTCTGGATTTTATTTTTGATTGTTGTTTCCCCCAAAAGAAATAACAATCCCCATTTCAAAATCCTTCTTGTGAAACATCAAGAAGGTAGAGGAGTAGAGTCTCTTGACTTGAACCTCTATACATACTTGTGTTCTTTACTTTCATTCAAGTCTTTACTCTTTCTAAAGAACACATCCAAGTATTGGTTGCACTTAAAAACGAAAAATAGCCACAAAATATCCATACTTGGTGAACACACTATTCAACCCCCCCTTCTAGTGTGTTCTAAGGGACCTAACAACAATCATATCAATCATATGGTTTTTGAAGGATGAACTTCCTTGAGCACATGTGAATGAAGCTAGTGGGTGCCTGGGATGTTTGTACGGATTTGTTGGTCTAGAAATTTGACTTGGAATTACCAAAATTTAATTAAGAAGTAATTAGTTCTTAACTAACTCATCTTAGTCCTACTTAAATAATTTTATTCGACAAGTTTTATGATGGTTAATGAGAAACTACTCGGTATTCTTTAATTAATAACACTAAAAATAATTAAATGTGACAGTGATTATGTTTTCTATAAGTGGTTGAATAACTACTAAGATTTACTAATTCATCACATTAAAATTTGCCATTTTATTCACTTACATCATGTATATGTCTTAAGTAATACTTGTTCGAAAAGTTGACACCTCAGACCGTATATTTTCTATTAAAAATAACATTAATATGGTAATAAGCTATAATTTCATTTTAACCATGCAAATCTGCAAAATTTTCAGAAAAGATTGGTAAATTGCATTGATATTGCATTATAAAGCAAATTTTATATGGTCCTAAAGCAAATGTATAGAATATATGTATGACTTCTGCGTTGGTAAATCTTACATACCATTATTTTATTATGGTAACATAAAATCATTATAAAAGAGTGACACGCTATGAAAACCTCATGTAAAGAGCTAGTTAAACAATTCTGAGATTCTTATATTACCTAATAATGAAGAACAACAACATTATACTCAACTACACCATAACCAGAAGTAGAATTATAAAAGTAAGTCTTGAGGGTGGCGATTCCACGGGCCAATCGAAAAACACCAGTGCCACCAAGAACAGGCATCTCCCTATACATTTCATTGAAAGGGTTCCTCCCCAAAAGACTCAAAGTACTCCCTTTGAACTCCCCATCTGTAAACAGATAGTTCAAAGCCATAAACACTCCAACCTCTTGCTGGTCTGCGAAAGCAAACAACCCTTGTGCCCGTCCCACCAACTTTGACGTGGGTTCGGGTCCGGTTCTTAACGGGACGTCCGTGATGGCCGTGTATCCGAACTGGGAAGGTGAGGTTGAAGTCGAAGAATTAGCAATGGTGAAGGCAGTTGGAGTCTTCCCCTTGGATGATTCGTGCCAGTAAAACTGAAGTTTGGTTATCTTTTCCTTGGCGTTGCCGATGCTTTTGATCCAAGCTTCTACTGCCTCGGGCTTTTGATCAGGAGAACAGCTATTTGTCGTGGGAATAATGTCTATGGTAATCAAGAAAAGTAGTATAACTAAAATGTGTTTCTTCGTTTGCATGTGGCTTTTAATAGTCATCGTTCACTAAATTGTAATTTGTCTGGGATTAAATGTTCATTGAGTTGGTGACTATGTGCCAATGGATCATTAACCTCTTTATATATAGTGCATCTTTGACAGATATCTCATGCATAACTAAACGAAACCGACAATTGAATAGGTCAAGTAGATCCATTCGCTCTATGATAACATAGCCCTTCCTTTGAGATTGATCATTCATCTCCCGTTTTTGCAGGAGGACAAGTTTGTAGCCACGAAATCTACTCATGGTTCCGTGGAAAATTTCTGCTGTCCGCACGAGGACATCTCTTCTCGTGGAGTCGTGTAAATTTTTATTAAATATCATGTAAATTTTGACCAGTTCAGGAGGATAAGGGTGAGGCAAAATATGAGGCCTCCAATCACGCGTTGGCACGTGTACAAAAACAGTTTTTTTTTTAAAAAAGAGCATCACCCTTTTCTTTAAAAAACTTCTTTTATACACACGGCGACGCGTAATTGGAGGCCTCATATTTGCGATCAGAGGTACGAAATATGATCAGAGGCACGAAATAAAGAAATTTTTTGTGTTGTATTTTTTCAATTCACTTTGTCAATATACACCCATATTCTTATAGTACAGTCGTGTACCTATACATAGTAACTAAATCAATCAGACTAATTACACTGATTACAAATAAACCAATCATAATAATTACAAATTAATCACAAATCTTTCCTACTAATTAATCCCTGATTTCTGGCTCATTTGTCTACACTCTCCTCAAGTTGAAAAGTGGGGTCAACAACGTTCAACTTGGACAAAATATCTTCAAAAGACCTCCCATTAACTCCTTTGGTTAGTATATCAGCCAGCTGATCTTCAGACCTGATAAACGGTAACTCAATCACTCCGCTTTCTATCTTCTCCTTGATGATGTGTCGATCGATCTCGACATGTTTAGTCCGGTCATGCTGTACTGGATTCTCAGATATGCTTATCGAGACTTTGTTGTCACACAGCAAAGGAGTCGGCACACTGACTGGCATACCAATGTCTCCGAGTAACTTCTGAACCCACAATACTTCGGTAACCCCTTTCACTATCTCCTGAAACTCTGCTTCAGTACTTGAGAGAGAGAGACAACCTTCTGTTTCTTGCTTCGCCACATTACGGGATTGCCTCCTACAAGTGTAAATATCCTGAAGTAGATTTCCGATCCGTTAAGCTTCCAGCCCAATCAGCATCAATATATGCTTATATTTTCAAGTGCCCGTTATTTCTGAACACAATGCCTCTACCCGGTGTACGCTTCAGATATTGTAAGATGCACCAGACTGCATTCATATGATGTTCCTGGGGGTTATGCATAAATTGGCTTACCACACTAACCGCAAAGGCTATATCTGGCCTAATATGTGACAAGTATATCAGCTTTCCGACTAACCGTTGGTACTGTCCTTTATCTGCAAGAGCCGCTCTGTCAATCACCTATAGGTTGTGGTTTATCGTCATAGGAGTATCACACGATTTACAATAAAAAATTCCTACTTCGGTCAGGAGATCCTGAATATACTTCCGCTGAGAAATGTATATGCCTTCCGTTGATCTTGGAACCTCGATCCCTAAGAAATACTTCAGTCCTCTGATGTCCTTCATTTCAAACTTGGTGAACAGATGTTTCCGGAGGCGACCAATTTCTTCGGTATCATTTCCTGTTCTCACCATGTCATCTACATAAATAACTAAACAAGTGACAAACTTACCTCTTCGTTTGGTGAACAAAGTGTGTGGTCTGTGTTGCTCTGTTTGTATCCATCTTGTTTCATGACCTCTGTAAATCTGACGAACCAAGCTCTGGGAGACTTTTTTAATCCATACAAGGTACGAGAAACCGAGTGGCGGTTCCATGTACACTTCCTGTTTTAGATCACCGTGCAGAAAAGCATTCTTGACATCAATTTATGGAGGGGCCACTTTTGGTTTGCTGCGACAGAGAACAACACTCGGATCGTATCTATACGTGCTACAGGCGAAAAAGTCTCTGAGTAATCTACTCCATACATCTGAGTATACCCTTTTGCTACTAATCGAGCCTTGTATCTTTCGATACTCCCATATGCTTTGTACTTGATTATGAATACCCACCTGCACCCAACTGGTTTCTTTCCGGATGGAAGTGGACACTTTTTCCAAGTATAGTTTCTTTTCAAGGCTTCCATCTCTACCACCATTGCTGCCTTCCATGCTGGTTGGGTAGAGGCTTCTTCAGCATTTCACGGCTGTTCTGAGCATATAGACACAAAGAAACTTTTAGCCAACTCAGATAATCCTACTATAGGAGCACTTACTGGATACCTGGACACCTTGGATATTTGTTCTGGAGAGTATCTTTTGGAAGGAACTCCACGCTTACCCCGAGGGGGTAACACCCGGACCTCCTGTCTCTCAATAGAAATATTAGTGTCCCTGCATATTTCTTGGTTATGATCAGAGAGAGTGTTTGTTTCAGTATGTGGGTCCTGTTCAGAGAGAGTGTCAAGGTCTAGAGTAGATTCAGTGTCAGTAGCAGTATTAGATTGTTCATTAGTTGTATCAGAATTAATTACCTCAGATGCGTCATTAATTCCAGAAGGATCATTAGACGGTACTGGTCCATCAGACTGTACAATGTTAGGAGCTGCATCGTAATTGGTCCCATCCCTGTTGGAACAATCGTCGAGCAGGTAGGTGGTGGCACCAACCAATCGAGGGTTCCATTCTTGTTTAGTGACTCCCCTTCAACCGAAGATGGGTTGGAGTAGAAGTATTCAGTCTCAAGGAAAACACAATCCATGGTAACATGGATGCGCCGGGTACGAGGATTATAACACTGATAGCCCTTTTGAGTAGGTGCATATCCAACAAAAATACATTTTTTCGGAGCATGTGTCTAATTTGGTTCTATCATTTTTGGGTGTATGTACAAAAACAGTACATCCAAAGACTCGTGGGGGGAGCGTAAAAAGGGTAGGTAGTTGATGATAGATTGATAGGGATTGAAGTGGGGTGGCATAATTGAGGACTCTTGTTGGTAGGCGATTTATAAGGTAGGCAGCTGTGGATACTGCCTCCGGCCAGAAACTCGCCGGGACATGCGAATCCAGTAACATTGCTTGGGTCATTTCTAGAAGACACGGTTTTTGCGCTCGGCGACTCTATTTTATTCTGGAGTATCAGGACTGGTGGTTTGATGGATAATGCCCTTATCGTGTAGGAACTGTCCCAGATCTTTATGTAGAGAAAAAGGGGTTTGAGTGATTTTCAAATGCATGATTTAAATATGCACAAAAACGAGCATAATATATAAACGTGCATAAGTGAACATGTGTGCATGATAACTTGCCATTACTTGCCATATTTAGCTTATATATTATGTTGCCGTACTAACGAGCCATGAAGCATTAAAGCTTACATCATATGGCGAACATTTGTTGAGTTTATATTATTTTCAGGTGCCACAATTAATGAACTAAAGTAGTTCATTAAGTGAAGTACTTAGTTTAATAAACTAAGTAGTTCATTAAAGGAAGATGCATTTGGAAAAGGCACAAAGGCAACATGGCTATGGAAGGAAAGTCCTCTCCTCCTCCCCACATTCATTTCACACGTTTTTATACATATATATATACTATATTTTCAGATTTTTTACAAAAGGCACATACACATGTATTCCAACGTACTACCGACACGTTATATATCTTACGTACGTACGTTTACGTCACACCACTATACTTAACTCATATTTATGAGTATATTCAGATCTTATATCATATGATATAAGATATGGTGATGACAAATTAAATACGACACGATAAAAGGTTCTAAACCGAAATTTGTCGTATCGGGCGATACCGAAACTTCGCCAATGTGTCACGTACTTGCCATAAATAAATGGCCAGCCCATATACATCAAAATTTATTAAAAATTTCGTGCCATACACTGTATATTGAGACAAAAATACTTTCCATGTTGGCACACACAAATCATCCCACATTTAGGCCAAAATGTGAAGATTCCAATTTTATTTTTGTCACATGTTTATGGTACCACTTTAAATCAGCCAAGTGCTGAAAATTAAAGTATATATTATATATATTATGTATAACATAATATATATAGCATGTGCAAAAGTTGGAATTTAAATTAGAGAAAAATCGGGTAATCGATAAATATCGAAAATTCGGTTTTCTACACACTTGACATAGAACGTTTTTCTTGAACATGATGGGGCACGTATCTAGACACTTTTTACATATAATATACATCTTAAAGTGTTCTATAAAATTAAATTAAGGGCTGATTGGAATGTTACATGTGTGTAATATTAAATGTGCACTATTTTACAAAGTTAGCAAAAATAAATTTCAGCACATGCATATACACACTTAAACGTCACCCCAGCTGAGATGGAGCACATGTGGAGCCTTGTTGGCATGTTGATTGGTCAAGAATCAATCATACAATGTTGATGAATCAAAGAGAGAAGCTACAAAAGGTAAGTTTTCAACATACACCTCTCTTATGTCACATGCTGAAAATTTCAGCATGTCACACACCTTGTGGCCGTTTTCTTCATTGTTAAGGAAGATAAATTGTCAATTTTTTTTATTAAGGAATAAATCAAAGGAGTTATGGAAATGATTTGAATTGTATGTAAGGTTATTAAGTGTGATATTCTTTATATCACACATGCTGAAATTTTTCAGCATGTGTGAAGTTGGTTATGGCCGAATGTGACTCTCCTTTGGTGTCCAAGTTCATTCTCAATCTTGTAGCAAGACTTACCTTAAATAATGGATGTATTTTTATGGAAGAAATTCAAAGAAAAATGGAAGAAATCCAGATTTATTTCATGTGGTTAATGCTGAAAATTTCAGCATTGAAACACCTTGATGTGGCCGATTTTTTTGAGAAGGAAGGAAGGATTTTTGTGTCTCACACTTTATGACAAATTGTGACTATTATGGCATGATTTAATAATTGATTATTTGGCATATATTTAGTGTTTATTTCAGATTATCCATGTCATCAAATGATGACAACATTGAGCCAATAAAGAAGTGCCAAGTAAGCAAAGACTAAATGATGATCCAATAGAATGATGCCAAGTAAGCAAAGCATTGTCACCATGATGTCTTACACTCTCTCAAGGACTTAAAAGACAATTTTCAAGAGGGGAGAAAGCCCTAAGGGGACGGCTGCCACAATTAAAAGAAGGAAGAGGAGAGCAAACAAAAACAAGAACAAGCATTGCATTCTAAAGAGATCAAAAAGCCTAGTTCTTCTTCTTCTACATTCTCTCTTTCTTTCTTTCTTCTTGTAAGCCTATTGTATTCATATTCTTTCAATCTTGAATAGGCTTCATATAAACCACCATTCATATATCTTTGTAAAAGATTGATCAAGGTGTGATCAATCTTCATTCTTGCGAGGTGGTGGTGTTCGTGACAATTGTACTCACGTACAAGGTTTGTAAAGGGTTGGAGTTGGTGTGTAACTCCATCAACCCTGTGGTAAGGTGTTTTTGGGTTGTGTGATTAGTGTGAACCAAGGAAGGTGTTCCTTGAAGACTGGAGTAGGTTGTTGATAACCGAACCAGTATAAAATTCTTGGTGTCATTTACTTTCAGCACTGATTTTCAGTTTCTGCACTGTTTACTCATATTGTTCACGCTCGTAAAAATAGTAAACGTTTTCCAAAAATTATAAAAATTTCCAGAAACATACATAAACGTTCTAGGGTTAATTTGGCACAAGTTTCAACCCTTTTGGACAAGTATAAGTCATTCAAACATCAAAAGGTCTGAGACTAGTGCAGTCTGATTTTCATACTTGCAAAGGTTGAGACTTTGGGTGTATTTGACCTACTTCCCAAAAGAATTTTCAAAAACTGTTTCAACCCATTTAAATATAGTGTGTGAAGAGTTATTGGTCAAATTTTCAGATCATTTGGACATTCACACAAATAGGAATTAATTTTTCAAAACCATCTACCGTTTCTGGCAGGTTTGCACAATCTGAGTACCAACGGTTTTTGAAGGGGTTAAAGGTTGAATTTTGATTTGAAATTTTTAGGGGACCCTCATAACATCTGAGGCTAAGTTCTCTCAAAATTTTATAATTTTTGGAGACCTCTAACCTAGTTTTAAAAACGTTTTAGAACTGGTGCTGAAAACAGATTCTGGTTTCAGAACTTGAATTGGTTAGGTTTAAAGAAATTTTAAAAACCATATTTTCCGCACCATCTATTCAACCCCCCCCCCTTCTAGTGGTGCCTTGCAGATCCTACACTTTACTCATATATTCCCCCCGTTGTAAGACCGTAAAATTTGTATTTTTGCGTTGAACTGCATATGGACCATATGTAAAAATGAACAAACTTTTGGTGGAATTCGGACTTATTTTTCAGGATGTATATCCACATCATACGAGAACAATCATCAATGAATATAACATAATAATGAAAGCCAAGTGGAGTATTATACGGGGATGGTCCCCAAATATCAGAATGTTTTAAGGTAAATGGACGACTGACCCGAGTATTATTAGCTGGATAAGATGCCCGAGTTTGTTTTGTCCGGAGGCATGTATCACAGATGAAATGTTTTGTGGATGAAGAAAATAAAGTAGGAAACAAACGGTTTAAGTAACTAAACGAAGGATGTCCCAGGCGGCGATGCCACAACCACTCCTGGCGATTGATCGTTCGGATGACAAGATTAGACTGTCCCTTCTGCGTCACGGCATCAACAAAGTACAGTCCTTGGCGTTCAGTATCACGCCCAATGATCGCCCCCGTATGAATGTCCTGCATGAGGCAAAAATTGGGATACATCAGAACGATACAATCTAATTCTTTTGTAGCATGGCTTATTGAGTAATTTAGTAGACAACGATGGAACATATAAACAATTCTTTAAGTTGATAGTAGGTGTGATTAAAATTGTGCCACTACCGACAACAGGTACTGTGGTTCCATTAGCGGTCTCAATAGCTGTCTTAGTGGTTTGAGTCTGTATGGCTAGGTCAGAAACGTCATTTGTCATAGTGTCGGTGGCCCCACAGTCAAAAATCCAGGGTGAGGGCTGAAATGGTATTTTTGGAGAGTTTAAGGACGGAGGCGCAATTGAGGATGTCTTGAGGGTCCGGATGTAATTTTTGAAAAAGGAGGGGTTGCAGTGGGATCTGAATGAAAGCTAGGGGCTGGTTGTTGACTGTGGATTCTGCAGGGACCAAACTAATATTATTATCAAGAGAAGGGGTACCGGGGTGAATTACTAAGGAGGCATTTAAGGGAATGACTGGATTAGGGTTGGGAAATAAATTCCCAACCCCTATACCTCCTTCGTCGTTGCCTCCACTTCCTCCAGATAATTCCATGGTAGCTCTAGAGCATTCCATAACGATTCCTTTTGTTCCTAGGTTTTCTTGCTCGCCTGAAGCTTTCTAATCCTTCAATGGGTCCAGATTCTCCTCCTTCTTTGGCTTGAACGATGGAAACTTGCCCCTTTCACTTGAATTCGTCCCAGCAATCTGGGTAACCATGGAGTTGAAAACATTTCTCTTTGGTATGACCCTTCTTCTTACAATAGCTGCACTCCTGTTGAGACTTGTCTTCTCCACGCCTTGATGGCTTCCCTTAGTGTGGAGATGGCTTCTCCAGGGTTCCTCGCTGCATGTTTTGTTCTGGTGGTCCTTTGACCACCAATCCTTGAACTATGCCCTGTGATGATCTCAGATCTGAGGGTGAGTTCACTAATACTCCTTTCTGCACTTCAGCCCGTTTGAGTTCATTGTATGCTGCCTCAACCGCAGGGTCTTGGATCACGTTGAGGATGTCTTTCTTGGTGTCTGAGAACTGATCATCAACAGCCAGTAGAAGTTGATATAGCCGTTGTTCTTGAATCTTTTTGTTGTAAGTAGAAATATCCTTCGGAGACTTCATTGGATTTGTTGCAGGAATTTTACAAATTGTTCTGAGAGGTAGTGTCTGGAATTTCTGACACAGTTGATGCTCTTTCACAGGTTAATTTTTGCGTATCTTGATCTTAGGCAGAAGCTGGGAACATGTATATTAGGCATTGAGGACAATTGAGCCTGAGCCGTATTGGTCTCAGATCCAGACAGTTATTATCACTTGATTACGAGGTAAGGTATGATATGACAGTGAGGAAGGTGATTCTGAGCCAAGTAATTGCCCAGAAAGCAAAGTATAGATACAAAAAGGCAACAACAAAGAATAATTCTGAGCCAATAATGTGCCCAAAAATCACAGTAGGCAGGGAAAAAACACAGGTTGGACTAAGAGCCTGCTCTGATACCATGTGATCAGAGGCACGAAATAAAAAAAATTTTTGTGTTGTATTTCTTCAATTCACTTTGTCAATATACACCCATATTCTTATAGTACAGTCGTGTACCTATACATGGTAACTAAATCAATCAGACTAATTACTCTGATTACAAATAAACCAATCATAATAATTATAAATCAATCACAAATCTTTCCTACTAATTAATACCTGATCCTGGCTCATTTGCCTACAATATTTTGCCTCACCTTTAGCCTGTTCAGAACTGAACTCTAATATGACTGGATTTTCTAGGAGAACACCCATCTACGGAGGGGCAAAAAGTTCCTCTACTTTCTGTACACTTGAAGAAAGTTATTCATGTGTTGACTCGCAGACACTGAACCTTAGCAATGCGAATATTACGGATTTTAGAATCCTTCAGAATTATGTATATATGAAGTGGTTCAAAAGCTTTATAATCCTGTTTTAAAAATATTGATCTATTTGAAATAACATGCATTTTGTAAAACATCATTGAACACAATGGCTCTATCATAATTTGCCTATTAAACCCTCTATCTTAAAGCATGTTTCTTTTGGTTTGTATAAATTTCAATGGTAATAACATAGGTGTGATAAGAACTTTGGTGTTAAAGTGCTTATACTTTGTAATATAAAAATATTTTTAAAACAACCCAAAATAAAAAGTAAACCAATATTTTTGATGCCGATGGAATAAAAGGTTCAATATAACTTTGTATGGGTAATTTTAGTGCAAAAATTGTGAAATTTTGTGAATAGCTGATTCACTCACTTGACCTCACAAAGACGAGCTACTATTCTTGTATGAAATCACAAGAACAATGTTCACAACACTGCAATGTGTTGTATTGAACAATCAGTAAAGCAAATTGACAACAGAAGAGGAAAGAGTAAAAGAGGGAAGAACTGAAATCACAAGATCACTTTCATTGAGTTTCTTGAGGAAGAAGAGCTACTGCACGTCAACACCTTGCAGCTTATTTAAACTGTACATTTACAAGTAATTGACAAGAATGCCCTCACATAACTTCCTATACAAAATAACCGTTAAGGATATAAAAGACTTTTCACCCTATTTAAAATCTTCCTGCGTCACCTTCTTCTTCTACCTCTTGCACCTCCAGCAACCACCTCCGCAATTCACGGGCATCGAGCGTAATTTCCACTCCAGCGTCCATCTAGATATTTCTGGATGACTAACCATCCTAATCACTGATTCTCATAGTCATGTCAGCTTCATAGCTTCCCACATTGCATCATCCCAGATTATGAGCCATTTTCATTTCATCTCCTGTTTTCACACCCCCCCTCAAGCCATGCTTGGTGTAGAGGTTATGCACTCACAAAGCAATTGTTAAGTTGTTCAATCTTCTTGCGTCAAGAGCCTTTGTGAATAAGTTAGCCAGCTGTAAATCTGTACGAATGAGCATCAATTTAATCACTCCCTCTTGTACCTTGTCCCTCACAACATGACAATCTATTTCAATATGTTTGGTCCTTTCATGAAAGACTGGATTTTCAGCTAGATATATTGCACTCTTGCAATCACAAAAAACTTCCACTAGGTTTTGGTTCTAGTTTATCAGGCGTAAATCTCTCATCAAGTATATGAGCCACTGAATCTCGCACGTTACCATGCCATGGCTCTATATTCTGCCTCAGCAGAAGATCTTGATATCGTAGATTGCTTCTTAGCTTTCCAGGAAATTAATGCATCTCCAAGGAACACACAATAACCCGTTATACTTCTCCTTGTTTCATTACAACTACCCCAATCTGCATCTACGAATGCTTTTAGCTGTAAGTCACCTCTGTTGGGAAACAATAATTCTTGTCCTACTGTTCCCTTCAGAAACCTTAAGACTCTGTGAGCTGCTCTCAAATGATTTTCAGTGGGACAATCTAAGAATTGGCTTAGTTGTTGGACTGGATAGGCTATGTCAGGTCTGGTAATGGTTAGGTATATAAGTTTGCCTATCAGCTTCCTATACTATGGAACATCTTTTATCAATGGTGAATCCCGGTGTGTAAGCTTCAGATGACTTTCCATTGGACTCTTGGCTAGTTTAGCTGCCAAAAAACCTGCCTGCTCTAGTAATTCTAGCGTATATTTCCTCTGATTTATATGGATGCCCCCGTAGCCTTGGCTACCTCAATGCCAAGGAAATACTTCAAGTCTCCTAGATCCTTGATTTGAAACTTGCTGTGAAGTCCAACCTTAATGTCCTCAATGGCTCTTCTATCAGCACAGGTGATAATAATATCATCAACATACACTAAGAGTATGACCAATGAAGTTCCCACTGGTTTTGTAAAGAGGGTGTAATCTGCCTTGGATTGTTGAAATCCCTGTGATTGTAAGTACTTAGTTAAGGTGACATTCCACTCTCTGCTGGCTTGCTTCAAGCCATACATTTTTGTTTTCATCAAATATACCCAACAAAATCTGCTATAGTCATCAACAATTGTGAGAAAATAACGTTGTCTGTACATTGTAGGATATTTGTAAGGCCCCCATATATCAATATGAACAATGGAAAAGGGTTGAAAATTTACAGATGAGGAAATCGGAAATGGGGATGTTTTTCTGTTTGGCAAGGGGGCATATTGTACATTTCTTCAAACAATCATGTGCTACTGCTATCAATGGGTTTATATTGCGTAATACTTGCATTCTGGCTGCAGACATATGCCCCAGCTTGGCATGCCATAGTCAAAAATCTAAAAGTGACTCTGCACTGACTTTTGAAATTGTTATAAATGAAATTGATGTTGGAGCTTTAAGAGATCCATGAAGATAATATAGTCTATGTTTCACCCTAGCTGAACCAATCATCCTCTTGGTCTTTGAGTCCTAGATCATGCAAAGATTATGATAAAAGAAGACAAGGTTTTATTTTGAGTTAGCTTGCTCAAGGAAAGTAAGTTGTAAGAAAAGCTAGGAACCAAGAAAACTTCTGTGAGTATCAAGTCATGATTTATTCTTACGAAACCAACATAAGTTACCTTGGCAAGGGATTTATCTAAGAGTTTGACAAATAAACTGTTGGCAGGATAGTATGAATCAAAGAGATTTAAACAAGAACAGACATGATCACTAGCTCCAGAATTCAAAATTCATATGTTTAGGCCTTGACACAATACATTACCTGAATTATTACCTGAATCTCCAGCCTGCTGTGCTGACATGATAGCATGGTGCATGGTTGCATTACCTGAGGCCTTAGTCATCATCTTACTCTCCCTCTCTTGATGATCTTGGAGCATGTTCAGCAACTGAGTGAATTGCTTTGGTGTCAACGTTGGAACTGATGGCTGATTGCTCCCCATACTATTGCCTTCATATATATCAAACGTATCCACAACTGTCTGACTTCCTGCATCTCCTTCTTGAAGTGATCCTGTGTCATTATATATCAAATTCACTTGTCCCTTTTGCTTGTACCCAGGAGGATATACATGCTTTTTATAACATCTGTCTATGGTATGTTCAGTCATATTGCTTTGTGTCAAGAAAGGCACCTTACTGCTATTCTGATTAAATCTTGAGTTTCCTCTTCCATATCCTCGGCCAACTGGCTTTGAAAAGGACCCAACAGAACCAATTCCACTAGTATTTGGCCTTGGGCCTGATGAGCTGAACCTTGACTGACTGTTGTTGTACACACTCATAACAACGGAGGGATTATTCACAAACTATTTCTGACATCCGTTATAGTTAAGTTTTCTTTCAAGTTTTACTGCCATAGCAAATGTTGTTTTGAGGTCGGGAAGAGGAGTGGAAAGAAGTATCTGTGATTTAACCGCCTCAAATTCCTCATTAAGTCCCTTAAGAAACTTAATCACACAATCATCCTGTACAAATTTATTAATCTGAGCCGTTATATTACATGTAAATCTATTACATGAACAATTAGGGACTCCTCTTAAAACTGACAACTCCTCCCAAATGACCTTTAATTTTGTATAGTACTCGGTTACAGAACAACTTTCTTGCCTAATAGCATAAAATTCTTCTTGTAAATCTGATAATCTGAACGAATCAACGTTACCATACCTGAACTTGAGGTCATTCCATATTTCTACTGCGCTATCGAGCCATACCGCACTCTGCGCTATGCTAGAAGACAAAGAATTCACTAACTAGGACGCCACCATGTTGTTTGACTTAGTCCAAGCATTGAACCTTCTTGTTGCTTCTGCTGGTTTCGTGATGCTACCATTGATGAATCCTATCTTATTCTTAGATTCCAAAGCACGCCTTACAGATCTGCTCCATCCGTGATAATTGTTTCCATCTAGCAATGGTTGAACCAGGACCATCGCAAGATTATCACTTGGATGGATATAGTAAGGATCCTCAGACGGATCAAAAATTTAATGAGAAGTGGAAGGGGAACCGTTAGAGGGAGATTCTCCATTCGAAGCCATAAATGTTCTAAAGTTCATCTACAATGGCTCTGATACCATGTGAAATTTTATGAAGAACTGATTCACTCACTCGAACTCATAGAGACGAGCTACCATTCTTGTATGAAATCACAAGAACAATGTTCACAACACTGCGATGTGTTGTATTGAACAATCAGTGAAGCAAATTGGCAACATAAGAGGAGAGAGTAAAAGAGGGAAGAACTGAAATCACAAGATCACTTTCATTGAGTTTCTTGAGGAAGAAGAGCTACTGCACATCAACACCTTGCAGCTTATTTAAACTGTACATTTACAAGTAATTGACAAGAATGCCCCTCACTTAACTGCCTATACAAAATAACTGCTAAGGATATAAAAGACTTTTCACCCTATTTAAATCTTCCATGTCGACTTCTTCTTCTACCTCTTGCACCTTCAGCAACCACCTCCGTAATCCACGGGCATCCAGCGTAACTTCCACTCCAGCATCCATCTAGATATTTCTTGAGCTGACTAACCATCCTAATCGTTGATTCTCATAGTCATACAACGGTGTCAGCTTCATAGCTTCCCACATTGCATCAATCCAGATAATGAGCCATTTTCATTTCATCTCCTGTTTTCACATAGTTAAGTGAGGGGCATTCTTGTCAATTTTGACAATTTAAAGGATAAAAACTTTACCTTGGCCAACTTGGAGTCTTATAATTTTCTAGTTTTTATGAAAGTGATCAATTTGAGAAAATATCTCGACATTTATCATCTAAGTATATATAATTTATTTGACTAATTACTTATTAGAAATTATAGGCCGTCACAATAGACATGTCTAATAATGAGTAACAACTACATTGTATTCATCCACAACATGACCCGTGGTGGAGTTAAAAGAGTAAGTCTTGATGGTGGCGATTCCGCGGGCCAATCGGAAAACACCAGTGCCACCCACAATAGGCATCTCTCTGTACAACTGCTTAATAGGGTTTCTCCCCAAAACACTCAGAGTACTACCATTGAACTCTCCTTCTGTAAACACCAAGTTCGACGCCTTAAGCAAAGCAACCTCATCTTGACCTGCAAAGGCAACATACTCTTGAGCTCGGCCCACCAACTTCGACGTAAGTTCTGGCCCGATTCTTAATTCAGAATCGCTGATTTGGCTCTTTCCAAACTTGGAAGACGAGGTAGAACCTGGAGCCAGTACCTTGTAGTTGGGCTGGTAGTAAAACCAAAGCTTTGTGATCTTTGCCTTTGCATTGCCGAGGTTCTTGAACCATGCTTCTACTGCTTCGGGATTTTGATCAGGAATACCATTGCAGCTTGGCGTGGCTGTGGCAATCAAGCAAAGCACTACAGCTAGGGTTTGTTTCTCTCTTTGTGTGTGGCTTCTAGCTGCCATTACCCAATGAACTTCACTCTCAGTTAGATGATTTTGGTGGATGTGTGACTATAGAAGCTTTCCCTTTTATAACTGCGTGTTGATGCGCTAGTAAAAATTTCAGATGTAATTTCCACGTCAAATATGTTAGAAACCAATAAATTTGATTGCCTTTGTTTTCACATTATTCATTTCTCATGTAATTTGTATGTGCATGAACTGTTAGAATATGATTTGGTTTTGATGATTTGCACAAGGTTGGCACCAGAAATTTTAGATTAGGCGCTTCAAGTTGCATGTTTGAAGTCAGTGCACTTCGAACACTCACTTCAGGCGCTTAATGTACCTTGGTGAAGTCCAGTACACTTCGAACGCCTGCATTAGGCGCTTTATGTGAAGTGTCTGGATGTGCGTACACTTCGAACGCCTAGATCAGGCGCTTCATGTGAAGTGTATGAAAGTCAGGACACTTCGAACGCTTACATCAAGCGCTTCATGTGCCCTGATGAAATGTGCGAACACTTCGAATGCTACATTAGGCGCTTCAAGTGTTTCACCAAGTCAAAAGTACTTTTCTCTGAATAAACACGCTTTCCCAAAGTCTGGTTCTGAGAAAATGTCAGTTTTAGTTCGAACTAGCATGAAGTGCTACATGAGGCGCTTCATGTCACTTCGAACGCACTCAGTTGCCAACATAAGGCGCTTAATATGACTTCGAACGCATGTTCTTTTTCACATTAAGCGCTTCATGCTACTTTGAACGCCTATTCTTTAGACAGTTTAGGCGCTTCATGTGCTAACGGTACAAATGTCTTTTTGCTTCATTTTCTAACCAGTTGACTCTTTGTACCCTCTTCTTTTAGTGTTATTTTCGCAGGTCTTCTCTCACACTCAGAGTTGCCAGTTTTCCATTCTTGGCCAAGGTTTTGGATCCTCTTCAAAATGTTTGCTACATGCCAAGAAAAGTCTTCCAAGAATGCAGAAGTACCTTCACAAGCTGCCAAATCCCATTATTGGCTGGGCAGAAGCTTTCAAACGGGAAGAATTTTGAAGAATGATAAAAGAAGGGTTTTCTTCATTCTCTTCTCCAACTTTCTACATTGCAAGCTCTCAAGTTCTCTCAAGCTCAAGCTCTCAAAATATTTGTAATCTTTGTACATCTTTACTTTATTGTTGAGAGTGATTATTGTAAGAAGAAGAGTCTTCTTCTTGGTGAGATTATTCTGTGAGAGATTGGGTAGATTGTTGGTCAAGGAGCAAGGGTGCTCTTTGTTTAAGTTTTCTAGACTTTGAAGGGTTAGTTGATAGTGTGTGGTGCACTATTCTCCCTACAAGATTTCTTTGAGGGCAAAGAAGATCTTTGGAGGCTAAACTTCAAAGGGTTAGAATTCTTGGTTGTGGTCTAGGCAAGGTGCCTAGTTTTTGTATTTTCTTGATTTTGTTTTGATTGTTGTTTCCCCCAAAAGAAATAACAATCCCCATTTCAAAATCCTTCTTGTGAAACATCAAGAAGGTAGAGGAGTAGAGTCTCTTGACTTGAACCTCTATACATACTCGTGTTCTTTACTGTCTTTCAAGTTTTATTCTTTCTAAAGAACACATCCAAGTATTGGTTGCACTCAAAAACGAAAAATAGCCACAAAATATCCATACTTGGTGAACACACTATTCAACCCCCCCTTCTAGTGTGTTCTAAGGGACCTAACAATTGGTATCAGAGCCTCATCTTGCTTATTTGAGTCCAAATACAAGATTTGATCATTTCTAGTATGGATCCCTTTGTTTTTGATGATTTGGGTTCTCCTAGTGCTGAAACCTCCAGAAGAAGGAGGCAGGAAACCCTATTCCCTTCTATCTCAAATGTTCATGTTAAAGTTCCCATGTTTGACCCTTTAAACTACCCTCTGTGGAAGTCAAACATGGAAACCTACTTGCGTTCTTGTTCTCACAGAATATGGGTTGAGGTCTCGAGAGGATCTATGGTTCCCATCGATATTGATGATCCTACTCCTGAGGAGGAGTTTCAGTTGGCCATAAATAGCAAAGCTCTTGCTATTTTAAATAGCTCTCTTTCCACAAATGAGAGAGCTCAGATTCAAGGTGTCCAATCCGCACACGAGGCTTGGACAAAGCTTGAGATGATCCACGAAGGAACATCTCAAGTAAGAAAGGCCAAAAGGAGACAGTTGATAAAACAATTTTACAACTTCACTGTCCCCAAAGGTGAAAAGATTGAAGAGTCCATCCAAAGATTCACCAAGCTTGTCAACCTTCTCAAAGCGGTTGGCAAGAAGATAGAACAAGAGGATCTAAACCATTGCTTCCTAAACGGTTTAGGAAGAGAATGGAACGCGAAAGTGACGGCCATTGAGGAGTCCAAGGATCTTGAAACAATCACCTTGGACGAGTTATACGGGAATCTCATCACTTATGAGATTCATTTGGATGCACAAGAGAAGAATGATCCTATTCGCCAATCTTCAAAGGCATTGGTAGTTGAGTCGGAGGACTCGGATGATGAAGTCGGACTTCTTGTCAAAAGATTCCGACGCATTGCAAGAAAGAATGGTGACGAAGCCAAGAGATTCGTCAAGGAAAGGTACTCCAAGGACAAGGTGAAGGACCAAGAGAATAAATGCTACAAATGTGGGAAGCTTGGTCACTTCATGAAGGATTGTCGGGTGAAGGAGCCGCAACTCAAAGATAAAAAGGCCATCTACCAAAGGAAGAAGGCCTTTGCAAGCGGAAGTAGCCCATCGGGAGAGTTTCCTTTCCGGATCCGAGAGCGACAATGGCGATCGAGATGATCTTGCACTCACGGGGGTGGTGGAAGATGATCTTGACAAGGAATTCTTCGCACTAATGGCCATTGACGATGACAAGGAGGTATGCAACATTTCATCTCATTATAAAGTTATTGATGAGCGAGATGATTTAATACAAGAAAATGATCTCCTTGATTTAAAGTATCAACGTGTCAAGAAAGAGTTTAGAGCATGCATAAATGAGTATAATGACACGTTAGAAAATCACATTGCATTGCAACTTGAACATGACATATTTTTAACAATGCATGTGATTGCACTTGAAGAGAAACATGATTTGATGAAATCATGTGCTCAAGCCCTTGAGGATAAGAAAAATGAATCAAGGGTAAGTGCTAAAAAGATTGAGATCAAAGATGCATCTAGGCCAAGCATGAAAGCTAAAATCAAACCTAGTGCCATGTATGCATCTAAGAAGGGAAATAAAAATGAACAAGCACAAGTGGTCAAGGAGTCCAAAACCTCCTTGAAGAAGCAAAGGCACATGCCTAAACAAAAGGCTAATGCACCAAAGGTATCACAACCTTGGGTTCATGTTGTGAAACAAAAACCTTCTTCTATTCCGAAGAAGGTGGTTCCTAAGAAGGAAACTCGGACATGTGCCAATGCATAAACATTCGCACAAGCATGCACCAACACACAAGCATACTCCTACATGTTTTTATTGCAATAGGAAAGGTCATGTAGAAAGAGTATGTAGAGCTAAAAATAATAAGAATCTTGTGTGGGTGCCGAAAGGCGAGATGAAGGTAACTAACCTTCAAGGACCCAAAACAAAAAGGGTACCAACTTCATATGGTTCTTTTGTAGGCCCTAGCACTCAATGGAGAAAGCGAAGACAAGAAGGTCAAATGGGTCGTGGACAGTGGGTGTTCCAACCATATGACGGGAGACAAACGTCTCTTCCATAGACTCACTATGCAAGACGGAGGAGTTGTCCACTTTGGCGGTAGCAAAGGCCAAATCAAAGGACATGGTATTGTGGGTAACGATTCCTTCTCTCTTAGTGATGTTTATATGTTGTAGGTCTTAAGTTTAACTTGATAAGTGTCAGTCAACTTTGTGATGCTAACTATGAGGTAACGTTTTTGAAAACAAAGTGTGTTGTGAAAAAGGAAGAAAAGATTTTATTTGAAGCTTTGCGTTTCAAAAATATTTACAAAGTTAGCATCAATGATTTGGTTTCTCAAAATGTATCGTGTCTAGTTGCTAAGAATGATTTGACAGCAACTATGGCATAGACGTCTCGGACATGTATGTTTCAAAACATTTAAATTTATTTGCGAAAATGATAAAGTCCGAGGCCTTCCAAAAATGAGTTTCGAAAACAATGACTTATGTGACACTTGTCAAAAGGCGAAACTTGTGAAAACAAGTTTCAAACCCAAGACAAATATTTCCACCTCCAAGCCCCTACAATTGCTTCATATGGATTTGTATGGGGATGTTGGAACAAGAAGCTTGGGTGGTAAACATTATACCTTCGTGGTAGTAGATGACTATACTCGTTATACGTGGGTGATGTTTCTTGCTAAGAAAAGTGATGCATGTAGTGAGTTTATAAGTCTAAGTAAACGATTGGAAAATCATGTGGGTGACACCATCAAAACCATCCGTAGTGATCGTGGTGGTGAGTTCGATGGTGATTTCGAAAGGTTTTGTGTATCCAAAGGATACTCTCATGACCTTTCGGCACCTAGAACTCCTCAACAAAATGGTGTGGCCGAACGAAAGAATAGAACTCTACAAGAAATGTGTAGAGCAATGTTGAATGAGTTCGGTTTGCCCAAGTATTTTTGGGCCGAAGCGGTTAATGCCGCTTGCCATGTGATCAATCGTGTCTATTTGAGACCATATCCTAAATGTGACACCCTATGAGCTTTGGAATGGAAAAGTTCCCAACATTGGGTATTTCAAAGTCTTTGGTTGCAAGTGTTTTATACTTAATACCAAAGATACTTTGGACAAACTTGACCTCAAAGCGGATGAAGGTATCTTTTTAGGTTATGCCTCAAATAGTAAAGCATTTCGTGTTTTCAACAAAAGGAGTCAAAAGGTGGAAGAATCAATCCATGTTAAGTTTAATGAGTCACTTAGTGATGAACCTAAACTTAATGAGGATTGTGAAGAGGATGAAGATGTGACTCCTCAAGAAGAAATTCTTGAGGATGTTCCTATGGTTGTTCCTCAACGAGAGATCGTTGATGATCCTCCAAATGGAAACATCTTCGTTGATTTGAGAGTTGAACCTCTTGAAGGCACTCCTCCACCTTGTGTAAATGAACTTAGTGAGTCAAGTAAAAATGTCTCTTCTACTCATGTTGATTCACAAAATGTAGAAAATGCATCACACATTCCGGAACATGAGGTTCATGATAATGATGAAGGTTCATCTCTTCCGGAACATGATCAAGAGGAAGTTGGAGGTGATGTATCCAATCTTCCTAGATCATTTAAGCACAAAGGTTCTCACCCTCAAGAGTTAGTCATAGGTGATTTAAATAGAGGTATCACCACACGAAGGCAATATAGAGAGAATGCATTTGTCTCTCTTATAGAGCCTAAAAATATTAAAGACGCACTTCTTGATGAAAATTGGATCTTGGCTATGCAAGAAGAATTAAACCAATTTGAAAGAAGTGATGTTTGGGAGTTAGTTCCCAAACCACACGATCATCCTATTATTGGTACGAAATGGGTTTTTCGTAACAAGATGGATGATCAAGGTAATGTCACTAGAAACAAGGCTAGGTTAGTTGCTCAAGGATACCGTCAAGAAGAAGGTATTGATTTTGATGAGACATTTGCACCCGTAGCACGGCTTGAAGCTATTAGAATGTTATTAGCATATGCTTGTTATAGAGATTTTACACTTTACCAAATGGATGTTAAATCCGCGTTCTTGAATGGTGTTATTCAAGAGGAAGTGTATGTTGCACAACCTCCCATGTTTGAATGTCATGATTCACCACATCATGTCTTCAAACTTAAAAAGGCTCTTTACGGCCTCAAACAAGCTCCAAGAGCTTGGTACGAGAGGATTAAGTACTTTTCTTCTTAATAATGGTTTTTCAAGAGGTAAAGTTGACACTACTTTGTTCATAAAAGAACAAGGTAGGAATCATTTAATTGTTCAAGTATATGTTGATGATATTATTTTTGGTGCTACTAACAATTGTCTTTGTGAGCAATTTGCTAGTCTTATGCAAGGTGAGTTCGAGATGAGCATGATGGGCGAGCTCAATTATTTCCTTGGATTGCAAATCAAGCAAACCGAAGATGGGGTGTATATTTCCTAAACCAAATACACAAGAGACTTGCTCAAAAAGTACAATTTTGGTGAAGGAAGAGAGGTGAACACTCCAATGAGTACAAGTACAAAGCTTGACAAGGATGAAAAGGGAAAACATGTTGAGGTAACCTTGTATCGTGGCATTATAGGTAGTCTACTTTACTTGACGGCTAGTAGACCCGATATCTTACATGCGGTATGCTTATGTGCTAGATTTCAAAGTGATCCTAGGGAGATGCATTTTATTGCGGTAAAACGCATCCTTAGATACCTTAGAAGTACTTTGAAATTTGGTTTATTTTATCCTAAGAATGCATGTTTTGATTTAAGAGGTTATTGTGACTCCGATTATGCGGGGAGTCTAGTTGATAGAAAGAGCACCTCTGGAACTTGTCAGTTTCTTGGAGATTGTCTCGTTTCTTGGTTCTCCAAGAAACAAAACAGTGTGTCTCTCTCTACGGCGGAATCCGAATATGTGTCGGCCGCCTCGTGTTGTGCACAATTGTTATGGATGACTAACACGTTAAATGATTATAACATTCACTTCTCAAAGGTGCCAATTTTGTGTGATAACACGTCCGCCATAAATATTGCACAAAATCCCGTCCAACATAGTCGGACCAAGCACATTGAAGTGAGGTATCATTTCATCCGTGATTGTGTACAAAAGAACTTGGTAAGTGTAGAATTTGTTCCTACACATGACCAACTTGCGGACATTTTCACGAAACCCTTGCCTAGCGATGTATTTTTATCCATAAGAAGTAGGTTGGGGTTGCTCAATATGGGTTGATAAAACCATCTTGAGTTTTGAGCATGAAAATTTCAAAAATTTTCAAGATCAGTGGACATTAAGCGCTTCATCTCAAACTGTTAAGGCGTTCGATGTTACATCAAGCGCCTGATGTTAAGGATGTCACTCGTTCAAAGTGACATCAAGCGCTTTATCCCAAAATGATCACTCGTTCGATGTGACTTTAAGCGCTTAATCTGGATTTCCACACCCGTTCAATGTGACTTCAAGCGCTTCATCCGTTTGTATGAAGTCGTTCGAAGTCACTTGAGGCGCTTCAACCCTATTCCTACACTTTTATTTCCGCCGTCTCTTCAGTTTTCGCGCCATTCAATGATCATAAACTCCTGCCGCCAGTTTCCTCTCTCCCTCTTTCCCACGATCTTCCTCTTCCACTCCCCATTTTCCCAAATTCATTTCATCTTCCTCTTTTCTCTCCTCCACTTCTCCCACTCTCTTACCCTCATTTACTTCCACCATCTATTCATCTTCTTCATCACCTTTTATAAACTCTCTCTCAAGTCTTCATCTCCATTCAAGCATCCCATTCCATCTCTCCTACATCTTCCCAAAATCCTTTCACTCCTCTCACTCAAAATGGCCTCTGCAGGACCTTCAAAACGCCCACGTACTCATAGGAAAAAGCAAACTGCTGGGCTCGAGACTGCGGAACCCGAAGAACTCAAAACCATCCGAGAAGGGCTTACCAAGGAAAACTTTCCTTGGTTGAAGAAATTCGATAATAATATCAAGAAATCTCCTCGCCCTATAGACAAAGGGATACACCTATCACTGTACTCAAATCTGCTCGTTGAAGAATGGCACACAAACAATCGCCCTGTAGTTCCCCTCAAGCTCCTGAGTCTCAGTGATCTGTCCGAGACTCATATGGATCAAATTGTGTCCTTGCTCGAATTTCAGGGTTGGACCTCCCTCTGGTCCAGACTTGACATGCGGAGTTTCTCCCGGGAGCACACCCGGATGTTTTATGCAAATCTGTGGATTACTCCACAGTCTGAATCTCAATCCTTCTTGCTGAACACTGTTGTTGATGGTACGTCCCTCAGTTTTTCTATTCCCGAAATCTGTGAAGTTCTCCACATCAGAAATGATGGACTAAGTGACTTTTCCGTATTTGACTGGAGTAGTAAATACGGAATCCCTGAACAAGATGTAAAGTTTGATCTGGGATTCTTTCCTTCCCGAAAGACTCAGAACATGGCTCTCATGGATCGCATCTTGTTCGCCATTGTCACTTATTGTGTGAATGGTAAGTCGACAAGAAATCCAAGCAACATGGATTTCTACGTCACTTACCGCATCAAACATGAAACCCAACTCAACTTTGCCTGGATTATGGTTGAGGTCATGTTTGCTGCTCTTCGGAAAACTTCCAAGGCCTTACCCTTTGCCAATCTTATCACCATTCTTCTCAAGTCAAAAGGTATTGTCATTCCTGATAATGAACTCACCCCGGTGGCGAACACAGACTATTACAGTAATTACACTATTGTCCAAGCCATCGACTCCCAAAAACGTAAAGCCACGAACATTCCTGGTCTTGATGATGAGGCTGACGCTGAGCCTCAAGAAAATGTTGAATCAAGTACCTTTGCACAGCTGCGTGCTCAAATTCAATCTTTGGAACAGTCTGTTCAGCACCTTCAGCTTAGAAATGCGCGTCATGAATATCGCTTTGGCGTTCTTAAAGAAGCTATTCTCCAACAAATGCCATGGGCATCCTTTCCCCCTGATTTTGATGATTTAGGGGGAGACACTGCTGCTGGAGATACAGGAACTGGTGTTGGTGGTGTTGGTGGAGTCGAACATGCTGGTGGAAGTGGCCAACAAATGGGTGGCTTTGCTGAGTATGCATCAAGTCGTTTCAGTTTTGGTGATTTGCAGCATCCTGGTGGAAGTGGTGCTGGCTATGGTGGTGGATTGTAGTTGGTTCCTGCTTTTGTTTCCTTCTGATGTTTGCAAACTGTTTATCATGTGTTGAACTTTTCCTTTCTTGGATGTTGTTTGAAATTTCTCTCTTCTATGGTTAGCTGTTAATAATAATGTTTCTATTGCGTCAATTTATTCTGAGTTATATGGTTCCTTTCTTGAAAAAGTATAATGCACTTTGTGAGGGGGAGCATATGCTAAGGGGGAGTAAATTAAAATAACGCATGTTGTGAAATCATCAAAAAGAGGGAGAATGTTAGAATATGATTTGGTTTTGATGATTTGCACAAGGTTGGCACCAGAAATTTTAGATTAGGCGCTTCAAGTTGCATGTTTGAAGTCAGTGCACTTCGAACACTCACTTCAGGCGCTTAATGTACCTTGGTGAAGTCCAGTACACTTCGAACGCCTGCATTAGGCGCTTTATGTGAAGTGTCTGGATGTGCGTACACTTCGAACGCCTAGATCAGGCGCTTCATGTGAAGTGTATGGTCAGGACACTTCGAACGCTTATATCAAGCGCTTCATGTGCCCTGATGAAATGTGCGAACACTTCGAACGCTACATTAGGCGCTTCAAGTGTTTCACCAAGTCAAAAGTACTTTTCTCTGAATAAACACGCTTTCCCAAAGTCTGGTTCTGAGAAAATGTCAGTTTTAGTTCGAACTAGCATGAAGTGCTACATGAGGCGCTTCATGTCACTTCGAACGCACTCAGTTGCCAACATAAGGCGCTTAATATGACTTCGAACGCATGTTCTTTTTCACATTAAGCGCTTCATGCTACTTTGAACGCCTATTCTTTAGACAGTTTAGGCGCTTCATGTGCTAACGGTACAAATGTCTTTTTGCTTCATTTTCTAACCAGTTGACTCTTTGTACCCTCTTCTTTTAGTGTTATTTTCGCAGGTCTTCTCTCACACTCAGAGTTGCCAGTTTTCCATTCTTGGCCAAGGTTTTGGATCCTCTTCAAAATGTTTGCTACATGCCAAGAAAAGTCTTCCAAGAATGCAGAAGTACCTTCACAAGCTGCCAAATCCCATTATTGGCTGGGCAGAAGCTTTCAAACGGGAAGAATTTTGAAGAATGATAAAAGAAGGGTTTTCTTCATTCTCTTCTCCAATTTTCTACATTGCAAGCTCTCAAGTTCTCTCAAGCTCAAGCTCTCAAAATATTTGTAATCTTTGTACATCTTTACTTTATTGTTGAGAGTGATTATTGTAAGAAGAAGAGTCTTTTTCTTGGTGAGATTATTCTGTGAGAGATTGGGTAGATTGTTGGTCAAGGAGCAAGGGTGCTCTTTGTTTAAGTTTTCTAGACTTTGAAGGGTTAGTTGATAGTGTGTGGTGCACTATTCTCCCTACAAGATTTCTTTGAGGGCAAAGAAGATCTTTGGAGGCTAAACTTCAAAGGGTTAGAATTCTTGGTTGTGGTCTAGGCAAGGTGCGTTGTTTTTGTATTTTCTTGATTTTGTTTTGATTGTTGTTTCCCCCAAAAGAAATAACAATCCCCATTTCAAAATCCTTCTTGTGAAACATCAAGAAGGTAGAGGAGTAGAGTCTCTTGACTTGAACCTCTATACATACTTGTGTTCTTTACTGTCTTTCAAGTTTTATTCTTTCTAAAGAACACATCCAAGTATTGGTTGCACTCAAAAACGAAAAATAGCCACAAAATATCCATACTTAGTGAACACACTATTTAACCCCCCCTTCTAGTGTGTTCTAAGGGACCTAACATGAACTGAAATTTCACACGTAATAATCTAGTGACTTTTGTTCGAAAAGTTTGTTAGCAGCAAGTATGTTTATTTTGATTAACTTTCACACGTAAGTTTCTCATTACACAATTCTGTTACATAATGTTGCAAGCTTTTTGCGATAATTCATGTTGCATGCTTTTCACGACTACTGTCGATTAATAGATTTAAGTCAATGTTGTCCTCTATGTATGTCATGTTTGATTTAAATACTGTTTGGTTTCTTTTGTATCATACTGAAAAAGTTTTTCTACAATAAATTATCAATTTAGAATGTATAAACCATTTAATCTGGAAATGTTTGTTAGTTTATAAAATGTTTTGATGATACAAAAAGATGTTTTAAAAGGACTAAGATGAAATTTCATATCTTTAGTTCGAAGCAAAATTGATGTAAACATGTGCGAGACGAAAAATCTCTCATGAATCGGATGAAGGTTACATCAGCCCTTCAAGAGATCCATGTGAAGCTTGGTAAAAATTTAAGCACTCAGATCCACGTCATACTCTCAGCCAAGGGACGTAGATCGATTGACGTATATATGAGAGACGTCGATCTCTCAGTTAAGCATACGTCGATCGATCGACATATAACTGAGAGACGTCGATCTCTCAGCTTCAGGTATGTCGATCGATTGACATACATCTGAGAGACGTCGATCTCTCAGCCTAATGACGTCGATCGATCGACGTCATTCTGAGAGACGTCGATCTCTCAGCCAGGCTGACGTCGATCGATCGACGTCTGACTGAGAGACGTCGATCTCTCAGCCCTGGCACGTAGATCGATCGACGTCTCTAGGATTCAAAAATTTTCAAACGTTGGAACAAAATCCAAGGGAGATCTATGATATTTTCTCTCTTCAATCTTGCTCAAATTTCTTGTGGACTTTAACCCAACATACTACATGCTTCCTTGACTATTTTAAACATGTCTAAGATTCTCTAGGGTGGCTATCCAAGATCAAATCACTCCATAGGGTGGCTAAAGACTATTTGGGCACTATCTTGACATTTTTGAAGATGAAGACTTGGTGGAGAGCCTAAAAAACGTGGTCAACTTTATTTATAAATAGAAGAGGCTTGGATGAAGCAATGACACACTTTCAACATCATCTAGCTTCATTTTCCATTGTTGTACATTTCTCTCATACTTGTAATTTTGTTTAAAGCCTGTCTAGCTTTTCTTTGATCTTTATTATTGTATATTGAGAGAAAGAGAGTCAAGCACAAGAGGAACCATAAATATTTGATCTCTTGCTTGTGCTTAGACTTAGTGAGAAAGTGTGAACCTTACTATATTTCTTCAACCCACTGTGAGAAGTTCTTGAGGGAACTTTTGTTGAAGTAGTGAGGAAGCAAGAAGTTGTTCTTGCTAAGAGCTGTAGTTGCTGTAGTTGCACAAGTGTGTTTTGTGCAAGAAGTTGTTGTTGTTGTTGCTTACACTAAAGTGTTAGTGTAAGTGTTGCTGTGCTTGTTCTTATTGTTCATAATAAGAAGAGTAGTTGTTGAAAATCCACTTTGGAAACAAAGTGGTAGTGGAGTAGAATCATTTACGATTCGAACCACTCTATATCCGGTGTACTCATTCATTATCTCTCATCTCCAATTCTTGCTCTGATTTTGAATATCCCCTTTTTGAGTTGAGACAAACGAGAAAATTCCGCAAAAGAGCCAAACACTCTATTCACCCCCCCTCTAGAGTGTATTTCGGACCTAACAATTGGTATCAGAGCCTAACCTTGATTGCTTGGCCTATCTTTGCAAGTAGCAAGGTTAAAGATCATGGCAACCTCAACCTCAACTTCAACCTCTTCATCTCCTAAGCCTACTGCACTATTTTCCGGATCAAACACTAAAGCACCTATGTTTGATGCCCAAAATTATTCCTTGTGGAAATTTCGAATGATCAATCACTTGAAAGGCTGTGGATTCGATATATGGAGAGCCGTTGTCAAAGGAATTGAAGTTCCTATGATTACCAACTCAAAAGGAGAATCAATATTCAAAGATGAGGATGACTACACCGATGAAGAAAAGATAAGATTTGCCATTAATGGCAAGGCATTTGATATTCTTTCAAGTGCTCTCACCACCACCGAGCTTATAAGACTTCAAGGTCTTGAAACAGCTCATGAGGCATGGAAAAGGCTTGAAATGATACATGAAGGAACTGAGCAAGTAAGAATGGCCAAACGAATTATGCTCATGAAGGAGTATGAGATGTTCAGAATGAAAAACGGTGAGAAGATTGAGGAGACAATCGATCGATTCACACGAATAGTGAATCAACTCTCCATGGTTGACAAGAAAATCTCAAATGAAGACCTTGTCTCAAAACTTCTCAACTCTTTGCCAAGAGAATGGACACCCAAAGTCACTGCCATCACCGAATCAAAGAATCTCAAGACTCTTACCCTTGATGAGCTATCCGGTAATCTTCTTACTCATGAAATTCTTATTGATGAACAAAATAGGATGAATCCCATCAAGCCTACACAAACATCACAAAAAGGATTGGTAGTAGAGTCCGATGAATCGGATGAGGAAGTTGCCCTTCTAGTAAGAAAATTTAGAAGAATGGCAACTAGAAACAAAACTCAGGCAAGAAAGTTTTTCAAGAAACCATCTAAAGAAAAGGAAGCAAGTGAAAATTGCTATAGATGTGGTCGACCCGGTCACTTCATTGCCGATTGCCACGTAAAAGAACCGCAAAAGCAAGAGAAGAAGGTCTTTCCTCAAAAGAAGAAAGCCCTCAATGCAGAGGTAACCACGTGGGATGATCTCCTTTCGGAATCGGAAGGAGAAGAGAGTGAAGATCAAGGTGTTGGACTTGTGGCAATGGTTGACAATCCAAAGTTTCAACATACTTGTCTTATGGCGATTGAAGATGACCTTGAGGTAAATTCTAACCCTTCAAATTTACATGATGAAATAGGAGATTTGCAAGATGACTTTGAGAAATTAAATTTGAAGTATAAACATTTAAAGAAAGAATTCAAGAAATGCATTTTAGAAAATAAGAGCTTGCATGACAAAAATATTTTGATGTTTCAAGAGCATGATATCATACTTACCATGCATAAAACCGTAGCTCTTGAAAATGAAGAAATTAGAAAAGAATGTGAGAAACTAAAGTTAGACTTACAAAGACTAACAAATGGTAAAAACAACTTAGACATACTACTTGGAAATCAAAGAATTGGAAATGATAAATCCGGTTTAGGATTTAACTCATCATCTTCTTCTATTAAACCTAAGTCCTTAAAGAAAAAGGCAAAACAAAATTCATCATCTTCTAAACCAAAGCATGTACCCACTTGTTTTTATTGCAACAAACTAGGACATGTAAAGAAAGCATGTAAAGCTCGATTTGAAAGCACATATGTTTGGAAGCCTAAGGGTCGAAAAACTAACCCTAAAGGACCCAACCATCAAAGGGTACCAATGCATACATCTTTTGGTTTTGTAGGCTCTCAAGATAAACGGAGTAGCCAAAGAAGAAGGAACCAAATGGCTTATGGACAGCGGGTGTTCAACTCACATGATCGGAGACAAGACGTTATTCACCAAGCTCAAGCTCCAAGATGGTGGAACGGTGCATTTTGGCAATGGGAGAGCCAAAATCCTTGGACATGGAGAAATTGGTAATTCTTCCTTTACTATTAATAATGTACTATATGTAGAAGGGCTTAAGTATAATTTGATAAGTGTTAGCCAACTATGTGATGCTAATTTTCAAATAGAGTTTGTGAAAAGAAAATGTGTTGTGAAAAAGAACGATAAGATCGTTTTTGAAGCTATTCGTAAAAATGATGTTTACAAATTTAGCACACATGATTTGATATGACAAAATGTTTCTTGCCTAGTTGCCAAAAATGATTTGACTCAACTATGGCACAGACGACTTGGACATATTAGCTTTAAAAACTTCTAAGAGATTTGCAAAAATGAAAAGGTCCAAGGTCTTCCAAAATTAAATTTCGAAAACCATGGCTTATGTGACACTTGTCAAAAGGCAAAGCTTGTTAAAACAAGCTTCAAACCCAAAAGTGAAATCTCCACCACCAAACCCCTACAATTGCTTCATATGGATTTGTATGGGGATATTGGTACAGCAAGTCTAAGTGGAAAACATTACACCTTTGTGGTGGTAGATGACTTCTCTAGATACACTTGGGTAATGTTCTTAGCTAAAAAGAATGATGCATGCCAAGAATTTATAAAGCTTTGTAAGAGATTAGAAAATCAAAGAGAGGACACAATTAAGGAAATTAGAAGTGATAGAGGGGGTGAGTTTGATGGAGAATTTCAAGAATTTTGTGTATCCAAGGGGTATGAACACAATTTCTCAGCTCCAAGAACTCCTCAACAAAATGGTGTTGCAGAAAGGAAGAATAGAACACTCCAAGAAATGAGTAGAGCCATGCTAAACGAATTTGAGTTACCCAAATATTTTTGGTCAGGACACTTCGAACGCTTATATCAAGCGCTTCATGTGCCCTGATGAAATGTGCGAACACTTCGAACGCTACATTAGGCGCTTCAAGTGTTTCACCAAGTCAAAAGTACTTTTCTCTAAATAAACACGCTTTTCCAAAGTCTGGTTCTGAGAAAATGTCAGTTTTAGTTCGAACTAGCATGAAGTGCTACATGAGGCGCTTCATGTCACTTCGAACGCACTCAGTTGCCAACATAAGGCGCTTAATATGACTTCGAACGCATGTTCTTTTTCACATTAAGCGCTTCATGCTACTTTGAACGCCTATTCTTTAGACAGTTTAGGCGCTTCATGTGCTAACGGTACAAATGTCTTTTTGCTTCATTTTCTAACCAGTTGACTCTTTGTACCCTCTTCTTTTAGTGTTATTTTCGCAGGTCTTCTCTCACACTCAGAGTTGCCAGTTTTCCATTCTTGGCCAAGGTTTTGGATCCTCTTCAAAATGTTTGCTACATGCCAAGAAAAGTCTTCCAAGAATGCAGAAGTACCTTCACAAGCTGCCAAATCCCATTATTGGCTGGGCAGAAGCTTTCAAACGGGAAGAATTTTGAAGAATGATAAAAGAAGGGTTTTCTTCATTCTCTTCTCCAACTTTCTACATTGCAAGCTCTCAAGTTCTCTCAAGCTCAAGCTCTCAAAATATTTGTAATCTTTGTACATCTTTACTTTATTGTTGAGAGTGATTATTGTAAGAAGAAGAGTCTTTTTCTTGGTGAGATTATTCTGTGAGAGATTGGGTAGATTGTTGGTCAAGGAGCAAGGGTGCTCTTTGTTTAAGTTTTCTAGACTTTGAAGGGTTAGTTGATAGTGTGTGGTGCACTATTCTCCCTACAAGATTTCTTTGAGGGCAAAGAAGATCTTTGGAGGCTAAACTTCAAAGGGTTAGAATTCTTGGTTGTGGTCTAGGCAAGGTGCGTTGTTTTTGTATTTTCTTGATTTTGTTTTGATTGTTGTTTCCCCCAAAAGAAATAACAATCCCCATTTCAAAATCCTTCTTGTGAAACATCAAGAAGGTAGAGGAGTAGAGTCTCTTGACTTGAACCTCTATACATACTTGTGTTCTTTACTGTCTTTCAAGTTTTATTCTTTCTAAAGAACACATCCAAGTATTGGTTGCACTCAAAAACGAAAAATAGCCACAAAATATCCATACTTAGTGAACACACTATTTAACCCCCCCCTTCTAGTGTGTTCTAAGGGACCTAACATGAACTGAAATTTCACACGTAATAATCTAGTGACTTTTGTTCGAAAAGTTTGTTAGCAGCAAGTATGTTTATTTTGATTAACTTTCACACGTAAGTTTCTCATTACACAATTCTGTTACATAATGTTGCAAGCTTTTTGCGATAATTCATGTTGCATGCTTTTCACGACTACTGTCGATTAATAGATTTAAGTCAATGTTGTCCTCTATGTATGTCATGTTTGATTTAAATACTGTTTGGTTTCTTTTGTATCATACTGAAAAAGTTTTTCCTCAATAAATTATCAATTTAGAATGTATAAACCATTTAATCTGGAAATGTTTGTTAGTTTATAAAATGTTTTGATGATACAAAAAGATGTTTTAAAAGGACTAAGATGAAATTTCATATCTTTAGTTCGAAGCAAAATTGATGTAAACATGTGCGAGACGAAAAATCTCTCATGAATCGGATGAAGGTTACATCAGCCCTTCAAGAGATCCATGTGAAGCTTGGTAAAAATTTAAGCACTCAGATCCACGTCATACTCTCAGCCAAGGGACGTAGATCAATTGACGTATATATGAGAGACGTCGATCTCTCAGTTAAGCATACGTCGATCGATCGACATATAACTGAGAGACGTCGATCTCTCAGCTTCAGGTATGTCGATCGATTGACATACATCTGAGAGACGTCGATCTCTCAGCCTAATGACGTCGATCGATCGACGTCATTCTGAGAGACGTCGATCTCTCAGCCAGGCTGACGTCGATCGATCGACGTCTGACTGAGAGACGTCGATCTCTCAGCCCTGGCACGTAGATCGATCGACGTCTCTAGGATTCAAAAATTTTCAAACGTTGGAACAAAATCCAAGGGAGATCTATGATATTTTCTCTCTTCAATCTTGCTCAAATTTCTTGTGGACTTTAACCCAACATACTACATGCTTCCTTGACTATTTTAAACATGTCTAAGATTCTCTAGGGTGGCTATCCAAGATCAAATCACTCCATAGGGTGGCTAAAGACTATTTGGGCACTATCTTGACATTTTTGAAGATGAAGACTTGGTGGAGAGCCTAAAAAACGTGGTCAAATTTATTTATAAATAGAAGAGGCTTGGATGAAGCAATGACACACTTTCAACATCATCTAGCTTCATTTTCCATTGTTGTACATTTCTCTCATACTTGTAATTTTGTTTAAAGCCTGTCTAGCTTTTCTTTGATCTTTATTATTGTATATTGAGAGAAAGAGAGTCAAGCACAAGAGGAACCATAAATATTTGATCTCTTGCTTGTGCTTAGACTTAGTGAGAAAGTGTGAACCTTACTATATTTCTTCAACCCACTGTGAGAAGTTCTTGAGGGAACTTTTGTTGAAGTAGTGAGGAAGCAAGAAGTTGTTCTTGCTAAGAGCTGTAGTTGCTGTAGTTGCACAAGTGTGTTTTGTGCAAGAAGTTGTTGTTGTTGTTGCTTACACTAAAGTGTTAGTGTAAGTGTTGCTGTGCTTGTTCTTATTGTTCATAATAAGAAGAGTAGTTGTTGAAAATCCACTTTGGAAACAAAGTGGTAGTGGAGTAGAATCATTTACGATTCGAACCACTCTATATCCGGTGTACTCATTCATTATCTCTCATCTCCAATTCTTGCTCTGATTTTGAATATCCCCTTTTTGAGTTGAGACAAACGAGAAAATTCCGCAAAAGAGCCAAACACTCTATTCACCCCCCCTCTAGAGTGTATTTCGGACCTAACAATTGGTATCAGAGCCTAACCTTGATTGCTTGGCCTATCTTTGCAAGTAGCAAGGTTAAAGATCATGGCAACCTCAACCTCAACTTCAACCTCTTCATCTCCTAAGCCTACTGCACTATTTTCCGGATCAAACACTAAAGCACCTATGTTTGATGCCCAAAATTATTCCTTGTGGAAATTTCGAATGATCAATCACTTGAAAGGCTGTGGATTCGATATATGGAGAGCCGTTGTCAAAGGAATTGAAGTTCCTATGATTACCAACTCAAAAGGAGAATCAATATTCAAAGATGAGGATGACTACACCGATGAAGAAAAGATAAGATTTGCCATTAATGGCAAGGCATTTGATATTCTTTCAAGTGCTCTCACCACCACCGAGCTTATAAGACTTCAAGGTCTTGAAACAGCTCATGAGGCATGGAAAAGGCTTGAAATGATACATGAAGGAACTGAGCAAGTAAGAATGGACAAACGACTTATGCTCATGAAGGAGTATGAGATGTTCAGAATGAAAAACGGTGAGAAGATTGAGGAGACAATCGATCGATTCACACGAATAGTGAATCAACTCTCCATGGTTGACAAGAAAATCTCAAATGAAGACCTTGTCTCAAAACTTCTCAACTCTTTGCCAAGAGAATGGACACCCAAAGTCACTGCCATCACCGAATCAAAGAATCTCAAGACTCTTACCCTTGATGAGCTATCCGGTAATCTTCTTACTCATGAAATTCTTATTGATGAACAAAATAGGATGAATCCCATCAAGCCTACACAAACATCACAAAAAGGATTGGTAGTAGAGTCCGATGAATCGGATGAGGAAGTTGCCCTTCTAGTAAGAAAATTTAGAAGAATGGCAACTAGAAACAAACTCAGGCAAGAAAGTTTTTCAAGAAACCATCTAAAGAAAAGGAAGCAAGTGAAAATTGCTATAGATGTGGTCGACCCGGTCACTTCATTGCCGATTGCCACGTAAAAGAACCGCAAAAGCAAGAGAAGAAGGTCTTTCCTCAAAAGAAGAAAGCCCTCAATGCAGAGGTAACCACGTGGGATGATCTCCTTTCGGAATCGGAAGGAGAAGAGAGTGAAGATCAAGGTGTTGGACTTGTGGCAATGGTTGACAATCCAAAGTTTCAACATACTTGTCTTATGGCGATTGAAGATGACCTTGAGGTAAATTCTAACCCTTCAAATTTACATGATGAAATAGGAGATTTGCAAGATGACTTTGAGAAATTAAATTTGAAGTATAAACATTTAAAGAAAGAATTCAAGAAATGCATTTTAGAAAATAAGAGCTTGCATGACAAAAATATTTTGATGTTTCAAGAGCATGATATCATACTTACCATGCATAAAACCGTAGCTCTTGAAAATGAAGAAATTAGAAAAGAATGTGAGAAACTAAAGTTAGACTTACAAAGACTAACAAATGGTAAAAACAACTTAGACATACTACTTGGAAATCAAAGAATTGGAAATGATAAATCCGGTTTAGGATTTAACTCATCATCTTCTTCTATTAAACCTAAGTCCTTAAAGAAAAAGGCAAAACAAAATTCATCATCTTCTAAACCAAAGCATGTACCCACTTGTTTTTATTGCAACAAACTAGGACATGTAAAGAAAGCATGTAAAGCTCGATTTGAAAGCACATATGTTTGGAAGCCTAAGGGTCGAAAAACTAACCCTAAAGGACCCAACCATCAAAGGGTACCAATGCATACATCTTTTGGTTTTGTAGGCTCTCAAGATAAACGGAGTAGCCAAAGAAGAAGGAACCAAATGGCTTATGGACAGCGGGTGTTCAACTCACATGACCGGAGACAAGACGTTATTCACCAAGCTCAAGCTCCAAGATGGTGGAACGGTGCATTTTGGCAATGGGAGAGCCAAAATCCTTGGACATGGAGAAATTGGTAATTCTTCCTTTACTATTAATAATGTACTATATGTAGAAGGGCTTAAGTATAATTTGATAAGTGTTAGCCAACTATGTGATGCTAATTTTCAAATAGAGTTTGTGAAAAGAAAATGTGTTATGAAAAAGAACGATAAGATCGTTTTTGAAGCTATTCGTAAAAATGATGTTTACAAATTTAGCACACATGATTTGATATGACAAAATGTTTCTTGCCTAGTTGCCAAAAATGATTTGACTCAACTATGGCACAGACGACTTGGACATATTAGCTTTAAAAACTTCTAAGAGATTTGCAAAAATGAAAAGGTCCAAGGTCTTCCAAAATTAAATTTCGAAAACCATGGCTTATGTGACACTTGTCAAAAGGCAAAGCTTGTTAAAACAAGCTTCAAACCCAAAAGTGAAATCTCCACCACCAAACCCCTACAATTGCTTCATATGGATTTGTATGGGGATATTGGTACAGCAAGTCTAAGTGGAAAACATTACACCTTTGTGGTGGTAGATGACTTCTCTAGATACACTTGGGTAATGTTCTTAGCTAAAAAGAATGATGCATGCCAAGAATTTATAAAGCTTTGTAAGAGATTAGAAAATCAAAGAGAGGACACAATTAAGGAAATTAGAAGTGATAGAGGGGGTGAGTTTGATGGAGAATTTCAAGAATTTTGTGTATCCAAGGGGTATGAACACAATTTCTCAGCTCCAAGAACTCCTCAACAAAATGGTGTTGCAGAAAGGAAGAATAGAACACTCCAAGAAATGAGTAGAGCCATGCTAAACGAATTTGAGTTACCCAAATATTTTTGGACCGAAGCGGTAAATACCGCTTGTCATGTGATCAATAGAGTTTATTTGAGACCATTTCTCAAAAAGACTCCTTATGAGCTTTGGAAATGTAGAGTACCAAATATTGGTTATTTCAAGGTTTTTGGTTGTAAGTGCTTTATACTTAACACCAAAGATAACTTGGATAAACTCGACTTCAAAGATGATGAAGGAATCTTTATGGGCTATGCTCAAAATAGCAAGGCATTTAGAGTATATAATAAAGAAGCATGAAAGTTGAAGAATCAATTCATGTCAAATTTAGTGAACTCAATGAGGACAAATCAAACATTAATGATGATGATGATGATGATGAAATAATTGAAGTAAGCCATATAGAGAAATTTGAGAATCCAAAAGGTAATATTGTTATTGACCTTAGGATTGATCCACTTGAACCTAAGGTTGAAAATGAAGAAGTAGGAGGAGATACCTCAAATTTACCGGATTCATACAAGTATAGGAAAGATCACCCTAAAGAGTTGATATTAGGTGAAACTAGCCAAGACATAATGACTAGGAGAAAATTCAATGAAAATGCCTTCATTTCACAAGTTGAGCCTAAAAACATAAAGGAGGCAATAAATGATGAAGATTGGGTATTGGCTATGCAAGAAGAACTAAATCAATTTGAAAGAAATGATGTTTGGGAATTAGTTGCTAAACCTAGTGATCATCTCGTAATTGGCACTAAATGGGTATTTAGAAACAAAATGGAAGATAAAGGAAACATCACTAGAAACAAAGCTAGGTTGGTAGCTCAAGGATATAAGCAAGAGGAAGGCATAGACTATGATGAGACCTTTGCCCCGTAGCTAGGTTAGAAGCTATTAGGATGCTATTAGCATATGCATGCTATAAGGATTTCAAACTATATCAAATGGATGTGAAATCCGCATTCTTGAATGGAATAATTCAAGAAGAGGTATATGTAGCCCAACCTCCGGGGTTTGAAAATCATGATTATCCAAATCATGTATTTAAACTCAAAAAGACCCTTTATGGACTTAAACAAGCTCTTAGGGCTTGGTATGATAGGTTAAGTAACTTCCTACTTGAGAACGAGTTTTCAAGAGGAAAAGTCGACACTACTCTTTTCATTAAAGAACAAGGAAACCATCAATTGATTGTTCAAATTTATGTGGATGATATTATAGTTGGTGCTACTAACGATTCTCTTTGTGAGATTTTGCAAAATTGATGGAAGGAGAATTTGAAATGAGCATGATGGGTGAACTCAACTACTTCCTTGGTCTACAAATCAAGCAAACTCAAGATGGAGTGTACATATCTCAAACAAAGTACACAAATGATTTGCTCAAGAAGTACAAATTCGAGGATGGAAGAAGTGTGAGCACTCCGATGAGCACAAGTACAAAGCTTGACAAAGACGAAAAAGGAAAGCCGGTTGAGGTAACCAAATATAGGGGTATGATTGGTAGTTTACTTTATTTAACAGCTAGTAGACCGGATATTTTGCATGCTGTGTGCTTATGTGCTAGATTTCAAAGTATGCCTAAGGAATCACATTTAGTTGCTGTTAAACGTATCTTTAGGTATTTAAAAGGAACTTTGAATTTTGGATTGTTTTATCCCAAAAATGGATGTTTTGATTTAAGAGGGTATAGTGACTCCGACTATGCCGGAAATCTTGTTGATAGGAAAAGCACCTCCGGGACGTGTCAATTCCTTGGAGATTGCTTGGTTTCTTGGTTCTCTAAGAAACAAAATAGTGTGTCACTATCAACGGCGGAATCCGAATATATATCGGCCGCTTCATGTTGTGCACAACTACTTTGGATGACAAACACATTGAATGACTACAATGTTAAGTTTGATAAAGTTCCCATCCTATGTGACAATACCTCAGCCATAAGTATAGCACAAAATCCGGTTCATCATAGTAGAACAAAACACATTGAAGTGAGGCATCACTTCATAAGAGATTGCATTCAAAAAGGGTTGGTATGCATTGAGTTTGTTCCAACAAATGACCAACTGGCGGACATCTTTACCAAATCCCTCCCCACTGAGACATTCGAATCAATTAGAACGAGACTAGGAATGATAAACATCAGTTAAAGGGATGAAAATTGAAAATTTCAAAATCAGGGACACGTCGAACGATCGACGTATCAAAAAAAGAGATCGACGTACGTCGATCTCTGACATCGATCGATCGACGTACGTCAAACTCAGACGTCGATCGATCGACATCAACGAAATTCAGCAGGTATAAAATCTGTCAAAACGCGAATTCCTCTTCACTTTCAACCTTTTCATCAACTGAAACCCTACAAAAAAACGCCGCCCCATCTTCCCAAATCCTTTCTCTTTTCAATTTCATCTCCAAATCAATCTTTAACCTATTTCTGCTCTTGATTCTTGAGTTCCTCTCTTAAATTCCTCACATCTCAAACTACAATTCTCCCTCTCCAGCCCTAAAATCTCTAAAAATGTCTTCAAGGAGCAAAAACACAACCAAGAGGCCAAGATCTTCTAGAGGTGGAGGAGAAGGTTCAAGCTCCTCTCAAGGACAATCTTCTCAACCTAGGATGAAACAATCTATGGACATGAGTCAAGGGCGTGTCCTTGCCGGGATTAGAAGTGGGCTAACTCTCTCCAACTTTCCTTGGATCAAAGCCAAAGATGCCCAGGATGCTTTAACGGAACCTTTGCCCCCGGGGCAAATAAGGTATATAACTAGACATTCTCAAATTTTATATGATAAATGGGACGATGATGAAAAAGCAACCATCCCACTCAAGTTGCTTAGAATAAATGATATTCTAAGCAATAATGAACTAAGCCCAATCATTGAGTGGTTAGATGTTCAAGAGTGGAGGAGTATATGGAATGAGAATGAGATGTCCAAAATGTCAACTAGATATACTCGACTATTTTATGCGAATTTGTGGATTGAATACATAAATAACCTTCCTTTAGCCCTACACTCTGTTATTGATGGCCACCATATCAAATGGAAAGTTGAAAAGATTTGTGACTTGATTGGTGTACCCAACGAAGGGTATTTTGAGTTTGATGCCTGGAAATGGGATGCTGCTAGGTGGAAGATCTTTGAAGATGAAGTAAAATCTTTCTTAGGTTTCCATCCTAGTAAAAACACAAATGACATGCCTTTAGTCTACCGCACTCTTCTGGCCATTGTTACATTCTGTATCAATGGTAAATCCGCAAAACTGCCAAGTAACCTTGACTTCTACATAGCATACCGAATAGCTAACCGGGAGAAGGTTAACTTTGGGGAGCTTTTCATGACGAATGTTATCGAAGCTGCAACCAAGCAAAACAAGGCCCTACCCTATAGTAACCTTATTTATAGGATGCTTGTGAAGTCGGGTATTCAGGTAGATGACACGGATATTGACAACATTACGCACAAGGACTTCTATGATAAAGTCAACATCCAACAAATACAGAAGTCTAGAAAAGAGGCAATGAGGAGAGAACAAGAGGAGGAAGAAAGAGAAGACGAACAACCTTCCGGATGAGGCACCCATTCTCGAACCAGAGACTCATGAAGAACCAAGTAGCTTGAGCTCAAATGTCCCAGAACTTCAAGCTCAAGTTGCTAGTCTTCAACACGAGGTTGGGGAGCTTCGTAGCAAGGTATCCGTCCATGAGTCGATGTTTGCAAAGCTCAAGGCAAAGATGAAAGCTTGCATTCCTGGCATAACATTCTCTTCAGACGAAGATTAGGGTGGTTGTTTTAGCTTGCATCTTGTTTTAACTTAGAATTTGTTGTTGGTTGTAAAACTTGGATGTGTCTTTGGATTTATTGAAGTATTATTGCTTATTTTTTTGATGCTTTCAAAAAGGGGGAGAAAATGGTTATTGTTGCTTTTGTGGCTTATTTGTGGTTATTGTTGCTTTAGTGGCTTATTTGTGCTTATTGCTTATTTGTGATTATTGGCTTATTTGTTAAAATGGTTTATTGCATGATGAGATTGTTGGATAGCTGGCAAAATGAGGTAAGCTTGAAAATTGAAATCCTTGTTAATTGATGATGAGCATGAACAGTTATTTGGTTGAGGGGGAGCAAATTTCAAAGAAAAGTATTTTGGTTGAAATTGCAAAATCTTGTTCACTTTGATCACTATGGAAGTTATAAAGCGCACATACTTATGGGGAGATTGATATTTTCAAGTTTGAAACGTTCAAACAGTTAAAACAAAGGAAAAACATCTTTTAGAATCTCGGTTTTTGAAATCATCAAAAAGGGGGAGATTGTTAGTTTATAAAATGTTTTGATGATACAAAAAGATGTTTTAAAAGGACTAAGATGAAATTTCATATCTTTAGTTCGAAGCAAAATTGATGTAAACATGTGCGAGACGAAAAATCTCTCATGAATCGGATGAAGGTTACATCAGCCCTTCAAGAGATCCATGTGAAGCTTGGTAAAAATTTAAGCACTCAGATCCACGTCATACTCTCAGCCAAGGGACGTAGATCGATTGACGTATATCAGAGAGACGTCGATCTCTCAGTTAAGCATACGTCGATCGATCGACGTATAACTGAGAGACGTCGATCTCTCAGCTTCAGGTATGTCGATCGATCGACATACATCTGAGTGATGTCGATCTCTCGGCCTAATGACGTCGATCGACGTCATTCTGAGAGACGTCGATCTCTCAGCCAGGCTGATGAGAGACATCGATCTCTCAGCCCTGGCACGTAGATCGATCGACGTCTCCAGGATTCAAAAATTTTCAAACGTTGGAACAAAATCCAAGGGAGATCTATGATATTTTCTCTCTCCAATCTTGCTCAAATTTCTTGTGGACTTTAACCCAACATACTACATGCTTCCTTGACTATTTTAAACATGTCTAAGATTCTCTAGGGTGGCTATCCAAGATCAAATCACTCCATAGGGTGGCTAAAGACTATTTGGGCACTATCTTGACATTTTTGAAGATGAAGACTTGGTGGAGAGCCTCAAAAACGTGGTCAACTTTATTTATAAATAGAAGAGGCTTGGATGAAGCAATGACACACTTTCAACATCATCTAGCTTCATTTTCCATTGTTGTACATTTCTCTCATACTTGTAATTTTGTTTAAAGCTTGTCTAGCTTTTCTTTGATCTTTATTATTGTATATTGAGAGAAAGAGAGTCAAGCACAAGAGGAACCATAAATATTTGATCTCTTGCTTGTGCTTAGACTTGTGAGAAAGTGTGAACCTTACTATATTTCTTCAACCCACTGTGAGAAGTTCTTGAGGGAACTTTTGTTAAAGTAGTGAGGAAGCAAGAAGTTGTTCTTGCTAAGAGCTGTAGTTGCACAAGTGTGTTTTGTGCAAGAAGTTGTTGTTTTTGTTGCTTACACTAAAGTGTTAGTGTAAGTGTTGCTGTGGTTGTTCTTATTGTTCATAATAAGAAGAGTAGTTGTTGAAAATCCACTTTGGAAACAAAGTGGTAGTGGAGTAGAATCATTTACGATTCGAACCACTCTATATCCGGTGTACTCATTCATTATCTCTCATCTCCAATTCTTGCTCTGATTTTGAATATCCCCTTTTTGAGTTGAGACAAACGAGAAAATTCCGCAAAAGAGCCAAACACTCTATTCACCCCCCCCTCTATAGTGTATTTCGGACCTAACAATGTTTAGGTTTATAAACATGTACTCAAACCTCAATAATTAACATAGTACATACATATATTTATATAAATATATTTACATACAGTCACACAAACTCAGAAGATCTAACGTAAAGATGTTGGTTTAGAATTGCAATCCGACTTAATATATGTATCGTCCAAGCAGGGTTTGAATGTCAATTGAAAACATATATACATACTGTAACATTACAGTTTTACAACATTTGTGGCGGTGGTGGCTGGTTCTGATGTTGCTGCTTCTGCGCTAGAATCTGCGCTATGGTCGTCAGTACGTCGATCAGGGCCTGGGGCAGCGCATCCTGATTGTTACTGTTGCGGTCACAGTTATGATCTCTCCTCGACAGTATGGTGATGTAACATTACCGTTTCACAACATTTACCAAAATTACAATTCTAAAATAAATAAGCGAAAACTACACTGATCGGCTATGGGTATATGAAAGGCAAAATTCAAAACTTAAATAAGACAAGTAATTAAAACTGCCTAACATCCTATGTAAGCATGCCTCACCCGATCATCACTTAAGTCTAATGTCACAACTTACCTCCAAATTCAAGACTTAGTATCAAAACACTTAAGTCTAAAATAGTGACTTAGGGGCAAAATCGTATCTTTCAGCCGTGGATCTAGAGTCATGCTCTGATACCATCTGTAGCGACCCGTCCCAAACCCTAGTACTCGAAATGATTCACCTGCCGTATTTTGCTAAGGAAAATACAAGGCGTCCAAAACGATACATTTACATGTCATCAAAGTGACACAAATCGATGTTAGCGGAAGTCATAAAATTTAAACCATGAAATAATCATCATCATTAATATAAATGTCTAGGAAAATCCAAATTTGATACAATTGTCAAGCGTAGATAAATACTAAATCTTCAAAATACATAAACCTCGAATATTAAAATATCTATCTCACTAAGTCCTGAACGAGTTTCATCGACATATCCTCGAATCTCAAAACTCCATTCCTGATCATCCCGATGTATACTAATCTTATCCCCGAATCTCTACAAAACAACAACAGAGTATAGTATGAGCGACATACATCGTACTAAGTAGCCTCACTGTATTTACCATGTGATCATATACGAGGAAGCAAGTGTTACAAAATAAATAGCAATATATATAAACTAGCATGTTTCTCATTTGCAAATAAGAATTATTATTACGCCCTTAAACAATCAAACAACAAAGTCAACGAGTAGACCAATAACCAAGTCAAACCAATCGATAGCCAATCAAATGCTAGTCCAAGCCAAAAATCGATGAATGCAAAGTCAAAGTCAAACTTTGATGCCAAATTCCAAAGTTTTTCAAGTTCCAAATTCCAAAACCAAATCCGGTTCCAAACCCGAACAAAACCAAACGTCCAAATCCAAGTCCAACTCGGTCCAAATCCAAATATCCAAATATCTAAATCCGAGTCCAACTCGGCACGATACCAAATCCAAAACGATTTTCGATGCAATAACTATAACACTTTCCTTACAAGTGACTTATATCGCAAGAATTACGAATTGATTCCCCGATAACTAATTATACTATAGACACATTGTTCTAGACTAGGTCGTTACGTCTATAGTGCCAAATATATGCCTTTGCACCCTGTCTCGGACTAGGCCGTTATGCTCAGACCCCAGTATGCATACAAAAGCTCTGTCTCAAATGAGGTAGTTATATCTGCAGCGATCCAAATAGGCACACAGAAACCCTATCCCTGACGAGGTACTTATATCTATAACGCTTGATAACAAAATAGGAATCAACCCGTCTTACCGATATATTTCTCTTGTAAGGATGAATTTTAAAATATGCACGATTTCAAATGATTTTCAAATGTTCGATGTTTCAAATACGAGAAAATCTCACTTATTAGCCTAAGGTTTGGCCCATTACTCAGTTAGCAGCCTAACGTTGATGAAACTCACTTAACAACAACTCTTTTGCCGAAATGTCTCACTTGTAGCCAGGCAACCGTTGACCAACCGTTGACCAACCGTTGACCGGCCGTTGACTTTCTCAGACCAATCAGAAGTTGATACCTGGCGACCCTTTTTAATTAAAAAAATAAAATTCTATTTTTGAATAAATTGATTTAAAAGAAATTTAAAAATTCTAAAAAATTGTAAAAAATTAATTAAAAAATATTTTAAAAATCGAAAAATTAGGAAATAAAGATAAAAAATAAAAAATTACGCACAACCCCCCAGCACTCCACCCACCTACCCCCCCACGCCAGACCACCCCCCACCCCACCCCACCCCCCGCGCCAAAAAAAATTTTTTAAAATTTTTTTTCTTACTCACTCATAATGTTCCGACCACCCGGTCCACCCCCGCGTCCCCTCCCCCACTCCCTCCTCTCGCGAATTTTTTTTAAAATTTTTTCTAACTCACACATAACGTCCCAACCACCCCCGCGTCCCCTCCCCCACCCCTGCGCACACACATAATTTTAAATTTTTTTTGCAAAACTCGTGAGGCTGCCAGGCGCAATCGCCGTAGGTAAGTATAATCATTTGTATTTTGTTTTTCGGGTTTCAATCTCTGAGTAGCCCTCCTTTTTATAGCTTCAATGCTGTAGTTCACATTCTAATAGATGTGTTTGCTTTATGTTGGGGAGAAACAAACCCAATTTGTAATTTGTGTTTTGTTTTATTGGGTTTCAATTTCAGAGTGCTTCAAGCTTTGCCTTTTATAGCTTTAAATACTATGTGTGAAGGTTTTAATTTTAAAATTATGAGTGTGCGCAGGGGTGGGGGAGGGGACGCGGGGGTGGTTGGGACGTTATGTGTGAGTTGGAAAAAATTTTAAAAAAACTTTGCGAGAGGAGGGGGTGGGGGAGGGGACGCGGGGGTGGACCGGATGGTCGGAGCATTATGAGTGAGTAAGAAAAAAATTTTTAAAAAATTTTTTTGGCGCAAGGGGGTGGGTGGGTTGGGGGTGGTGTGGCGTGGGGGGTAGGTGGGTGGAGTGCTGGGGGTTGTGGGTAATTTTTTATTTTTTATCTTTATTTCCTAATTTTTCAATTTTTAAAATATTTTTTAATTAATTTTTACAATTTTTAAGAATTTTTAAATTTCTTTTAAATCACTTTATTCAAAAATAGAATTTTATTTTTTTAATTAAAAAGGGTCGCCACGTGTCAACTTCTGATTGGTCTGAGAAAGTCAACGGCCGGTCAACGGTTGGTCAACGGTCGCCTGGCTACAAGTGAAACATTTCGGCAAAAGAGTTGTTGTTAAGTGAGTTTCATCAACGTTAGGCTGCTAACTGAGTAATGGGCCAAACCTTAGGCTAATAAGTGAGATTTTCTCGACCATATACACGTGCATATACACGTGTATACATACACACACCTCCTTCGATCCACTTTTCTCCCATCCCACTACCAACTGACCTCACTTCTCTTGCCAACACCTTTAGCCCGCATTGACCAGACCCACCAGAGCCTGCTCCACCCCAGCTCTCTCGGCCCAAACCCCCTCCCCATCTGAAAACCCTAACTCCACTTAACCCACTTCCTACCCTCATTCTCTCTCCAAAACGCACACTATCCAGATTTTCTCATATCTAATACCTCAGGCAGCAATCATAGTTCATGACTAACACACTCGCATAAAAATTGTCGATAAAAGCTCCCGCACGCGCCCACACACGCCGCAGGATGCAGCCACACGCTGGTGCGTGTGGCTCACGCGCCGCCGCTGCCACCAGCACCGAGCATCAGAATTCATCTTTTCTTGTTTCTAACCTATTTCCATCATCAAATCATACAAAATCCCCTGTTACACCACTATCAAATTCTCCAAAATCGATACGGATTCACCGATTTATTGACACATAAAATTATACGAAATTCTTTTATTACAATTCATATACTTATACAAATTCATCATATTCTAGGCCAAACTCAGTTTGCTAATGCCCCTCAACCATTCCTCCATTTGGCTCACATACAGTTTACAAACTTATTTACATACAGACACACACACACATACACACACATATATATACGATATAAAATATATACCACCATATACATACAAATATGATGTTCGAATCAATCAATCAATCATATCAAGTATATCCCAACGGCATCAAAACAAACTCATCATCATCATCATCATCTGTACCCAGTATATCCCAACAACAGCAAAAGCTATTGTTAGGGTCTGGGCAGGGTAAGTGGTAGGCAGACAATACCTCTATCCCAAGGGATAGAGAGTCTGCTTCCAGTGAGACCCCCGGCTCTATATGTACCTGCATAAATAACATAATAATAGAGATATGATGTGCTAGTGTGTTAGTGAGGGAATTCAAGAAAAAATATAATGTTCAAATATACATTGTAAAATCGTTCAATTGCATATGCCATATAACATTTATAATTTTCATATCCTACACATATATACCACACACACAAATATGTATACACACACACACAGATATATATATATATATATATATATATATATATATATATATATATATATATATATGTCTACACACACACAGATATATATATATATATATATATATATATATATATATATATATATATATATATATATATATATGTCTATATACATGTGTGTGTGTGTGTGTATATATATTCAGCCATATACGAAGATGTATATACAATCAATTTATGCATTCACATATACTTATACATGATCCATCATTTGGTACGCAAATATACATATAGATTTCACAAATTTAGAAAAAATACAGGGAGGAGATTTACTTGATGCATTTATACTATGCCGATTTATCGCCTAGGGTCCTTGGGGGATTGAAAATCACTCCTTCTTCCGTCCATGATTCGGCCAACTTGTCTATGTGGTGGGGAGGCTGGCCGACTTCACTTGATATGTGGGGGTAGGGTTTGTATTTTATTTTAGGATGTATATAGATATATAGGGGATTAGGGTTTGTAGTATAAGAATTATTCCTTTCCTCCTCCAATATTTGATGGCTGCCGAAGTTTCACAAGGGGTGGGAAGGAAGTATGCTGGCCGGCTTTGAGGTTTTGAATGGTACGGTTTTGATTTTTTTTTTTTTTTTTGATTTAGGGAGCATACATATATATTTATATCGGCATATGTTTATGGTTTCTTATTAGTAAAAGGAAATATATATGCATAAGGTTAATCCTTTTTAATTTCTATCCTACTCCCATACAAATAACTTAAATAACTTTTATCTTATACTTAGTATATATTTTCCTTTTCCTATTATGTTATTTCCTTTTATTTTTCTTTTCTTTTCTTTTTCTTTTTCCGGAGTTGCGGGATATGACAATTCCTCTTAATTCTTTTTGAAACATCCCCTTTTTCATTAACCAAGAAAACTTGGAGTACGCTAAAAATATTGCGAAACAGATTACAAGGAAAATCAAGATCATGAACGGTATCATGCAAGTCTTAGCAAGAAAAGGAAAATCAAGATCATAAACGGATTCATATAACTATTAATAAGAAAAGGTCGGTACAAACAGGAGCATTAGACACGCCTAATAATGAGTAACTTCTACATTATATTCCACAACTACATAACCACTCGAATTAAAAGAGTGAGTCTTGAGGGTAGCAATTCCATGGGCCAATCTGAAATCACCAGTTCCACCAATAATTGGTATCTCTCTGTACGCTTGCTTAATCTCGTTCCTTCCCAAAACACTCAGAGTACTACCTTTGAACTCCCCGTCTGTGAAAACCAAGTTCGCAGCCTTAAGCACAGCTACGTCCTTCTGGTCCGCATTAGCATGCAGCCCTTGACCTCGACCCACCAAATTCGACGTGGGTTCTGGTCCGGTTCTTAAAGCATAGTCGCTAATTTTACTCTTTCCGAACTGGGAAGATGAGTTCGAAGTTGAATTAGGTCTAAAGCAGTTGGGTTCGTGGCTGTAAAAATGAAGCTTTGTGAGCTTTTCCTTTGCTTTGACAAGGTTCTTGAACCATGCTTCCACTGCTTCTGGGTTTTGATCAGGAATGCTATTGCAGGTGGGGGTGGCTATGGATATCAAGCAAAGTAGTATAGATAGAATTTTTCTCTCTCTTTGTATGTGACTACTGGCGGCCATTGCTCAAAGCAATTCAGTCTGCTAACTTCTGTTTTGTTGAGTTGGTTGCTATGTATATCGATAGGAGCTGAGTATGAGTGTGTGTTATGGGTACCGGCACTCTCTATTTATAGGCTTATAGCATGCTCCGAATGAACTCTAGTGAGGGCTGAATGGTCAATTTGGCCATCAGGCTTATAGAATCGTGGCCCTCGTGTATGGACTAAATTTGTTTGTGACTATTAGTTTGATAGTACGTATATACTTATGCATATGTGTATGTGTACGCGTGTATGTATTTCGTATAAATATTCTTTATGGACAAAAACAAAAGTTGAAAAACTCACCAGTTTATGAAGTATATGACACAGAATATTAGCGACCAAAAAGGAAAATAAAGATAGCCTAACCGTTCGGGAGGGCATATTGAGCTGAATAAATCACCATTGTCGCCATTTCGCCGCTATATGCCTGATAGCGACGAAATAGCGACGCAAAAAGTAGGTCGCGATACGGCTTGTCGCAAAGTGAATTTCGTCGGTTAAGCGTCGCTATATTGGGACGGAAAAATTTCGTCGGTGTTTCGTCGCACAGTTGCGACGAAAATCTGTCAGGTCTGCGACCTGTTATTGCCGTTGTTTTTTCGTCGGTGTATTTTTTTCGTCGCTATTTTATAATTTTTTATTTTTTTATTTCCGTTCTGCGACATTTTATTTCGTCGCAAAGTTTCGTCGGTATATTTTTTCGTCGCTATTTTTAAATTTTGATTTTTTTATTTCCAGTCTGCGACACTTCGGTTTCGTCGCAGGTTCGTCGCTATTTTTTAATTTAATAATTAATATTAATTTAATATTAAATATTAAATATTTTTAATTTATAAATAATACAATATATTATTAATTAAATAGTTTTTATTATTATTTAATTTTTATAATATATTTTATTTTGTATATTAAATCATTTGTACGAATATTATACAGAAATACAGTACTTGCGTATTGAAGTTCGTATAATTAAACAACACAAACGAAATAGAATCTGTATAAATGTCATATAAAATATAAAAGTACAAAGAATATGTCAATACAATAAATGAAATAGACTGTACGAAAAATCAAAAAATGAAATACTATGCAGAGGAAGATGGAGGGGGATCATGCGGAGAAGAGTGACCATCAGGAGGGGAAGGCTGAGGCTGCGAGGAGCTGGAAATGATAGAGATGATGAGATGCGATAGCTGCGAGATTTGCTGGTTCGTCTGCTGCTGCGCATGCTCAATCGCCTGCTGAAGCGACTGCTGGGTCTGAGTCAGCTGCGACCGCAGTGCTTGTACACTCTCCTCATGCTGCGCCCTGAAGGTCTCCACCTTATGCTGCAGCACCGCATGCTCTGATTCCAGGCGCGAAAGACTCTCTGGGGCCGTAGAAGGCGCGGAGGTGCTGGCCTCAGAGGAAGCACCTGGATGCAGAACTTCGGGAAAGAATCGCGGCGCTGCTGATCCAACCCCGTACACCTCCCTCTTCTTCTTATTCTGAGGGCCGACGGTCCGAACCGCATCCCAATAAGCGCGGTTCTTGTCGGCCTCTTCTCCCCTAAGTGCGAGTAATCTGTTGTACTCGTCCTGAAATGAGAATAAGAATTGTTAGGGTTTAGGGTTTAGCAATAAAACAAACTAAGGAAAAAACAAATGATATCGCAGTCTACTTACACTGATGTCGCGGGCCTTCGCCGTGATCCAGTCCTCCGTCCCGTCGGAGGCTTTCTTTCGATGCGTCTTGTAGAAGAGATCGTAGGAGGCTGGCCACTCCCCCGTCTCCTCCTGCTGAACGAATGAAATAAAATATGTTAGTGAAATCCATAATTTTAAAAATTTCGGCATGACCTATTCGTTTATTGGAGGTATCCCGGCCTTAAAGGCCTCTCCCAAGTCAAAGCAAAAATAAAAAGAAAAAGGCAAATGAACACATATACTACTTAAATTAACCATATACGAATACCAAAAAAACAACAGCGCAACATAAGAAATCAATGAATATAAATAATCCACTTAAGTCAATGAATGTAAATAATCCACTTAAGTCAATGAATCTAAATAATCCAATGAAATCAATGAATCTAAATAATCCAATATTAAAATACTTACCATAGAACGCATCGTGGTGGCGTAGGAAACCGACCCACCTGAGTGTGTGGCAGGTGCTGGGCCCTGTACATTGCCGCTGCGCCGGTTCGCCGCGTTCCGGACGCTGCGGGCTTGGGTAGCAGGGTCCATCCAACCTTCTATCCACCCCGCCCAGGTGGCCTCAGATACGTAGGCAGGCCTGGCATAATTGGGGTCACGCTCCCATTTGGTCTTGTGCGAGTTGATGAAGTCCCTGTAGCGTTTGGCGGCCCTATGCTGCCAGGCCTGCTCCACGTCGTGGGCGATGTCAGCTGGCCAGCTGTACGCCTTCTGCAATGATTGATTACGTATCAAAAAGTGAAATTCACCAAATTTGAATACCTGAAACTCATCCCAGTAGAACCTACGTGTCTACATGGTGACACGGGACCAGGCATATCCAGTTAGGTCCTGCCTCAGGTGGAAGGACCGAGTGATGCAACCGGAAATCTGGCCCGAGTCCGGTGCAAACCTGAAAGAGGTGAAGTTGTTAGGAAAAAATAACGCGTGAAATATATTTGAAAACGTGTTAAAAAAATAAATCATTACTTACGTATGGATATCATGTGACCAAGGGAGGGCACGACGTCTTTGTATGACACCCTCGTCCGATGCCGCATCAGACGCCGCATGAGGTGCTGAACCAGTGGATGTGGGTGGCGGCGTAGATCGGGGGGTGCGGACCTCTCGGCAGACCCTAAAAGGTCTGCGTCCGCAGCAAGAGCTGCGATCGAAACCGACCCAAGCTGCTCATGCTGAGAGAGGAACATATTAAACTCTCATGAGATGTCATGTGTAGATGGTGGGTAGGTGGATCGAGTCGGTAAACCCTCACTAGCCATCAGATCTGCAAAGGTGAAAAATTTAAAAGGCACATTCAACGAGTTTAGAGTTGGTTGGCCAGACAAATAAGATGTCCAAAAAATGACAAGTGTTTACATACATTTAATGCAAGATATTAATAATTTTGAAAATTTCGGCATGACCTATTCGTTTATCGGAGGTTTTCCGGCCTTAATGGCCTCTCCAAAGAAAAATACAAATCCAACAACATGACATGATTAACCAAACTACATAATCAAACTTCATCATCAAATTACACTTCAAACTATACATCACTTGAACTTGATACTTAAATCATAAATATTCTTTCCTTAAAACCGCTACATGCAGATTTCCTTAATTCCTTTTCCAACAATTCCAACTCTCGAGCTTAGTAAACACCTTGAACTAGTATCATACCGAAAATCATATGCAAACCTCTTACAAAACAGTTTGTACATGCATCATTCATTGGCCAAGCACACCACATTTCTACTAATTCAACCTTAACAACAATTTTGGTGCATACGCACCCTAGTCACCAACAGCCCTTTTTCGGTACATGCAAGGCAAAATAGTATGTAATATCCAAAACTTATTCATTTTCATATCTTAACATATATATTATACATATATACATGTGTACTACATAATAAGGTTATTTTTTCATAAAAGGCCTAAGGGCAAAAAATAAATAAATCATTTATATATACATTTATATATATTTGTCTTATAATATATTATATACATTCAAATTTAGTCATATTTCATCACATATTATATCTTAACTATTGAAACATACTATTCATAAAATTAAAGTCAATTAAGCCAAAAATTTCTTAATGGCCGTATATATATATATATATATATATATATATATATATATATATATATATTATATATATATGTATATATATATAATACATATATACACCGAAATATACATATACATATATATATATATATACTACATATATACACCGAAATATATATTTTGTATATACATATATATATATAACTGCCGTATCCGAAATATACATATACATATATATATATATATACTACATATATACACCGAAATATATATTTTGTATATACATATATATATAACTGCCGTATATATATATATATATATATATATATATATATATTTATGTATATATATATATACTTAAAAAAACAGTGAACTATATATACATATGTGAAACCGTATATATATATATATATATATATATATATATATATCTATCTATATATATATTTATAAAAAAACAGTGAGATATATATATATATATATAAATGTAAAACCGTATATATATATATATATATATATATATATATATATATATTTATGTATATATACCTAAAAACAGTGAAATATATATATATATATATATATATATATATATATATACATGTATAAAACCGTATATATGTATATATCAAAAACCGTATATATATATATACAGTTTTATACAAAACCATGTGTTTATATATATGCATCTACACATCTATACATACATACATTTATACCCATATATATATGTAGATCCGTATATACATATGTAGATCTGTACACTTATACATATATATGTATGTATCTACATATATATTTTATAAAATATTCCGAGTGTGTGTATATGTGCGTGTTTATATATATATATAATGTATATATATGTAGTGTGCGTGTGTAGTGTATATATGTATAAAACGAAATATAACTAATTAAAATCATTAAAAACGAAATAGGAAGAAAAACTAACCGGAGAAGGGAGGTCACCAGAGAAGAAATGAGATTTCGCCGGGGGAGGAGAGGGGATTTCGCCGGGGGTCCTGAGAGGGGATTTCGCCGTGGGGGGTGGGAAGAAATTGCGGGGGAAGAAATGCGGAAGTAGAAGGGGGTTTTCAGCTTTTACCTCGAAATTTTGCGACGACATAGCGACGGAAGTTCGTCGCTATTACTGTATCGTCACTATTTCATGTGTCGTCGTTAATTCAAATTTGCGACGACACATTTCGTCGGTAACTCGTCGGTGCCATCAGTATTGAAAAAAAAATAATACAAAATATAAAGTACATCAACACATACACACTTTCGCCTAATGAGGTACATAAAAAATTTTGACTAACCTCAATCTTCATTGTCATCTGCATCCTCATACGCATCTTCATTTTCATCTTCATTTTCATCCTCATTTTCATCTTCATTTTCATCTTCATCTACATGCTCGTCGTCCTCTTCATCCTTGTGTTCGTCTTCGCCTACATCTTCAATATTGTCAGGCGGTTGTATGTTGAGATGAATTTCGATGAAACCGCCGTTGGGGTCATTTAGAGGGAGGTTGTGCAGTTCAACATATGTCGTATCCAGAACGGGTGGGTTTTCTTCTTGAAATGCGGCATCCATGCCATCTGAACCTGGCTGTATACTGACATCAAACTTGCTCGATTTCACTTTGCACACGGCTCGCCAGTCTTTTGAGCTCGCATTCATCCTCGTTGTTGGATACGATAGATAGTATACCTGGGACGCTTGACTAGCCAAAACGAATGGATCGTACTTTCTGTACCGTCGCCTTTGGAGTATGTCTACCAACTTATATCGGTCGTGAACCTTTGTGCCAGCGCGATAACCTTCTCGAGTTGGATCGTACCATTCGCATTTGAATAACACCACCCGCTTTATAGGCAATGTGGGATATTCGAGCTCAATGATGTCAGTAAGGTAGCCGTAGAAGTCATCCTCGTCCGGGCTATTGTCATACCGCTTGACACACACTCCGCTGTTCTCCGACGATTTTCGGCTGGTATGGGAGACTGTGTGGAATCTATAACCGTTGACAAAACACATATCATGGCGCGTGACTCTGTTCAATGGACCCTCAGCTACTGGTGTCAGAATGTAACCATACTCATCGTCAGCCAGATGACCTTTGCTCGCGTGTAAAACAACAAGTAAGTATACATCAGCGGAGCAATAAATGCGTATCACATGACGTACACGTAACGGGAAAACATGTAAACTTACATGCCACCTGAACCAATCAGCAAACTTGGCATCTAACTCATTGTTTATTGCATCGCTCGATATACCCGGTGAACGGTGTTGCAATAAATCAACGAACAAGCTGAAGCAAATTACGAATGAGTACCCTGTATATCTTTGTAATATATGGATAGAGTAGCTCAAGGTATTTACAAATTAAAATTGGATATCGTTTATACCTCTGGAAGCGGTCAACTTGACGGCAGTTGCGCAGAACATAAGAATGAGCAATCTTCAGCTCGCTGTCCCCCAATATCATTTCCTTTCTCTGTCCGTGAAATCTGATCGGATGTGTGAATATCGGGAGGACACCGCATCTGGAAATGCCGTCGTCGTTCCGGGGAACATCTCTGCACCTCGACGGGACATCTGGATCGAAGTAATGAGACACGAAGGTCGAGGCTTCCTCCGTCAGGTTGGCATTGCACATCGAGGCCTCGACTTTCGCCTTGTTCTTGATGTTCAACTTCAAATGCCTGAGATATCTGTCGCATATTGAGGTCGCGCATATCAAGTCGTGCCTTCAAATTGTCTTTCGTTTTTCAAGGCACATTCAGCACCGTATTGAAAATGTTGTCAAACACGTTCTTCTCAATGTGCATGACATCCAGGTTGTGTCGGATCATATTGCTTTTCCAATACGGAAGCTCCCAGAATATGCTTCTCTTCTTCCACCCGATACAGTCACGGGCCAGGTATGCGTTGTGGCTGCCGTCCGGATCATCAGCGACCCCCACGAATCTACAACTGTCTATCTCCTCCAACACCTCCGCACCCGTGAGAAGCTCGGGCTTCGTGTCCTTCTCGACGATGCCAGACATGAACGCCGTCACGCTCTTTCTGTACAAATGACGTCTGGGCAGGAACTTCCTATGGCTGTCGAACCAGCAAATCTTACGTCCATGTTTCAAGGACATCGTCTTCGCTTGCTTCATGCAGCAAGGGCAAGCGTATTTCCCCGCTGTGCTCCACCCCGATAACATAGAATAAGCCGGAAAGTCGCTGATGGTCTACATCAGCGCAGCGTGTAGCTGGAAGTTTTGTTTGGTCGATACATCAAACGTCTCCATGCCAAACTCCCACAACCACTTCAGCTCATGTATCAATGGCTGCAGGTATAGGTCGATCTTCTGTTTCGGATTCCTAGGCCCCGGTGCGATCACAGTCAAGAACATGTACGGCTTCTTCATGCACATCCAAGGTGGTAGATTTTACGGCATCACTATTACAGGCCACGACGAATACTGCTCTCCCGACTGTGTGTGACTACCGCAACCGGGATACAGCGGCGTGTTGGCGGCATTCAGCATCTCAAAAAACTGTCTCGCCTGAGGGTTTGGATCTTCCTCCACGAATACACGCGGCTGTTCATCCGGATCCTGCATTTGTAAGTACTGCTCTCTCGTAAATGCGCCGGCAGCTGCGTCTTGCACCATCTGCATGTATGGGCTGTGAGATCCCTCGCCTATTTCTTCGGAATCAACCTGACCGGGTCCCCCTTCGACGTGTACAGTTGCAGATGTAGACGCCCCCTCATATTCGCCGTGGCAGTACCATGTATGGTAATTGTGCACGAAACCTTGTTTCAATAAGTGAACCCTCACGTCAGCCGGATGCATATATTTACGGTTCTTGCATTTCTTACACGGACATCTAATCTGCGTTCCACTTTCATTACTCGTCGCAAAATCCATAAATTCTTCGAGACTTTCAACAAATCTAAAACTCCACTCCTCGTTGTTTACTCTCTCGTACATCCACTTTCTATCGCTCATCTTCGGATCCATTTTCTCGCTATACCTTCAAAATAACAGCAGCTATCTTTTCTCGGTGGTGGAAAACATCAAAATTCCACACAATAAGATTTCTTCCTTCTATATTTTTGTTCAAAAGTGATGATTTATGTGTTTGAAATGAGAGAAGAATGGGAGAAGAGTGGAAGAAGAAAGATGGTTTTATGGTTCTCAGGCCGACAATATTACCGACGTCTTAGCGACGATATAGCGAAGACCGCAACGACCAAGAAACACAAATCCCGGAAACAAACAAACACAAATACCGAAGACTTAGCGACGCCTCAGCGACGACCAAGAAACACAAATCCCGGAAACAAACAAACACAAATACCGACGACTTAGCGACGCTCAGCGACGACCAAGAAACACAAATACCGACGACTTAGCGACGGTCAGCGACGCCCAAGAAACACAAATCCCGGAACGAATTTAGTGACGCTTTACCGACGAACTAGCGACGCACGATGTCTCTTCACACTATTCGACGCGTTTCGTCGCTACGGCGTCGCTAATGCGTCGCTATTCCGTTCAGTTCCCAACGGTTACAACATACGTGAAGAGACGTCAACTCACAGTGCCCGACTGTTACAACTTACAATGCATTTACGTCGCTATTTCGTCGCTATGTCGTCGCTGAATTCCCTATATAAACAGGATGTACCGTGACCCCCAACTACATAGAAAAAAACTTCTCCTTTATAATCATATAAAAAGACCCAAATATGGTTCGTACTAAATCGCAAGCACGACGTGGTAGTGGCCATTCAGCGGCAAGACGGCCTATTCAACAACCCTCTTCTTCAGCGGTTCCTCCACCATAAGAATCACCCCCACAGGCTGAGTCCTCTGAACCCAGTCTTTTTGGGCCACGTCGGGATCGCCAAATTGGCGATCTCCATAAAGAAATACAAGAACTGTGGAAAACAGTGGATGACCTGAGGGAGCATATTATGTACCAGGATGAGCGTCTCCAATACCTGGACACAAGGCAGATGCAGATTAAATCCAAAGCTGCACAGCTGAGACGCCTCCTGAAGGCGTGCGCGGAGAGTGTTGCTACTCTCTGTTCGGATGACGAACAGTGAATGGCTCCTCTCCGCTATTCATTTAGATTGTTTTTTCATTATTGTCCTAGTATATTTTGTAATTTATAATTCTATATTAATGAAGTTTTATTTTTCTAATCATCGCTTTCGTTTTCTTAATTTAAACACGTGTTTAATCTCTTACGAACCTTGACGACGCTAAAATACAAACGAAATATGGCTCAGAAAAATTTGAGACGACTAATTCACTGACTAAACATCAACTATATACCGACGAAACTTAATACAACGACGAGAACCTACTAACCATATCGACGAAACTTAATACAACGACGAGAACCTATTATCCGCGAATTTATTGTCGCATGAATTTAGCAACGCTTTACCGACGAACTAGCGATGCACGACGTCTCTTCACACCATTCGACGCATTTCGTTGCTACGGCGTCGCTAATTCGTCGCTATTCCGCAGTGTCCGTTCAGTTCTCAACGGTTACAACGTACGATATTATCTTCATCAGCTGAGCTGATATTATCAACGAATTTAGTGACGTTTTACCGACAAACTAGCGACGCACGACGTCTCTTCACACCATTCGATGCGTTTCGTCGCTACGGCGTCGCTAATGCGTCGCTATTCCGCAGTTTCCGTTCAGTACCCAACGGTTAGAACGTGTTTACGTCTCTAATTCGTCGCTAAACACGTCGCTAATTCGAACGAACCGTCACGCCCGCACACATTTCGTCGCTAATTCGTCGCTAATTCGCACGAAGCGTCACACCCGCACATATTCCCATCTTGGTTAACGGTCGAAAAATTCGTCGCAAGTTCGTCGCTATATCGTCGCTAAATTTACTTATTTATACCCCAAACATCCGCACATATATATACACAAATACAAAGTTATAAAACATCAAAATATACCGCGTCGTTTTAGAAGAACCCCAAGGCGTGGTGGAGGGGCAAACAGTGCCCCGCCACAAGGGCCTCCTCCCCAACCACCATTGGTTGAGCGGGAGGGTTCCGTATCTGTGTATGGCCCACTACCGCGAGAGGATGCTCAAGAACAAATTCCGGAACAGGATATCGACTACCGTATGCTGATAGCAAACATGCAGCAGCAGTTGAGGCAACTGCACAGCATGACTAGAAGGCTGCGGAAGTTGAAATTCAGATATTACAAGCTGAAGCGCCTCCTCAGAGAGTTCACAGATAATGTGGCGGCCACTCTTTCTTCCGATGACGAAGAGTGAACGGCCCCTCTCCGCCTCTCTTTTAGATTTCTTTTTTTAATTTTTCGTTTCATAATGTAAATTTTTATTATTAAATTAATAAATTTTTTTTCCAATCACCGCTTTCTTTTTCCTTAATTAATACATGTGTTTAATCCTCGACGAATCTGCGACGACACAACGACAAATCGGAATACGAACGAAAAGTAAAACAAAACATTTGCGACACGCGGGTTTCATCGACAAAAAAACCGACGATACACAACGCCAAGAACTTACTCACCGACGAATTTATTTTATCCGTGTTCTGGAATTTTAGCGACAAAATAGCGACGATATAGCGACGTAACGCTACAAACTACATAGCGACGAATAAAACACACAGAATAGCGACGAACCACCGACAAAACACCGACGAACGTATTAACCTGACTACTTTTTTGTTAGCGACAATGCTTTTCATCGTATTTTCGTCGCAATTAACGACGAAAATGAGTGTATCGCAAATGCGTCGCAAAGTACCAACGAAACACCGACGAACCCTGGTTCGTCGGTGAATATTTCGTCGGTAAATGAAATTCTTTTTGTGGTGAATGTGAATAACCAAAATTACTTGGACTTAGGATTATAAAAGAGCAATTAATTTAGGATATTAGAAATATTGATAAGGGACCTAGAATCGTTTGGTTTTGTCGGAGGTTTAACTGTCTGTAGGGGCGTTAATGAACCGAGCTGATCCGAATATTAGGTTTTTGAATTCAGATTCGTTTAGCTAAATAAACCGTTTGGCTCGATTCATTTACTGTAAAGAGCTTTAAAATTGGTTCGAGTTTGGCTCGATAACATGTTTAAACGAGCCGAATAGTTCGAAGACAATTCTACTCGTTTTAGTAAACGAACCCAAATAGACGTTCGAATTTGGCTCGTTTAAGTAAAATTAACGAACGAACTCGAATCAAATATGAATCGGACTCGAACAATTCACTAACTTTTTGGTTCGCTTAACACCCCTAACAGTCTGAGTGTATGGTTTTAATTAAGTCTACAACAATGGTTTTTATGAATACTAGTTTTATTTATTTAGTTAGTTTTTGTTTGAAGAATCCACTAAAGTTATTGGTTCCATTATGGATTAATCAGAAGTCGAAGTGCCTCCGGATCATTGTTCGCCACCTTGAAAAGAAAAAAAAATATATGTAGCAATAATTTCTTTTAATACTATTTTCTTTGTTCCGAAACCCCTATTCATTTGTCGATCACAACCGATCAATATGTTTTTATGACATTTACAGACGATAGATAAATACTTAGGTAACGGAAAGAAAAAAATGATAAGTTATCTTTTTTCTTTTTCTTTTTTCTTCCCTTCAAGAAAGTACAAACTACTATGTTTAACAGACTAAGGGCTGATTCAACGTCGTTCACTTCAACGTGTTGGTGCACTACTAGAAATTCCAATTGTACTTTTCACGTGAACTTTGTTAGAATTACAGAAATTTCATTTCTGTCTCTCTTGTTTCATGACGGTTCGAACAGATGCTTCGTTTTTGTTGTTTTCTGATTGTGTCCCTCTGAGGAAGTGTAGACTCACTCGACAAATTCTACATGCATTTTTCGCGTGAAGTTTGTTAGAGTTACACATCTTTTACTTTTTCCTTTTTGTCCTATATGCATTTTAAACAATGTAGTTTAAAAGAGTTTTATTTAGTTCCATAAATGACTACTACACTCATATTAGGAATAATTGATAAGTCGCAACAATGAGTGTATGGCTCAATAATAAGGTATTTAGTGAAATGCTAGGGGTGACTAGTATAACGGATAAGATAAGAGAGGAGAGACTGAGATGGTTTGGGTATGTCAAACGGAGATAGACAATGGCATCCATCAGAGGAGTTGAAAGACTCATTATAGAGGGTAAAAGAAGTAAAGGCAAGCGCAAACTGACTTTGGAGGAGCTGATTAGACATGACCTACTAGATTTGCATCTCTCTAAGGACATGGTCCAGGATAGGAGCTTATGGAGACGGAGGATTAAGTTTAGCAAGGTTTAGGCTGGAGATAGGGGCACTTTAGAGTACATAAGGGGCTTAGATATTCTCTCAACCTTAGGTTGACTTTGCACTTTTGTGTTTGTCTTTTGTCTTTCATTATTTGTCGTTCATTATGTGTCTATGCAGGTAAATACAGAGCCGGAAGTCTAACTGGATACGAACTCTCTATCCTTTGAAATGGAGGTATTGTTTGCCTGCCTCTCACCCTCCCAGACCCTGTTAAGTTATAAATTGTTTTGATGATGAAAAGATATTTTAAATAAGTTAAATTAATGTTTGAGACTTGATGCAAGATGAGAAAATTTCATTATGTCAAAAATGGTTGAGATTGGAACTCACTGTCCAACATCGATCTCTCAGGCTAGGGACATCGTTTTATCGATGCACTTCAGCCTCTGACTTCGATCGATCGATGTCAGTCAGAAAGGTTACTGTCCAACATCGATCTCTCAACCCAGGGACATCGATCGATCGATGTCACTTCAGTCTCTCCTCAGGGAGACTTCGATCGATTGATGTTAGTCAGAAAGGTTTCTGTCCAACATCGATCTCTTAGGCTGGGATATCGGTCGATCTGTCACTTCAGCCTCTGACATCGATCGATCGATGTCAGCAGTTCAAAAACTGAAAAGTTTCTGGAGGACATCGATCTCTCCCACAGGCACTTCGATCGATCGATGTCCCCCAGAATTCAATTTTTTTTGAACGTTGGAACAAAATCCAAGAGAGATTCATGGTATTTTCTCTTTCCGATCTTGCTCAAATTTCTTATGGACTTTAATTCAATATATTACATGCTTCCTTGACTATTGTATACATGTCTAAGCAATCCTAGGTTGGCTATTGAGGATAAAATCACTCCATAGGGTGGCTAAAGACTATTTGGGCATTATCTTGATATTTGGAGTAGTTCAAGACATGGTGGAGAGCTCAAAAACGTGGTGAACTTTTTCTATAAATAGAAGAGGCTTGGATGAGGCAAATACACACTTTCAACATCATCTAGCTTCATTCTTCATTGTTGTATAATTCTCTCATATTTGTAAATTTGCTTAAAGCTTGTTAAGCTTTTCTTTGCTTTTCATTGTTGTATATTGAGAGATAGAGAGTCAAGCACAACAGGAACTATAAATATTTGATCTCTTGCTTGTGCTTAGACTAGTGAGAAAGTGTGAACCTTATTATATTTCTTCAACCTACTGTGAGAAGTTCTTAAGAGAACTTTGTTGAAGTTTTGAGGTAGCAAGAAGTTGTTCTTGCTAAGAGCTGTAGTTGTTGTAGTTGCACAAGTGTGGTTTGTGCAAGAAGTTGCTGTTGTTGTTGCTTACACTAAGGTGTTAGTGTAAGTGTTGATGTGGTTGTTCTTATTGCTTTAATAAGAAGAGTAGCTGTTGAAAATCCACTTTGGCAACAAAGTGGTAGTGGAGTAGAATCATTTACGATTTGAACCACTCTATATCCGATGTACACATTGATTGCATCTCATCTCCCATTCTTGATCTGATTTTGAATTTCTTTTGAGTTGAGCCAAACAAAAAAAATTCCGCAAAAGTGTCAAACACTCTATTCACCTCCCCTCTAGAGTGTATTTCAGACCTAACAATTGGTATCAGAGCCTAACCTTTATTGCTTGGCCTATCTTTGCAAGTAGCAAGGTTAAAGATCATGGCAATGACAACCTCAACCTCAACCTCAACCTCAACCTCTTCATCTCACACTTCATCTCCTAAGCCTACTGCACTATTTTTTGGATCAAACACTAAAGCACCTATGTTTGATGCCCAAAATTATTCCTTGTGGAAATTTCGAATGATCAATCATTTGAAAGGCTGTGGATTTGATATATGGAGAGCCGTTGTCAAAGGAATTGAAGTTCCTATGATTACCAACTCAAAAGGAGAATCAATGTTCAAAGATGAGGATGACTACACCGACGAAGAGAAGATAAAATTTGCCATCAATGGCAAAGCATTTGATATTCTCTCAAGTGCTTTCACCACCACCGAGCTCATAAGACTTCAAGGTCTTGAAACAGCCCATGAGGCATGGAAAAGGCTTGAAATGATACATGAAGGAACTGAGCAAGTAAGAATGGCCAAAAGACTCATGGTCATGAAGAAATATGAGATGTTCGGAATGAAGAGCGGTGAAAAGATTGAGGAGACAATCGACCGATTCACACGAATAGTGAATCAACTCTCCATGGTGGACAAGAAAATCTCAAATGAAGACCTTGTCTCAAAACTCTTCAACTCCTTGCCAAGAGAATGGACACCTAAAGTCACCGTCATCACCGAATCAAAGAATCTCAAGACTCTCACCCTTGATGAGCTATCCGGTAATCTTCTTACTCATGAAATCCTTATTGATGAACAAAATAGGATGAACCCTATCAAGCCCACATAAACATCACACAAAGGATTGGTGGTAGAATCCAATGATTCGGATGAGGAAGTTGCCCTTCTAGTAAGAAAATTTAGAAGAATGGCAACTAGAAACAAAGCTCAAGCAAGAAAGTTTTTCAAAAGACCACCTAAAGAAAAGGAGGCAAGTGAAAATTGCTATATATGTGGTAGACCCGGTCACTTCATTGCCGATTGCCACGTAAAAGAGCCACAAAAGCAAGAGAAGAAGGTCTTTCCTCAAAAGAAGAAAGCCCTCAATGCGAAGGTAACCACGTGGGATGATCTCTTTTCGGAATCGGAAAGAGAAGAGAGTGAAGATCAAGGTGTTGGACTTGTTGCAATAGTTGACAATCCAAAGATTCAACATACTTGTCTTATGGCAATTGAAGATGATCTTGAGGTAAATCCTAATCCTTCTAATTTGCAAGATGAAATAGGAGATTTGCAAGATGAATTTGAAAAACTGAACTTAAAGTATAAACATTTGAAGAAAGAGTTTAAGAAGTGCATTTTAGAAAATAAGAGCTTGCATGACAAGAACATTTTGATATTTCAAGAGCATGACATCATACTCACCATGCATAAAACCGTAGCTCTTGAAAATGTAGAAATTAGAAAAGAATGTGAGAAACTAAGGTTAGACTTGCAAAGATTAACAAATGGTGAAAATAATTTAGACATACTACTTGGAAATCAAAGAATTGGAAATGATATATCCGGTTTAGAATTTAATTCATCACATTCCTCCATTAAACCTAAGTCCTTAAAGAAAAAGGCAAACAATAGAAAAACACAACAAAATTCATCACCTTCTAAACCAAGACATGTATCCACTTGTTTTCATTGCAACAAAGTAGGACATGTGAAGAATGAATATAGAGCTAGATTTGGAGGCATGTATGTTTGGAAGCCTAAGGGTCGACAAACTAACCCTAAAGGACCCAACCATCAAAGGGTACCAATGCATAAATCTTTTGTTTTTGTAGGCTCTCAAGATAAATGGAGTAGCCAAAGAAGAAGAAACCAAATGGCTTATGGACAGCGGATGTTCAACTCACATGACCGGAGACAAAACGTTATTCACCAAGCTCAAGCTCCAAGATGGTGGAACGGCGCATTTTGGCAATGGGAGAGCCAAAATCCTTGGACATGGAGAAAAAGGTAATTCTTCTTTCACTATTAATAATGTACTATATGTAGAAGGGCTTAAGTATAATTTGATAAGTATTAGCCAACTATGTGATGCTAATTTTCAAGTTGAATTTGTGAAAAGAAAATTGTGAAAAAGAACGATAAGATTGTTTTTGAGGCTATACGTAAAAATGATGTTTACAAATTTAGCACACATGATTTGATATCACAAAATGTTTCTTGCCTAGTTGCCAAAAATGATTTGACTCAACTATGGCATAGACGACTTGGACATATTAGCTTTAAAAATTTCAAAGAGATTTGCAAAAATGAAAAAGTCCAAGGTCTTCCAAAATTAAATTTCGAAAACCATGGCTTATGTGACACTTGTCAAAAGGCAAGCTTGTTAAAACAAGCTTCAAGCCCAAAAGTGAAATCTCCACCACCAAACCCCTACAATTACTTCATATGGATTTGTATGGGGATATTGGTACGACAAGTCTAAGTGGAAAAAATTATACCTTTGTGGTGGTAGACGACTTCTCTAGGTACACTTGGGTAATGTTCTTAGCTAAAAAGAATGATGCATGCCAAGAATTTATAAAGCTTTGTAGGAGATTAGAAAATCAAAGAGAAGATACAATTAAGGAAATTAGAAGTGATAGAGGTGGTGAGTTTGATGGAGAATTTCAAGAATTTTGTATATCAAAAGGGTATGGACACAATTTCTCGGCTCCAAGAACTCCTCAAAAAAATGGTGTTGCGGAAAGAAAAATAGAACACTTCAAGAAATGAGTAGAGCCATGCTAAACGAATTTGAGCTACCAAAATATTTTTGGGCTGAAGCGGTAAACACCGCTTGTCATGTGATAAATAGAGTTTATTTGAGACCATCTCTCAAAAAGACTCCTTATGAGCTTTGGAAAGGTAGAGTACCAAATATTGGTTATTTCAAGGTTTTTGGTTGTAAGTGCTTTACACTTAACACCAAAGATAACTTGGATAAACTCGATTTCAAAGCGGATGAAGGAATCTTTATGGGATATGCTCAAAATAGCAAAGCATTTAGGGTATATAATAAAAGAAGCATGAAAGTTGAAGAATCAATTCATGTCAAGTTTAGTGAACTCATTGAGGATGAACCAAATAGTAATGATGATGATGAAATAATTGAAGTCATATAGAAAAATTTGAGAATCCAAAAGTTAATATTGTTATTGATCTTAGGATTGATCCCTTTGAACCTAAGGTTGAAGATAAAGAAGTAGGAGGAGATACCTCAAATTTACCGGATTCATATAAGTATAGGAAAAATCACCCTAAAGAGTTAATATTAGGTGAAAATAGTCAAGGCATAATGACTAGGAGGAAATTCAATGAAAATGCCTTTATTTCACAAGTTGAACCTAAAAAGATAAAGGAGGCAATAAATGATGAAGATTGGGTATTAGCCATGCAAGAAGAACTAAATCAATTTGAAAGAAATGATGTTTGGGAATTAGTTGCTAAACCTAGTGATCATCTCGTAATTGGCACTAAATGGGTATTTAGAAACAAAATGGAAGATAAAGGAAACATCACTAGAAACAAAGCTAGGTTGGTAGCTCAAGGATATAAGCAAGAGGAAGGCATAGACTATGATGAGACCTTTGCCCCGTAGCTAGGTTAGAAGCTATTAGGATGCTATTAGCATATGCATGCTATAAGGATTTCAAACTATATCAAATGGATGTGAAATCCGCATTCTTGAATGGAATAATTCAAGAAGAGGTATATGTAGCCCAACCTCCGGGGTTTGAAAATCATGATTATCCAAATCATGTATTTAAACTCAAAAAGACCCTTTATGGACTTAAACAAGCTCTTAGGGCTTGGTATGATAGATTAAGTAACTTCCTACTTGAAAATGAGTTTTCAAGAGGAAAAGTCGACACTACTCTTTTTATTAAAGAACAAGGAAACCATCAATTGATTGTTTAAATTTATGTGGATGATATTATATTTGGTGCTACTAATGATTCTCTTTGTGAGCATTTTACTAAATTGATGGAAGGAGAATTTGAAATGAGAATCATGGGTGAACTCAACTACTTTCTTGGTCTTTAAATCAAGCAAACTCAAGATGGAGTGTATATATCTCAAAAGAAGTATACAAAAGATTTGCTCAAGAAGTACAAATTCGACGATGGAAGAAGTGTGAGCACTCCAATGAGCACAAGTACAAAGCTTGACAAAGACGAAAAAAGAAAGCCAGTTGAGGTAACCAAATATAGGGGTATGATTGGTAGTTTACTTTATTTAGCCGCTAGTAGGCCGGATATTTTATGTGCTGTGTGCTTATGTGCTAGATTTCAAAGTATACCTAAGGAATCGCATTTAGTTTCTATTAAACGTATCTTTAGGTATATGAAAGGAACCTTGAACTTTGGATTGTTTTATCCCAAAAATGGTTGTTTTGATTTAAGAGGGTATAGTGACTCCGACTATGCCGAAAATCTTGTTGATAAAAAGAGCACCTCCGGAACATGCCAATTCCTTGGAGATTGCTTAGTTTCTTGGTTCTCCAAGAAACAAAACAGTGTGTCACTCTCAACGGCAGAATCCGAGTATGTATCGGCCGCTTTATGTTGTGCACAACTACTTTGGATGATCAACACCTTGAACGATTACAATGTTAAGTTCGATAAAGTTCCCATTCTATGTGACAACACATCAGCCATAAGTATAGCACAAAACCCAGTTGATCATAGTAGGACAAAACACATTGAGGTAAGGCATCACTTCATAAGAGATTGCATTAAAAAAGGATTGGTAGTCGTTGAATTTGTTTCAACAAACGACCAACTAGCGGATATCTTTACTAAATCCCTTCCCACCGAGATATTCGAATCTATTACAGCAAGATTAGGTATGATAAACAATGGTTAGAGGGTCAAAAATGTCAAAAATGCAGATTCCTGCATACATCGATCGATCTATGTGGAAGTCTCAGAGACTGATGTATCTTAAGACATCGATCGATCGATGTGTAGGACATCGATCGATCGAAGTCCCAGACATCGATCGATCGATGTCAGCGGGACAAGGTTTATAAAATCTGCGAAAACCCCCATTTCTTCATTTTCTACTTCGAACCCTAACCTCTCTCAGGCGAAAAATACAAACTTGGTCCCCTAAACCACAAATTCCTTGCTCAAGCTTCATTTTTTTCTTCAATACTATATTCAAAAATTTCGTGCCTTAATCTTCTCATGGCACCAAGAACGAAAAATCACCCAAAAAGGCAATGAACTTCACAACAAGGCATACCAACGGGTTCTCAGACAGCAGGACTAAGGAAGCAACCAGAGCCATCCCAAGAAAACTTGCTACGTGAGGTTAGAGAAAGGCTTATGATTAAGAATTTTCCTTGGATCAAAACTGGAGAATTTGAGAATGCGCTTGCTGCACCCCTAGGTTCAGGTTTATTCACTCATATATCTCTTAGAGCTCAATTGTTATTTGAAGATTGGGAAAGTATCAAGAGGTCTACTATTCTGTTGAAACTGCTCAAAATTGAGGATATTTTGAGCAGTGAGGAATTAAAACCAATCATTGATTGGTTGTATGATCAAAAATGGATATCTATTTGGGACTCTTCTGAGATGAGCTCTATGTCAACTCATTATACACGAATGTTTTATGCTAATCTCTGGATTGAATATCTCAATGGGAAGTCTTTTTCTCTAAATTCGGTTATTGATGGTCAAGTGGTTGCATTTAACACCAAAACTATTAATGAAATTCTTGGTGTCCCTGATGAGGGAATCCAAGATTTTGATCCTTGGAAGTGGGATTAGTACAAGTACCAAGTGTCCGGAGATGAAGTAAAAACCTTTCTTGGATTCCATCCCACAAGAAACACAAACAATATGCCTTTAGTTTATCGAGTTTTTCTTGCCATCGTTACCTTCTGCGTGAATGGTAAATCGGAAAAACTTCCAAGTAACATAGATTTTTATATTACCTACCGTATAGCCATGAGGGAACAAATAAACTTTGGGGAAGTTTTCTTTGAAAATGTATTGGAAGCATTTACCAAGAAATCAAAAGCGCTTCCTTACAGCAATCTAATTTATAGATTGTTGAGAAAGGCCAATGTAGCGTTTGGATGAAGATTATGAAGAGTCAATTACCAATAAGGATTATTACACAAAATTTAACATCCATCAAATTCATAAGTCAAGGAAGGAAGCGCAACGACGGGGTGGTACTCATGAACCTAAAGAAGATGAAGCTGAAAATGAACCAGTTTTGCCAACACAACCTCCTGAGCCTACCAATGAACCTCATTCTCCTCCACACCCTCAAAGTCCTACCTCCCGAGTGGACAAGGGAAAGGCTCCCATAGAAGAGGATAGTGATTCAGAGGAGGAATTTGACGTAGAAGGAGAGATTGACTTAATAAACCATACACTTGGTCAATGGGGAGAAGACTTAACCAAAGAAGCAGTCCGTATTGATGATTTGGAAAAGGACAACGCAAATCTCACCAAAAGGGTCAAAAATGTAGAAACGGAGCTCACTACACAAAAGACCAAATACCAAAAATTGAAGACAAAGCTCTAAGCAGCACTCTCCGGATTGTGTTTCTCTTCCGATGAAGAGTAGTCCTTTATGGTTCCCCATTCCCTCGTAGCTATAGAGTATTTTTTTGCAAGTTTGAGTTTACCTGTGTATCTTAAAACTTAATATTTCTCAATGATATTTATCCTATGTCTCTTATTTTTGATGTTTTCAAAAAGGGAGAGAAATGACGCTAATGGTTTATGTTGCTAATGGTTTATGTTTATGATATGCCTTGATATGTAGGTTTGGTATAGTTTTGTGGTTTATGATATGCCTTGATATGTTGGTTTGGTATAGTTTTGACATGTCATGGTCTGGTATAGATTGGCATATCATGGTTTGGCATGTTTGTTGTGTTAAGTTAGCTATATTGTCTTAAGTTTGGCATGTTTGTTGTATTAAGTTAGCTATATTGTCTTAAGTTGGTAGTATGCATAACATGCTTTATTTGAGAAGTTGGATTTGACATGACATAGCATGAAGTTTTCTTGATATGTTTGTGTAAAAGGATTGATACTCATTGCTTACTCTGTGATGATATGTTATATATTGAAAGGATGAAAATGTGAAAATTGATGTATGGGTTGAGGGAGACCATTTTGGAATCGATATCACATCTTGGGTAGATTGCATGTTGAAAAGAAATTTTTGATGTGTTCATATGATGAGGGAGCATGAACTAAGGGGGAGTTGTAAAATATCAAGTTTAGTTGAAAATGTATCATGTAAAAAATCTTTTGAATCATGGTTTTGAAATCATCAAAAAGGGGGAGACTGTTAAGTTATAAATTGTTTTGATGATGAAAAGATGTTTTAAATAAGTTAAATTAATGTTTGAGACTTGATGCAAGATGAGAAAATTACACTATGTCAAAAATGGTTGAGATTGGAACTCACTGTCCAACATCGATCTCTCAGGCTAGGGACATCGATCGATCGATATCACTTCAGCCTCTGACTTCGATCGATCGATGTCAGTCAGAAAGGTTACTGTCCAACATCGATCTCTCAACCCAGGAACATCGATCGATCGATGTCACTTCAGTCTCTCCTCAGGGAGACTTCGATCAATCGATGTCAGTCAGAAAGGTTTCTGTCCAACATCGATCTCTCAGGCTGGGACATCGATCGATCGATGTCACTTCAGCCTCTGACATCGATCGATCGATGTCAGCAGTTCAAAAACTGAAAAGTTTCTGGAAGACATCGAGCTCTCCCCCAAGCACTTCGATCGATCGATGTCCCCCAGATTTCAAATTTTTTTTTGAACGTTGGAACAAAATCAAAGAGAGATTCATGGTATTTTCTCTTTCCAATCTTGCTCAAATTTCTTGTGGACTTTAACCCAACATATTACATGCTTCCTTGACTATTATATACATGTCTAAGCAATCCTAGGTTGGCTATTGAGGATAAAATCACTCCATAGAGTGGCTAAAGACTATTTGGGCATTATCTTGACATTTGGAGTAGTTCAAGACATGGTGGAGAGCTCAAAAACATGGTGAACTTCATCTATAAATAGAAGAGGCTTGGATGAGGAAAATACACACTTTCAACATCATCTAGCTTCATTTTTTTATTGCTGTATAGTTCTCTCATATTTGTAAATTTGCTTAAAGCTTGTTAAGCTTTTCTTTGCTTTTCATTGTTGTATATTGAGAGATAGAGAGTCAAGCACAAGAGGAACCATAAATATTTGATCTCTTGCTTGTGCTTAGACTAGTGAGAAAGTGTGAACCTTACTATATTTCTTCAACCTACTGTGAGAAGTTCTTAAGAGAACTTTGTTGAAGTTGTGAGGTCGCAAGAAGTTGTTCTTGCTAAGAGCTGTAGTTGTTGTAGTTGCACAAGTGTGGTTTATGCAAGAAGTTGTTGTTGTTGTTGCTTACACTAAGGTGTTAGTGTAAGTGTTGTTGTGGTTGTTCTTATTGCTTTAATAAGAAGAGTAGCTGTTGAAAATCCACTTTGGCAACAAAGTGGTATTGGAGTAGAATCATTTTACGATTCGAACCACTCTATATCCGGTGTACACATTGATTGCATCTCATCTCCCATTCTTGCTCTGATTTTGAATTTCTTTTGAGTTGAACCAAACAAGAAAAATTCCGCAAAAGTGCCAAACACTCTATTCACCCCCTCTAGAGTGTATTTCGGACCTAACAGACCCTAGAGATAGCTTTTGCTGTTGTTGGGATATGATAGGTATGTGTCGCTTTTGTATTATATTTTCTATTATTTGATGAATACCTATCACGATTTATTAAATTATCATTATAAAATTCACATGTATCTTCAATTTCTCGCCAACCACCCATACACTATAACTCACATTCTATCCCTTTTGTTCCACGGCTATAAGATTGTTTGAAATGACAAAATTTCAACATTTGTCCTTTTTCTTCCAAAAAATTAAGATATTTTACGTTGTTCCCCAACATTATTTTTTTCTTTTTTATCGTGCGTTAAGTAACTAATCACATGTGTCGTTGGCGTTCCACAATGTTCCTCTCAAATTCATAAGGTGTGATCATAAGTTTTACGTTAAATAGGCTCCCATGCATCCTATTTCTCTTCCCCCTGCTGAAGATGGTGATGAAATACACCATTTGCAAGAGGTGAAATCAAATCAAGCAATGTAGGACAAATTCAATTCGTTGGATCAAAGATTGAATCAAAGGTCAAGATGATCAGTTGATGAACTGGTAAGGCAGTTAGGAGCGGTTATCATTGTACACGCAGGTGGCTGGTGAAGTGTGTGAAGCCTTGGTGCAGGTAGCGAACCAGAGAGTGATTGGGAAGAAGAAAGGAAGGCGGCAAAGTTTAAATCGTACGAAATGACGTGTATGCCCTTCATGATGTAATAAGGTCTGATGTAAATAAAGGGGCAATTTCGTACTTCTAAACTTCTTTTCTTTCCCTCCTTAACCGTTTGCATATAGGGCTGAGGCAGTGCAGAATTATTGATTCGTTCAATCAAAGAGAATTCATCTCAATTTCTATTCCATTCTCTCTCGTTTTCAATAACTGAATTCTTGTATATTGAGTTCTTGGTTGATCAAGGCAATTTTGACATGGTATCAAAGCGTATATTGTTGTTACCTTGATTTGTAGTAGACGTTGTTTTTCTTCCCCTTGCTGAATTTGCGTGTATGCAATGGCGAACAATGTGCAAAATGGTGCTCAAGCACCGGAGAATCCGATTACTAATCCTTACTATCTTCACCCGAATGATAGTCCAGCAATAATTCTTGCTCAGCCTCCTCTGAATTCTGACAATTATCACACGTGGAGTAGAATGTTCTCTATTGCCTTGATTGTAAAGAATAAGATAGGTTTTGTTGATGGTACCATCGTACCTCCCAATCCTAATGATCTTCAATACAATTCCTGGAGGCAAGTTAATTCCATGATTCACTCATGGATCATGAATAGTGTGTCTCCCTCAATAGTGTGAATTTTTTAGATATGACAGTGATTTGGTGTGACAGTGCTGCAGAGGTGTGGAGTGACCTAAAGCGAAGGTATGGTAGTTGTGATCTTTTTAGGCTTTCTGATTTACTTGAAAATTTTTACAACATAAGGCAAGAAACAGACTCTACTAGTGACTATTTCACTAAACTTAATGTTGTATGGGAAGAGATGATGGTCGTAACGCCTACTCCCAGATGTACATGTCGTGCCTGTACTTGTGAAGTTACAGCCAATATGCGAGCATATGTAGAAAGTGATTGTGTGATCAAATTTGTTAAAGGCTTGAACGATGATTATGATGCAGTGAAATCTCAAGTATTTGTTATGACACATTTGCCTAGCATAGCTACTGTATTCTCAATGGCCTTGAAATACGAAATGAAGTTGAATGGTAATGATGTACCATGACAGTTTATCAATAATCCTATTGCTATGCTAGCTGATAACAATGAAGGTGTGAATGTTAGTGTGAACGCCTTCGATAGTCGAGGAGGAGGAACTGGATATAGAAGAGGAAGTGGTAGGTTCTTCCCCGAGGGATCAAGAAGGCCATAGTGTACTCGCTGTAGCATGGTTGGACATGTTGAACAAAGATGTTATAGGAAGCATGGATTCCCTCCAAGATACAAACCAAAGGCTAATCTATCTGAAGTTCAAGATGTGGAGTATGATGCACGGCAGCCTGGCCAGAATGGACAAGCATGCAAAACACCCCTTCTGACTCAGGAACAGACTCATAGATTGATGTCATTGTTGAATGTCAAGGATCCTAGTCATTCTGTTGTGACTCCAGTGTAATTTTCTGGAAACCAAGGAGCAGCAATGTATGCTTTGTCTGGTAATGAAATAGGTAACAGCTGTAGTAATAATTTGAATATACGAATTCTAGACTTAGGAGATACTGATCATATTACATGTAGCCTCAGTATATTTCATTCTTATCAGCCCATTCGTGGCATATCAATTCAACTTTCAAATAAAACTTCAGTGTCAGCCACTCATATTGGTTCTGTCATTATTAATCATTTGCTCATCATACATAATGTACTGTTTGTACCTAGTTTTGCCTATACTCTTAATTTTCTCAGCAAGTTACTTTCTGCATCATCTATATTAATTCAGTTCTTGGGGTCCTCTTGTGTCATTCAGGACCAAGTCTCACTGAAGACGATTGGTTCAGCTAAGTTGCATAAAGGCTTGTATTACTTGCAAGGTGCTGGCAAGCAAGTTCATTCTCCATCTCACTCAAAATGCTTGTCAGCTGCTGTTAGACTTTCAGATTCACCTGCCTTGTTACGACATTATAGACTAGGTCATACTTCCATGCCTAGAATAAAAGATGTACATAAAGTTGATCCTTGTATTACCTTACCTGAACAATTGTATTCATGTGTTGTGTGTCCATTGGCAAAAATGAAAAGAAATCCATTTCCATTGTCTGATTCTGTTGCAAAATTACCTTTTGGTCTCATACATGTTGATATATGGGGACCTCATAAGTATCCTACTATCTATGGTCAAAAGTACTTTCTCACCATAGTAAATGATTTTACAAGATACACCTGGTTATATCTCCTCAAACAAAAATCAGAAACCAGGGATGTTATTGAAAGTTTCTATCAATTTGTACAAAGTCAGTTCAGTAAACACATTAAAGTGTTCAGGCCAGACAATGGCCAGGAATTCAACATGCCTAAATTCTACATGAACAAAGGCATAATTAACCAAACCACTTGTGTCAACACCCTTCAACAAAATGGGGTAGTTGAAAGGAAACACCAACATATACTCAACACAGTCAGAGCATTGAAATTTCAGTCAAATATACCCATTGATATTGGGGATTTTGTACTCAATATGCCGTCCAACTTATTAATATTCTTCCTACTCCATTACTTAACCATAAGAGCCCTCATCAGTTGTTGTTTCAAACCGTTCCATCTTACCAACATTGAAGGTATTTGGTTGCTTTGCCTTTGCTGCAGACACTACACCCCACAAGTCCAAATTTGCACCTAGATATCTTCTGTGTATCTTGGTCTGCCCCATAATGTCAAGGGATACCTTATGTTAAATCTGAATACCAAAGCCATCTTCATATCCAGAGATGTCCAATTCTATGAACACACCTTTCCATTGAAACCTCAGTCAATAGTAAACCAACTACCAGCACTGATCCTGTCAGTGATACACCTCCCGCTTTTCCATCCTTCATTGATCCTTCACCGTGCCAGCAAGATGATATAGCTTCAGAAGTCCCACAGTATCCTCATATGAACACATATGACATTCCAGGGTTGCCTTCTGAAGACAATACTTCCCCATGTTCAGATCAATCTTCACTTAGTTCATCTAATAATCATAAAGGAACTCATCCATGTACTGGAATTGTGTTTGTTTACCTATGACATCTATTAACCCTGGTTCCTCTACTAGAATTAGACAACCACCTAAATATCTCTAAGACTATTATTGTAATCTTTTACATCAAATTCCCTCATGTCAGCCAACTTGCTCTACTTCTCATCCTCTTCAGCATTACATGTCATTTGATGCATTATCTCCTGAGTATAGAGCATATGTCCTCAATATTAGTCTTCAGCAGGAACCAACTTCACATCAGGAAGCAGCCAGATCTTCTCACTGGCAGAAGGCAATGCGACTGGAGTTAGCTGTCTTGGAAGCTAATCATACATGGTCATTGGTTTCTTTACCTCCAGGTAAGCAAGCCATTGGTTGTAAGTGGGTTTATAAAGTTAAATACAACCCAGATGGTAGTATAGAAAGACACAAAGATAGGTTAGTTACGAATGGCTATACTCAGCAATTAGGAGTGGATTACACAGACACTTTTTCTCCTGTTGCTAAACTAACCATTGTTAGACTTTTACTGGCTTTGTCTTCTATAAAACGTTGGCATGTGCATCAACTTGATGTAAATAATGCCTTTCTTCATGGTGACCCTAGCCAAGAGATCTATATACAGTCACCTGAGGGACTCTCATCTGATAAGCCTAATGCTGTTTGCAAGTTGCATAAGTCTCTTTACGGGCTTAAGCAGGCTAGCAGAGAATGGAACACTAAACTTACATCATTTCTTGTCTCTGAAGGCTACATTCAATCCAAAACTGATTACACCATGTTTACCAAAGCTGCTCCTGGTTCTTTTCTGGTCCTACTTGTGTATGTTGATGACATTATAATTGCTAACAATTCTCTATCTCAGATTACATACTTGAAACAAGCCCTCCATGATGTTTTTAAGATCAAGGATCTTGGCTCTCTAAAATATTTTCTAGGTACAGAGCTGGCTTGGTCCCAAGGGCAGTAATGATATGTCATAGGAAATATGCGTTGGAGTTGGTAGAATAGACTGGTTTTCTTGGTTCCAAGCCTGCCAAGACCCATATGCAGCAGAATCTGAAGCTGGCACACAAGGATTCTCAGAAAATATCAGATGTCTCTAGATGTAGAATGTTAATTGGCAAGCTATTATACTTGACCATAACCAGACCAGATATTGCATTTACAGTACAACAACTTAGTCAGTTCCTTGATCAGCCCATTGAACTACACCTCAAGGCAGCACATAGATTATTGAGATATATAAAAGGGACAGCAGGACAGGGGTTATTTTATCCAAGCCAAGGCAATCTAGAGTTGAAGGGGTTTGCTGACTCAGACTGGAGAGGATGCATTGAAAGCAGGAGATCAATAACAAGATATTGTATGTTTTTGGGTGATTCATTGATATCCTGGAAAGCTAAGAAACAGACTATTTCTAAGTCTTCATCCGAAGCTGAATACAAAGCTTTGGCTTTGGCCACCTGTGAGATACAATGGATTTTATGCTTAATGAAGGATCAAGGGATAGAGCATATGAAACCTGTTGAGTTGTTTTGTGATAATAAAACTGCTATATACATGGTTGAAAATCCAGTGTTTCATGAGAGAAAAAAAGATATAGAAATTGATTGCCTTATCGTTATGGATAAATTTCTGCAAGGGGTTGTTCATCCTATGCCCATTAGATCTGAACTGCAACTAGCAGATGTTTTCACCAAGTGCCTTGATTCAAGAAAGCTGCAGCACCTGACTTCTGCAATGGGAGTGTGCAACATATACAGCAATTCAGGTCTAAGGGGGGGTGTTGAAGATGGTGACGAAATGCAGAATTCGCAATAGGTGAAATCAAGTCAAGTAATGTAGGACAAATTCAATTCATTGGATCAAAGATAGAATCAAATGTCAAGATGATCAATTAATTAGCTGGCAAGGCAGTTAGGAGCGGTTATCATTGTGCACGCAGGTGGCTGGTGAAGTGTGTGAAGCCTTAGTGCAGGTAGCGAACCAGAGAGTGATTGGGAAGAAGAAAGGAAGGCGAAAAAATTTAAATCGTGCGAAACGACGTGTATGCCCTTAATGATGTAAAAGGGTCTGATGTAAATAAAGGGGCAATTTTGTACCTTTAAACTTCTTTTCTTTCCCTCCTTAACCGTTTGCATATACGGCTGGGGCAGTGTAGAATTATTGATTCATTCAATCAATGAGAATTCATCTCAATTTCTTTTCCACTCTCTCTCTTTTTCAATAACTGAATTCTTGTATATTGAGTTTTCGATTCATCAAGGCAATTTCGACACCCCCCATCGCCCCCCCCCCCCAAAGAGAGCCCAAACCGATGTAGTTTTTTATTCTATGCCTTGCTCTTTCGAGGTTACTATTAATACGTATAAACAAAGACTAGCATTTTTCTCTTACTTATGGTTTGAGTCCGAAATCATTTTCCAATTTTTTTGAAAAAGAGAATAAAAGAAAAATATGGGTTATGATGTGTGATAATTAATAAGTATTTTTATATCATAATTGTAGGGACGTTAGAGCGATGTATGTGTACTTCAAATCACGTGGATCGAAGGAGATAATGATTGAACCCTTTGATTTCAAGCAATTTTTGCCCAAGCACATAACAATACTAAGGGAAACAGTCTAACAGACGCTCTCTCTCTTCTTGTAACCGACATAACTGTCATGTAACCACCGTGAACTATTTTTTTCTGGCAAAGTGCTCCGACGAACTAACAGAGTGCACTGATCATGGATCTGGACTCTGTCGTGGATGGTGGAGGACAGACTACAGAAGAAATTGACCAGCTTACGAGGAGTATCAAGAAATACAAACGACATGCAAACGGAGATGCTGTTTTGCAGAGGGAAGATTTGATCTCTACAGGTGCTGCATGAGGTAGGAAAAGTTTCTCAGATGCTCTGAGAGGATCTCCAGTAGAGAAGCCTATTTACATCAGCGATGGTGAGGACATTGACATAGATAAAGGGACCTAACAATTGGTATCAGGGAAAAATCTTGAGTGTTTGAGTTCAAATAGCAAGATTTGATCTTTTAGAGTATGGATCCTTTTAGTTTAGAAGATGCCGGTTCTCCAAGTGGTAACGCTTCTAGAAAAAGAAGATAAGAGTCACTACTCCCTTCTATTTCAAGTGTACATGTCAAAGTTCCCATGTTTGACCCTCTAAACTATCCACTATGAAAATCTAATATGGAAACCTATCTTCATTCATGTGGATATCGTATCTGGAGAGAGGTGTCAAAAGATTCCACTATTCCTTTTGATGTTGATGATCTAACGGCTCAGATTAAACTGCACCAGTTCCAGTTGACTGATCCTAACAGTCATGGGTTACTGGGTGATCGTGGTGATCGTGGGTTACTGGCCGGTCGGTGGCGGGTCATGGGTTCGTGGCGGTCGTGCGGTTGCTGTAACCTCCAAGATTTCCCTCTATAAATAGAGGTGGTGCTCTGCTTCAGAGAAACACCGGAAAAATTTTTCTTCCCTTCTCTGCTGCATAAGAATTTTGCCTCTGCATTTCCTTTGCATTCTGTGCCTGCTGCTGCATTGCTTCATACGCATACATCTGATTAATAAATTGCAACATTGCATTACGAGAAGTCCGAACATTTGACAGGTTCGTAGAGTTCTTACGTCTCTATGCCGCTCTTCTGAACTGATATCTGTTATATCCTGGGAGACGTTTGCTACATCCAGTTTTAACACAATATACTGGAGCAATTCGCCTTAAGGATAGAGTCCTGGACTCGCCTCGGATTGCATTGTTGTTATGTTTTTGTTCACACTTCACTGTACATATCTGAGTTTCGTTCTCTAACATTGTACAGAATCTGAGTTTTCATTTACGCTAACATTCTTAAGACGAATTGTTTTCTGTTGTTCTGTATAGCTGGTTTGCCTCTAATTGCAACCAGATAGTGTATATGGTGTTATGCTCTTTCTGTTTCTGTTTCTGAAATAAAACTAAGTGTAGCGTTCTGTTTCTATTTGACAGAAACTGAACAGTGATGGAGAACAAAAGCTCTAACTCGCTCAATGCTGCACACATCGACGATGAGGAACTAAACAGTGCTGTACCGGTTGCACCTACTGTTGCTGCACCTATTCCTGCTCCTATCCCTGCGATTGAACAGGTTGAGAAGCCAAAAAATTTTGGAGGTAGTTTCTTCAAACGCCGGCAGCAAAAGATGCTCTTTTTCTTGACAATGATGAGTTTGGCTAAAATGCTGACTGAGGATCCTCCGAAGGTGGTTCTAGTTCAAGATCAGAATCTGAATATGCAAAACCGTTTGATGGCTGAAGCGTAGAATTATAGTAATTATGTTTGCTTGATTCATATTTTAAGTTGTTTAGACAATTCGTTGTACGGACTATATTGTACCTTTAAAACTTCAAAGTCACTGTGGATGGCCTTAGATAAGAAGTACCGTACGAAGGATGCTGGTACAAAGAAGTTTGTTGTTGGTAAATTTCTTGATTTTAAAATGTCAGACTCCAAGACTGTTGTTTCTCAGATTGAGGAACTTCATATGCTAGTGGCCGAAATGGAAGAAGAGGGCATGTCGCTGAGTGAATCTTTTATAGTGGCAGTTGTGATTGAGAAGCTACCTCTTCCGTGGAGAGAATTTAGAAGCTATCTCAAATACAAACGAAAGGAAATGACTTTGGAGGATCTGATTGTTCAACTTCGTATAGAGGAGGACAACCACAGATCCGAAAGAAGGCCAAGTTCGAGTTCGCGTCATGCAATGGCTCACGTCGTAGAGGCGACGAAAAAGAAAAATAAAAATCATGTTGGACTGAACCCTAAAGGCAAGAAAGTTTCCAAAAAGTTTACTGGTAAATGTTATAACTGTGGGATTCAGTGGCACCGCAGTGTTGACTGCCGTAAGCCCAAGAAACAGTAGGAAAAAGCAAAAGCCAGCCTTGTCAGTCAGATGGATGATCTGGATTTGTGCGTTTTTGTTTTCGAGTGCAATGCAGTAGGAAATCCTCGTGAATGGTGGGTGGACACTGGAGCCACTCGACACATCTGCGCCAGCAGGGCTATGTTTAGAGACTATTCTCCAGCGAAGAATAATGAAAAGCTATACATGGGGAGCTCTGATAGCTCGAAGATTGAAGGTTCGGGCAATGTGATTCTGAAGATGACTTCAGGGAAGGAATTGAATCTACGAGATGTACTGCACGTTTCTAACATCCGCAAGAACTTAGTTTCTGGAGCTTTATTAGTTAGTCATGGTTTTAGACTAGTATTTGATTGTAATAAATTTATCCTGAGTAAGAATGGGGTGTTTGTGGAAAAGGGGTACTTGATTGATAATATGTTCAAGTTAAGTGTAATGATTGTTGTACCCAAGAAAACTTTGCCCAAAGAGGCTAATAAGAATACTTCTACTTCTGTTTATATACTTGAGTCTTCTTGTTTATGGCATTTTCGTTTGGGACATGTTAATTACAAGTCAATATAAAGAATGGTTAATCTTTATTTATTACCCAAACTAAACATTAATAAAGAAAAATGTCAAGTGTGTGTTGAAGCAAAAATGGCAAATGCATCATTTCCTTCAATTGAAAGAAACACTGAAGTGTTAGAATTAATTCACACAGATGTATGTGATTTAAAACTTGTGCAAACAAGAGGTGGTAAAAAATATTTTGTAACCTTTTCGACGATTGCATTAGATACTATTATGTTTATTTGCTAAGTAGCAAAGATGAGGCTGTTGATACATTTAAAGTTTATAAAAATAAAGTTGAGAATCAACTTAGCAAACGAATTAAGACAATTTGTAGTGATAGAGGTGGCGAATATGATGCACCATTTAATGAATGTTGTTCAGAACATTGCATTATTCATCAAACAACTGCACTATACTCACCTCAATCCAACGATGTTGCTGAACGCAAAAACCAAACTCTAAAAGAAATGATGAATGCTATGTTGATAAGTTCGGGTTTACCTCATAACTTGTGGGAGAAAGCAATTCTCTCTGCCAACGTCATTTTAAATAGAATTCCATCTAAAAAGATGGATAAAACCCTATATAAACTTTGGAAGGGCCACAAGCCTTGCTACAAATATTTGAAAGTGTGGCGGTGCTTCGCGAAGGTTGCAGTACCCAAACCAAGACAAGTAAGAATTAAGACTAAAATAATCGATTGAATATTCATAGAATATGCAACTAACAGTAGTGCATATCGATTCTTGGTGCACAAGTCGGACATTCCTGACATACATGAAAATGTTGTCATGGAATCAAGAAATGCAGTGTTCTTTGAAGATGTCGTTCCAAATAAAGACAAAAACAATGAAGTAACAAGCACTAGTAAGCAAGTGCATGAGACAACCCCTCAAGAAATTGAGGAACTGCGTCAAAGCAAACGAGCCAGAATACCAATGTCCTTTTGACCAGATTTTCTATCTTACTTGGTAGAAAACGATCCAAGAACCTTCTCTGAGGCTATGTCAACTCCAGAAGCTCCTTTCTTGAAAGAGGCAGTAAACAATGAAATAGAATCGATTCTTCAAAATCAAACTTGGGAGCTGGTTGATCATCAACTATGAAGTAAACCACTTGGATACAAGTGGATCTTTAAGAAAAAGCTGAAAGAGGATGGGTCTATTGACAAGTACAAAGCCCGGTTGGTAGCTAAGGGCTATCGACAAGAGGAAGGTTTTGACTTTTTCCATACCTACTCACGGATAAATAGGATCACTTCAATAAGCATGCTAGTTGCTATCGCTGTAGTCTACGACTTAGAAATCCATCAAATGGATGTGAAGACCGTCTTCCTAAACGGTGAGTTAGAAGAAGAAATTTATATGGAGCAACCTGAAGGGTTTGCTGTACCAGGGCAAGAGAAAAGGTGTGTAAACTTGTCAAGCCTTTGTACGGACTTAAACAAGCACCCAAACAGTGGCATTTAAAGTTTGATGAGGCAATGTTGTTAAATGGCTTCAAGATCAACGAGTGTGACAAGTGTGTATACATCAAGAACACACCAGACGCATATGTGATACTATGTCTATATATAGACGACATGCTCATCATGGGCAGTACTTGTGACATCATCTTGAATACCAAGAAGATGTTAACACAGAATTTCGATATGAAAGATATGGGGGTTGCAATGTTATTCTAGGGATTAAAATTTCTCAGATAACTAAAGGCCTTGTTATGTCGCAAACTCATTATATTGAATCTGTTCTCAAACGATTCAATATGTTTGATACAAAACCATAAAGATCTCAGTAGACTTAAGTATACACTTAAGAAAGAACCGAGGTGAATCTGTAGCTCAATTGAAGTAGTCGCATGTAATTGGAAGTCTGATGTACATAACAAACTGTACAAGACCAGACTTAGCTTGTTGAGTAAACAAATTGAGTAGGTTTACCAGTAAACAAATTGAACAGGTTTACCAGTAATCCAAGTGAAGATCATTGAAAAGCTCTAAATAGAGTGATGAGGTACCTGAAGTACACAATGAACCTTGGATTACACTATACAAGACATCAAGCAGTATTGGAAGGATACTGTGATGTAAATTAGATATCAGATAGCAAGGATTCTAAGTCCACCAGTGGATACCTATTCACTGTTGGTTGTGGTGCTGTGTCATGGAAGTCCACAAAGCAAACTTGCATAGCTTGATCCACTATGAAATCTGAGTTTGTAGCACTAAATAAAGCTGGGGAAGAGGCTGAATGACTTCGAAATTTCCTAGATGATGTTCCATGTTGGCCTAAGCCAATCGCTCTTATCAGCATACACTGTGATAGTCAGTCTGCTATAGGACGAGCACAAAGCAGTATATACAATGGTAAGTCATGACATATATGTCGGAGACATAATATCATTAAGCAATTGATCTCAAATGGTGTGATTTTCATTGATTACATAAAATCAAAGGAGAATCTTGTGGATCCACTCACAAAAGGCTTGCCCAGAGATCAGATATCAAAATTGACAAACGGAATGGGGCTTAAGCTTACTACGCAAGAATCTTTGTAATGGTAACCCAACCTTGTTGGCTGGAGATCCCAGAATCTTGGTTCAATGGGACAACTAAGTTATGAAGTTTCAGTTTAGCACTTACTCACTCCGTTACATAAAAGTGCTTTCCACAGAGAATATTTAGGGTAAGCTAAAGCTTTTAATGATGTCCTATTTCTTGATACATCAAGTGGGGTATGGCAGAATGCTCCTGATAGGAATCGCCTATGGAAGTGTAAAGTGGGGCCACTTCTACGAGAATTCTATGAGGCAAGAAATCTCTAAAACATTTTCTGAAACCAGGTTGTTCATGGCCAAAATGAACACAACCATGAGAACCAAAAGAGTATTCAAGGAAATGTTATGTGAGTATTGTTGTCTAGGTTCACAACAAAGGCTGACTAGTTCAAGACGTCAAGTCACTACTTAGCCGAGTGAATCTGATGGTACATCAACACGAAAGATTCAAAGCCAGAAGCTACCTCTTCTGATGTAACATTTTCTTGTCTGACTTTTCGGTAAAGTGTGCATCTGCATTTGCATTAATTTTCATTCATATGGGGAATTGTTGGAGAAAAATTTGAAAAATTGGAAAATTCAAAAAATAGGTTTGTCCAAAGTTGGTGAGCAACATAATTTGAGTTTAATTATGATTAGTTTTTGTTAATCAGAAATAAAAACTAATGAGTCCTAAATTATCTACGTAATGAGTAGATGATTTTAGGTTTTTGAATCACTCAATTTCGATATCGGGTGAATGAGAAATTAATGGTTGGAAAATAGAAAAATGATGATGTGGCTTCATGAGAATTAAACACATCACCATTTTCCAAATACACCACATTGGATTAGTGAAAGAAAAATGCCACCAAATATAGTGTTAGGAGAGATACTTTAGATGTGCCCTAAGGGGAAACAAATTTTTGACTGGAGGGAAGATGCAGATGGCTGCCACACACGCGCATGCGAGCACCGTCGCCGCCCGTCAGCCGGCTCGGCTCGTGGCTCGCCTGCCCGGTTCTTATCTTTTTGGATAAATTTTCTTTTAAATTTTTTCAGAAAATAATTTACATGATCCTACGGTTATGATTTAATCTTATGATCTAACGGCTCAGATTAAACTGAACCAGTTCTAGTTGATTGATCCTAACAGTCGTGGGTTACTGGGTGATCGTGGTGATTGTGGTGATCGTGGGTTGCTTGCCGGTCGGTGGCGGGTCGTGGGTTCGTGGCGGTCGTGCGGTTACCGTAACCTCCAAGATTTCCCTCTATAAATAGAGGAAGTGCTTTGTTTCTGAGAAATACCGGAAAAATTTTTCTTCCCTTCTCTACTGCATACGAATTTTGCCTCTCCATTTCCTCTGCATTCTTGCATACACATACATATGATTGCTAAATTGCTATAGTGCTACACTGCATACGTTCATTACGAGAAGTCCGAACATTTGACAGGTTCATAGAGTTCTTACGTTAATATGCCGCTCGTCTAAACTGATATCCGTTGTATCCTGGGAGACGTTTGCTACATCCAGTTTTGACACAATATACCGGAGCAATTCTTCTTAAGGACAGAGTACTGATCTCGCCTTGGTTTGCATTGTTGTTCTGTTTCTATTTATACTGCACTGTACATATCTGAGTTTCTTCTCTAACATTGTACAGAATCTGAATTTTCATTTACGCTAACAATTTTTGTAAGATAGGTTTCGATACAATCTGGCCAAATCGAAAGAAGGCCATGGAACTTGGAACATCAACATCAAGGGCCACAGCCGAAACATCCATGAAAAGAGGGATTCTGCACATTATTATATTATAGATTTTGAAATGTCAACGAGAAGAACTTTTCTTTATTAAATATTCAATTAAAGAATCCCATGTAACTTGGAACGTCAACATCAAGGACCACAGGCGAAACATCCATGAAAAGGATTCGGCACATTATTATATTATAGATTTGAAATGTCAACGAGAAGAACTTTTCTTTATTAAATATTCAATTAAAGATGTTCATATATATATATGTAACATGTACCCTTTTTGGTCCACTTGCATTATGTGTTTTAGATAACCAAAAATCTCAAGCCTACTAAATAATGCATCTTAGAAACTCCATGATGGTGAACGGCGGGCTTAGAGGAGAAGGCCACATGCCAAGCGTAATTTCAACTTATTTATTGTTTAGACCTTTGAAAATGTAAAAAATATTTACAAAAGACCTAAACAATCAATAACTATAAATAAAAATTTGGAAACTTGGACGGACATATGTGTGTATATGTATACATCTGACCCAGCAAATGATGAAGCTGAAAAATCGATAAGAATGTAATGGTTAAATAATGTTGAGGAAGTGGAGACAGCAGTGCAACAGCTCGAAGTAAGAGGTGAAGCAAAAAACAGAAAGCGTAATTCAACTGGGGAATTATCAAGAGGAAGTTAATTCACCAAAGCAAACGTGTAAATGAAGATTGGAGTGGTGGAAGCTGCAGATTGTGAAGCCTGGCGCGTGGATCAAACTGGAACTTGAGGAAGAAGCTCAGCAGAAGAAGGAGGAAGTAGATGACGCACGAGAAAGGTTTAAAAGGTGTAAATGGACAAGAATGTCCCTGGTAGTTGTAAACAGTTAGTTGAATAAGTAAGGGCAAAGTTGTAATTTTACAGTCTAAAACAGAATTTCAGCTGCTGCATTCGCTATATGTACAGAACTTCCAATAACCGCATAAGCAATGAAATTGAGATGGTTTCTTCCAGTTCCATAGCTCCTGGTGTAAACTTCTTTGTTCATATCGCAACATTGTGAGTGTCTTTCAATTCATTGTTTGACTGTTTGGTATATTGATTGATGAACTCTAACATGGTATCAGAGACATCGGGTTCCTTTGAATTTCTGTGATTTCAGTCGATTGATTTGTTCGTCTTTGAGTTTTTTTCCTGTTTGATCGAGTATCGTTGAATTGAATATCGTTGTTGTTAGTTGATTGAGATATAATGAATTCGAATTCAAATGCTTCTTCTTTAAGAGGCAATCAATCACATGGTGTGGATAATCTTCAGCAAAATCCTTATTACTTGCATCCTAATGATAGTCCTACGATTGTTTTGGCACAACCAGCAGTTACTCCTCATAACTATCATACATCGAGTCGTACGTTTGAAATGGCTTTAGTTGTTAAGAATAAAATTGGATTCATAGATGGTATAATAGCCAAACCAGTACCAACAGATCCTGAGTTTCCCCTTTGGAGGGAAGTTAACACAATGGTACTCTTCTGGATTATGAATTCGTGTATCACATTCGATTGTACAGAGTGTTATGTGGTTCGACAGTGCATTTGGTGCATGGAGTGATCTTAAGTTGAGATATGGAAGTACCGATCCATTTAGATTGTCAGATTTGTTGGAGTCTTTTTATGGAATTAAACAAGAGGCCCTTAGTGTCAACGAGTACTTTACAAAACTGAAGGTTGTTTGGGAGGAATTAATGTTTGTGAGGCCCATACCTACGTGTGTGTGCAGAGGTTGCAGATGTGATGTGGCAGGGAAGATGAAGCAATTTGTTGAGAGTGATTATGTTATCAAGTTTGTGAAAAGTCTTAATAAAAATTTTGATCAAGTTAAGTCCCAGGTGTTTGTTATGACACCATTACCAGACATAAACACTACCTTCTCTATGGCGTTGAAGAATGAGAGAAAAGTGATGTCTGATGCGGGAGCAGCACTGTTTGAAAATAAACCCACTGTCTTGATGACTGAGGAATAGATTGGTGAGGTTTTTGCTGCAAATGCTTATTCAGGAAGGCAACAAACTGGAGGTTATAGAAGAGGCAATGGTAGGTTCTATGCAGATGGATCAAAACGTTTTCAATGCACACACTGTGGCATGATAGGACATACAGCTGAAAGATGCTATAAGAAGTATGGTTTTCCACCGGGGTTCAAGCCTAACAGTCAAGCAAACATGGTTGAGTACACAGACATGGAGTCACAAGTCTCTCAAACAGATTAACCAGTGAAGGGACTGCAGTCATTAAAGTTGACACCACAGCAAAAACCAAAAGCTTATGACTTGGCTGAATCGATTGAATGATAGCCAAGGAGGCACGGTTCGTGTTAGCCATAACACTGTCCTGTCTGCCAAGGTTGAGAAAGTAGCAGGTAATTCTGTAACTAATGCTTTAAGCACATGGATTTTAGATTCAGGAGCTACTGATCATATTGCCTATAACCTATCATTGTTTACTTCCTTTGAGCGTGTTAATCATATTTCCATAAAGCTTTCAAATAACATGTCTGTACAAGCCACACACAAAGGCACGATAGTAATAAATGAATTGCTCACTCTGAGTGATATATTATATGTGCCATCTTTTTCCTTTAATTTGCTTTCTTTGAGCAAATTGGCTTCCAATCCCAGATTCAGGATCAATTGTCCAAGAGGATGATTGGTTCAGCTAGACTTTTTCATGGTCTGTACTACCTATCTGGTGATGCTTTGATGCCACAGCCTGCTGCTTGTGTTTCCATACATGACTCACCTTTTTTGTTATGGCACTATAGACTTGGGCATACTTCTCATTCCAGAATAAAGGACATTCAGATGCAAGATGCTTCAATTCCAGGAGATCCTCTCAATACCTCTTGTAATTTCTGTCCTTTAGCTGGACTTCATAAACTTCCATTTCCAGTCTCTAATTATGTCTCTTTGGAACATTTTGATTTGATTCATGTAGATGTTTGGGGGCCTAATAGGCATCCTAACCTGTATGCTCAAAGATATTTCTTGATCATAGTAGATGATTATACAAGGTATATATGGGTGTGTCTGATGAAGTCTAAAGAAGAAACAAAGCATATCTTACAGAGTTTCTACTTATATGTTCATACTCAATTTGAAAGACACGTGAAAGTTGTGAGATCAGACAATGCCAATGAATTTAAAATGAATGAATTCTATATGTTGCATGGCATAATATATCAAACAAACTGTGTTTATATCCCACAGCAGAATGTTTTGGTGGAAAGGAAGCACCAACATATCCTTGTTGTAGCCAGATCTTTACAGTTCCAAGCCAATTTGCCCATGTCTCTCTGGGGTTTTTCTGTGCTCCATGCCACCTACTTGATCAACATCCTCCCAACACCAGTACTTCAGCATAAGTCTCCCTTTCAGATCCTATATGATAAACCTCCTCTTTATCACAATTTAAAGGTTTTTGGATGCCAGGCTTATGCCCATAACACAGATCCTCATAAACACAAATTTTCTCATAGAGCCATATCTTGTCTGTTTCTAGGGATTGCACAACACACTAAAGGACATATTCTACAGAACCTGACTACAAAGGCCATCTTTGTATCCAGAAATATCCAGTTCCATGAACTATCATTTCCATATGTAGCCACTATCACCAATTAATTTGAGCCTCCCTCTCAGTCCACTATTACTCAAATTTTTCCTTCACCTGACAATGCAACCTCAGCACCAATATCAACGACACCTTTCCCTCCTCATTCTCAATCAGATGATGATTCATCATCAGAATCACTGAATCTCCCTTTGTCACCAATGCAACCAACTCCACCCTCTGTACCATCTCCTTCATCTATATCCTCACTCCCTTCATCACCCAGATCCTTGACACCTAAGACTGCTTCAAAGCTACCTACTTTTATTCCTGACATACCCTTGACATTCCTTGCATCCAACCCAACCTCAACCAGAAACAGAAGAAAACCTGCCTATTTGAATGACTATCATTGTAACCAAGTTTATACTAATTGACCTTCCCCTTTGAATCATGACATTACATATCCTATTGAACATTACTATTCCATGGATCATTTAGCTCCTGAATATAAAAATTATGCTCTTAACATTAGCTTGCAGCAAGAGCCTACTACATATCAACAGGCAGCCAGGTCAGTGCAATGGCAACAAGCTATGTCTCAGGAGCTGGCAGCATTGGAGGCCAATGATACCTGGACCTTAGTATCCTTACCATCAGGAAAGAAACCCATTGGAATATATAAAATAAAAAGGAAGACAGATAGAAGTGTAGAGAGATACAAAGGCCGGTTGGTTGCAAATGGATACACTCAAATACCTGGTATAGACTATGAGGACACTTTCTCTCATGTAGCCAAAATGACTACAGTCAGACTAGTCATGGCCTTAGCTTCATTGAAGGGCTGGCATTTACATCAGTTAGATGTCAATAATGCCTTCTTTCATGGGGATCTACACTAAGACATCTATATGACACTTCCTGATGGGGTCACATCTTCTGATCCTAACACAGTTTGCAAGCTTAATAAATCCCTTTATGGTCTCAAACAAGCTAGTAGGCAATGGAATGCTAAGCTCATTGCCTTCCTACTCTCAGCTGGTTCCACACAATCTGAATATGATTACACCATGTTCATCAAGAAGACTCCTGAATATTTTCTTGTTCTCTTAGTGTGTGTGGATGATGTTGTTCTTGCTAGTGATTCTCTAGTGGCTATTCAGACACTTAAAGACACTCTTCATAACACCTTTCAGATTAAGGACTTAGGTCATTTGAGATACTTTCTTGGCTTAGAGATTGTCAGGTCTCAGGGGGGCTTGATGGCATGCCAAAGGAAGTACACACTTGAATTGTTGGAGGAAATAGGATACCTGGCATCTAAGCCAGCCAAAACCCCCATGGAACAGAATCTTAAACTTGCCCATAATGACTCAAACCTGATTACAGATATAACTACATATAAGAGACTCAATGGGAGGTTGTTATATCTAACTATCACAAGACCTGACATCACATACACAGTGCAACAACTCTCTCAGTTCCTGGACAAACCAATGGAGTTACACTTAGCAACTGCACACAGACTCTTATGATATTTGAAGAACAGCCTAGGTAGAGGCCTACTGTTTCCCAGCACAGGAAGTTTAAGATTGAAAGCATTCTCAGATGCAGATTGGGGAGGATGCACAGAAAGTAGGAGGTCTATAACAGGATATTGCATTTTCTTTGGGGGAGCATTGGTTTCCTGGAAAGCTAAGAAATGGACAAATGTTTCTAAATCATCTTCAAAAGCAGAATATAGAGCTCTTGCCTTAACAACGTGTGAGGTTCAATGGATTCTCTATTTACTAAGAGATTTGGGAATATCACATAGGGAACCAGTTGAGATCTTTTGTGACAATAGGAGTGCAATCTATATAGTTGAAAATCCTGTGTTCCATGAAAGAACAAAACATATTGAAATAGATTGTCATATTGTGAGAGACAAGTATCAAGAAGGTTTCATTATACCAATGCCTATAAGAACAGAACTGCAGATAGCGGACTTGCTTACAAAAGCACTTGATTCGAAGAGATTAAGCAATCTGACTGATTCTTTAAGGATGTGCAACATCTACTCTCAGTCAGGATTGAGGGAGGATGTTGAGGAAGTGAAGACAGCAGTGCAACATCTCGAAGTAAGAGGTGAAGCAAAAACAAAAAGCGTAATTCAACTGGAGAAGGATCAATAGGAAGTTAATTCACCAAAGCAAACGTGTGAATGAAGATTTGAGTGGTGGAAGCTGCAGATTGTGAAGTCTGGCGCGTGGATCAAACTGGAAGTTGAGGAAGAAGCTCAGCAGAGGAAGGAGGAAGAAGATGACGCGCGGGAAAGGTTTAAAAGGTGTAAATGAACAAGAATATCCCTTGTAGTTGTAAATAGTTAGTTGAATAAGTAAGGGCAAAGTTGTAATTTTGTAGTCTGAAACAGAATTTCAGCTGCTGCATTCGCTATATGTACAGAACTTCCAATAACCGCATAAGCAATGAAATTGCGACGGTTTCTTCCAGTTCCATAGCTTTTGGTGTAAACTTCTTTGTTCATATCGCAACATTGTGAGTGTCTTTCAATTCATTGTTTGATTGTTTGGTATATTGATTGATGAACTCTAACACATAATATACCAAAAAGATGTCTTGTTTCTCAAGACTAACCACATAATATACCAAAAGATGTCTTGTTTCTCAAGACTAACTAGAAGAAGAGAGATGATAATTATAAGGAGGTAAGAGTTATGAGGAAGGTGGATAGCAGAATTAACAATTTAAGAACCGGCGCCGCCCTAGGTGGACGGCAGAATTAACAATTTCCCGCTCCCCCTCCCCCGGCGCCGCTCCACCCTCGAACAAAGGAAAGTTGAGAAATATTTTTAATTCATGAGTTGTATGTTTTCAAATTTCTATTTATGTTTCATTTAGCATTTTGGAAAAAATTTTCCAAGGCTTTGATACCTATAAACACAAAGATTAAATATAATAAATAAAACATACAGACAAACATTCAAAAGCAACGCATAGACAAAAATCAAATACATAAACTCCTTGAAAAAAATACAAAATAATAAATACGATATAGAAAAAAAAATTGAAAACGTAAACAAAAATCAAATACATAAATTCCTTGAAAAAAAATTACAAAATAATAAATACGATATAGAAAATTTTTTTGAAAACGTACGAACATACAACTCGGAGTTATTGAGGTAAAGGGAAGAAAAACTTCCGAACTTACCACGTCTTGTAGAAATTTTATTGGGGTCATTGATCAACTAGTGGACCAATAAAATGATGACAAATAAGTTTTATCTACATGCTAGTAAGAGGGTGATTGGCCAAAACAAGGGCCTATAAATTTTCTGCACATTTCATTGCTCAATGACCAACTAATCATATTTGATCATTGACTATGGTAAAATTTGTGCACCTCTTGAACCATCAGTATGCCTATAAAACGGCTAACCTCCTGCAAACACCTCATCACAAATTCTAAGATATTAGAATTCATAGAGAAGTCTCAAATAAACAATGAAGAATCAGATTGAAGCTCTCCTGCTAATTTGCTTGATTGGCGTTGTCATTCCTATCTGCAATGGCATTCTTGATCAAGAGCCCGAAGCAGTAGAGGCCTGGATCGAAAACATCTGCACCGCCAAGGAGAAGACCACCAAGCTTCAGTTTTTGTTACAACTGCAACTGAAATGCAGGAGCAGAAGGAGAAGGACCAGAAGCTAATGGGCTGTGGTGTTCATATGAAAGCAGTAATTGAACCATTGAGTGGATGAGGTGATAATTGGTTGTATGGCGTGGTGCAATTGTCGCGTAGAGTGGCAAATGAGTGAGAATTGGATGCTGATCGATGGAGTTGCGGAGGAAGAGAATAAAAGAGGAAGAAGAAGAAGTGGATCCGCGGGAAAGAATTTAAATAGGTGAAATGACGTTTATACCCTTTCTTTGTAATGCAGTAGGTGGCGGTTATTAAGGGTATTTTCGACATTTTAGTTGCTATTTCCTTTCTTCCTCTTCCTTGTATATAACAGAATTCTGCAGCAGAATTCTCAGAAGTTTTTGATCAATAAAAAGACTTTCTCCAATTCGGTTTTCTCTCCTTCCAACTGTTTCTCTTCTCCTTAATGTTTGATTCGTGATTCTAGTTGTTCAATTCGTTGTTTGTTTATAGCAATTTGACATGGTATCAGAGCGTATGAATTCGATCTGAGAAGTAGCGCGAATTCTGTAGTTCAGCCACGATAGCTGATTGCGGTTGCGAATGTGATTTTAGTTGAGATTGTGATTGAAAGTAATGGCATCTACGTCTGGTAGTGGAAGGTCTGTTAATTCGCAAGCTATGGAGAATCCGAATACTAATCCGTACTATCTTCATCCTAACGATAGTCCGGCGATAATTCTCGCTCAACCTCCGTTGAATGCAAACAACTATCACTCCTGGAGCAGGATGTTTCAAATGGCGCTAATCGTCAAAAACAAAATAGGATTTGTTGACGGATCGATTCAGGCACCTGCAGTGAATGATCCACAGTATAGCAGTTGGAGACAGGTAAACTCTATGGTGCACTCTTGGATTATGAATAGTGTATTACCTTCCATTGCACAAAGCATTATGTGGTATGATAGTGCCGTAGAAGTATGGTCTGATTTAAAAAGGAGGTATGGAAGTGGAGACGCATTTAGATTGTCTGATCTACTTGAAAACTTCTATGGAGTTAAACAGGAAGGAGATTCTGTAAATGATTATTTTACGAAGGTGAAGGTATTGTGGGAAGAGATATTGGCGTTGAGACCAATTCCAAGATGTACTTGTCATGCCTGTAGATGTGATGTGAGTGTTAGAATGCGTGGATTTGTTGAAAGTGAATACATCATCAAGTTTTTAAAAGGCTTGAATGATGAGTTCGATCCAGTCAAATCACAAGTGTTTGTGATGTCACCTATGCCTAATATTGATGCTGTGTTTGCTATGGCGTTGAAGTATGAGAGGAAATTGAATGGTTCGAATGCTGGAGCAAGTGCTGCCAGTAATCCTACTGCATTCATGGTGGACAGTGACGATGGAGCCAGAGTAGTTGCTAATGCTGGCGTATATACTGGCAGAGGAGGTAACACGTTTAGGAGAGGAAACGGGAGATTCTTTCTTGATGGAGCGAAGAGACCAGTTTGCACTCATTGTGGTATGATAGGTCATGTTGAGCAGAGATGCTATCGCAAACATGGATTTCCACCTGGTTTTAAAGCCAGAAATCAAGTCAATTGTGTGGAGGTGTGTGCTGAGGAGAGTGAGAATAGCCAAGTGCAAGCTGGTCCGTGTCAAACACCTATGCTCACGCAAGAACAGTTGCAGAGGTTGATGGCAATCTTGAATGTTAATGATGGAAAGGATGCTGCAGGACAGTCAGCAGTTATGTCTGCACGTCTTGACAAAGATGAAGGTGAGTGTCCTTCTAATATTATGAATATATGGATTCTAGATTCGGGTGCAACTGATCATATAGTGTGTAATCTCAATCTGTTCGTATCTTGCAAACCAGTCCAACATATTTCTATTAAACTACCAAATAGTTTATCTGCTTCAGCCACACATATTGGTTCCGTCATGCTGAGTCCCTCCTTTGTTGTTCATGATGTCTTGTATGTTCCGTCATTTAGCTTTAATCTTCTGTCAGTCAGCAAATTGATGTCAACTTCTGCTTTACTCATTCAATTTCTGGGAAATGCTTGTGTCATTCAGGATCGTATGTCCCTGAAGATGATTGGTTCAGCTAAGCAGTACAAAGGCTTGTATTACCTCTGCGGATTTCCTAAGCAGACATGTCATCCTTCCAGTTGCTTGTCAGCCATGTCTCCCTCTTCATTCCCATCTTCTTTGTTATGGCATTATAGGCTTGGCCATGCCTCAGTATCTAGAATAAAGGACATTCAAAAATTTGATCAATCTGTACACTTTCATGAGAATTCACAGCAGTGTACAATATGTCCCTTGGCCAAGATGAAAAGAATGCCTTTTTCTGTGTCTAATTCTGTTTCTGTTGCTTCTTTTGATCTAATTCATATTGACATTTGGGGGTCCATATAAACATCCAACAGTTTATGGACAACGTTATTTCCTCACTATAGTTGATGATCATTCCAGATACACTTGGGTGTATTTGCTTAAACAAAAGTCAGAAACACGAAATGCTATTCAAAGTTTTTATCAATATGTCTTAACTCAGTTTGATAGGAACATTAAGTGCATAAGAACTGACAATGGTCAGGAGTTCAAGATGGACCATTTCTTTATGACAAGGGGCATTATTCATCAAACCAGTTGCGTCAACACACCACAACAAAATGGTGTGGTTGAACGCAAGCACCAACATATACTCAACGTTGCAAGAGCCTTAAAGTTTCAAGCCAACATTCCTGATTGCTATTGGGGCTTTTGTATCCAATATGCAGTGTATATTATTAATGTCTTGCCAACTCCTTTACTGTGTCATCTTACTCCACATGAATGCCTCTTTGGAAACGTACCTAGTTACAGTAATCTCAAAGTATTTGGGTGTCTGGCGTATGCCAGCACCAACAAATCTCACCGTGCCAAGTTTGATCCTAGAGCTACTGCATGCGTATACCTTGGCATGCCATTTCATACGAAAGGCTACTTGCTATTAAATCTTGACACCAAGTCCATTTTTATCTCCAGAGATGTTCAGTTCAGTGAGCAAGTCTTCCCGTTTGTTCGTGTCGAATCCCAGCCAAGCTTGCCTACATGTTCTGCTGCGCCAGACAGCATACCATGCTCCAACATTCATAATAACCTCCCACTCATGCCTGAAATTTCACCTAATACATCTCATTCTCATCAACATATTCCAGCGTCTTCTACACAATCTGTCACTCCATCCAACTCAGATATCCATTCTGGACATGATTCTCTAGACACCACAGACACCACACTCCCTTCTTATGTAACACCTACTTCAACGTCACTTCCTCAACCTTGCACTGGTCTTGAAGTACATTTGCCCATACTTCCTCAACCTTCTACTGAACTCTCTCGACCTATTCGAAACAAACATCCTCCAGGTTATTTGCAAGACTATTACTGTACTCTATTATCCTCCTCAGCAAGCTCTTCCACGCATGACCATCTCTCTGCTCACACTCTTTACCCCATTGAGAATTACATATCATATGATCACTTGACACCCAAATATAGGTCCTATGCTCTTAATATTAGTTTGGTACAGGAGCCAAAGTCTTTTCAGGAGGCAGTCCTTTCTGCTGACTGGGTGGAGGCAATGCAGCTAGAATTGGCCGCACTTGAAGCAAACCACACTTGGTCACTGGTTGCTCTTCCTCCTGGGAAAAGGCCTATTGGGTGCAAATGGGTGTATAAGGTTAAGTACCATCCTGATGGCAGTGTGGAGCGTTACAAAGCCCGGCTTGTGGCAAAGGGATTCACTCAGCAGTTGGGTATTGACTACACTGACACATTTTCCCCAGTTGCCAAGCTGACCACTGTGAGGTTGTTGTTGGCTGTGGTTGCTCAGAAGCAATGGTATGTGCACCAGTTGGATGTCAACAATGCATTTTTGCATGGTGACCTAAGCCAAGAAATTTATATGGATCTACCTGAAGGAGTCTCTGCACCTCGACCACATACCGTGTGTAAGCTTCACAAATCCCTTTATGGCCTCAAGCAAGCTAGTAGAGAATGGAACTTAAATTTGACTAAGTTTTTGCTTGATCATGGGTTCACACAATCTAAAAACGATTACACTATGTTTACCAAACATACGGGTGAAGCTTTCTTAGTTCTTTTGATATATGTGGATGATATTATAATTGCTGGCAATTCCCTGGTTCAGATCAATCAGATTAAGCAGTCTCTTCATCATGCTTTTAAGATCAAAGATTTAGGGGACTTGAGGTATTTTCTTGGCATTGAGGTGGCTAGGTCACAGGGGGGGATTGTGCTATCCCAAAGGAAATATGCGTTGGCATTGGTGGAACAGACGGGTTTTCTAGGTGCCAAGCCAGCCTCTAGTCCTATGGAGCAGAATTTGAAACTGGCTCATGGTGATTCCAAGGCTGCAGAGGATGTTTCTGCTTATAGAAGACTTATAGGTCGTCTCATTTATCTCACAATAACTAGGCCTGACATTTCATTTGCTGTCCAGCAATTAAGTCAGTTTCTTGACTCACCAACGGAATTGCATTTGAGAGCTGCAAATAGGCTCTTAAGATACCTGAAAGGGACAGCTGGTCAAGGGGTGTATTATTCGAGTCAAGGCAAGTTGGAGGTGAAGGCATTTGCAGACTCTGATTGGGCAGGTTGCATTGAGACAAGGAAATCAGTCACTGGATATTGTGTTTTTCTTGGAAATTCTTTGGTGTCTTGGAAGGCAAAGAAGCAGAGCACTGTGTCCAGGTCCTCATCTGAGGCTGAGTACCGAGCATTAGCCATGGTTACATGTGAAATACAGTGGCTTGTCTATCTGTTGCAGGATTTGGGGATCAAACATTTAGGTCCAGCTGAGGTATATTGTGATAACAAGAGTGCGATTTACATTGTTGAGAATCCTGTGTTCCATGAAAGAACGAAACACATTGAAATTGACTGTCATATCGTAAGAGAAAAATATCAGCAAGGTGTGATACATCTTTTGCCTGTTAAGTCAGAGTTTCAGCTTGCGGATGTTTTTACAAAGGAATTGGACTCGGGTAGATTACGGAACCTGACTTCAGCTATGGGTTTGTGTAATATCTTTACCAAGTCAGGTTCGAGGGGGGCTGTTACAACTGCAACTGAAATGCAGGAGCAGAAGGAGAAGGACCAGAAGCTAATGGGCTGTGGTGTTCATATGAAAGCAGTAATTGAACCATTGAGTGGATGAGGTGATAATTGGTTGTATGGCGTGGTGCAATTGTCGCGTAGAGTGGCAAATGAGTGAGAATTGGATGCTGATCGATGGAGTTGCGGAGGAAGAGAATAAAAGAGGAAGAAGAAGAAGTGGATCTGCGGGAAAGAATTTAAATATGTGAAATGACGTTTATGCCCTTTCTTTGTAATGCAGTAGGTGGCGGTTATTAAGGGTATTTTCGACATTTTAGTTGCTATTTCCTTTCTTCCTCTTCCTTGTATATAACAGAATTCTGCAGCAGAATTCTCAGAAGTTTTTGATCAATAAAAAGACTTTCTCCAATTCGGTTTTCTCTCCTTCCAACTGTTTCTCTTCTCCTTAATGTTTGATTCGTGATTCTAGTTGTTCAATTCGTTGTTTGTTTATAGCAATTTGACAGTTTTACTGGCACGAAACACTTACAGGCGACAACCCAACTACCCTCCCAATTGCTAATGCTTCGTCTTCTACCTCGCCTTCCATGTTCAGGTACACAGCGATTGTTGATGTCCCATTGCGAGAGGGGCCCGAACCCACATCAAAGTTGGTAGGTCGAGGTCAAGGATTAGTTACTGCTTCAGATCAGCAAGAGCTTAGTCTGCTAGGGGCCTATAACTTTGTGTTCATAGAGGGGAACTTGAAGGGAAGCACTCTGAGCCTTCTGGGTAGGGTTCCTCTTACGCATATATATAAGGAGATATCTATTGTGGGTGGCAGTGGTGCTTTCAGATTGGCCCGTGGGATTCTCACGCTTACAAGTTACTATTTCAATTTGACTTCTGGTTATATTATTACCAAGTGCAATTTGGTGGTTCTTCATTATTAGTCGAGTCTACGTTGTTCCTCTCTTTTCCTTTTTATCGTTTTATAAGTTGGGTAGATCTGTGAATTTTACCACAATTGAACAATAAGAAGAAATAACAATGATCATGAACAACAAATCAATTCATTGATCAATAGAACAACCACGAAGGAATTAGTAAGATGCAGAGAGAACGGAAGGAAAAATTGGAAGAAAACTGGATTCTGCAAAACTTCAGAATAATACCGACTGGTAACCGCTACCAACTGAAATACAAAAGAAATAAGCGAAAAAGACAGAAATGCCCCTAACTAAATTGCTGCTTTATTCATTACACCAGGGACAAAACAGTAACTTCCCTCTATTTAAACTTCTCCCGCCAAGCTTCTTCTTCCTCCCTTCTCTTCACTTCACCTTCCGCAACGTCCACTGCAAATCTTGCGTGCTCCCAACTACGCGTCAGTTACTCACCCAGCTGGGCCCACCATTCGTCACCTAAACCTCTCAATTCCAACTTCCAAGCTCAAACCACTAGTCCGCTGCCTTCACATAGACTGATCACTCTGCATCACCCAAGTCTTCTACTTTGACACCCCCCCTCAAGCTGCGCTTGGCATAGATGTTTCGAACCCCCAGCAGCCTCATAATTTCTTCCATTCTCTTAACGTCCAACGCCTTAGTAAAAACATCTGCCAATTGAAGATTGGTCCTCATGGGCATCAACTTCAGCACCCCTTGTTGCACCTTGTCTCTCACAACGTGACAATCAATCTCGATGTGTTTCGTCCTCTCATGAAACACAGGATTCTCCGCAATATAAATAGCACTCTTACAGTCACAAAACAACTCTACTGGCTCCTGATCATCAACGCCCAAATCCTTCAGCAAGTACAATAGCCACTGTAATTCACAGGTTGCCATAGCCATGGCCCTGTACTCAGCTTCAGCCGAAGATCTCGAAACTGTGGACTGTTTCTTAGCTCTCCATGACACCAACGCATCACCCAAAAGCATGCAATACCCAGTAATCGATCGCCGCGTTTCATTGCATCCTCCCCAATCTGCGTCTACAAACCCCTTGAGTTTGAGATCCCCCGTTCTAGGAAACATAATTCCTTGCCCAACAGTCCCTTTTAGGTACCTAAGCACCCTATGTGCTGCTCTCAAATGGTTTGTCGTTGGACAATCTAAAAATTGGCTTAACTGCTGGACTGCAAATGTAACATCTGGTCTTGTTATAGTTAAGTAAATGAGTTTGCCAATCAACCTTCGATACTGCGTCACATCTGGTAATAACTCCGAGTCATTGTGAGTCAAGGCTGTGCGTGTCTCCATGGGACTTCTGGCAGGTTTTGAGTTCAAAAAACCTGCCTGCTCTAAACAACTCAACAGTATACTTCCGCTGATTGAGATATATCCCCCCTCAGCCTTGGCCACCTCAAGCCCAAGAAAGAATTTCAAATCACCAAGATCCTTGATTTGAAATTTATTATGCAATGCTACCTTGATGTTCTGAATAGGTGTCAGACTGTCACAAGCAACAATTATGTCATCAACGTAAACAAGTAGCACAAGTAAAGAGCCAGCAACCATCTTGGTGAATAACGTATAATCACATCTGGATTGAGAAAATCCCTGGGCCAACAAAAATCGAGTGAGAATGGCATTCCATTCCCTACTGGCCTGCTTTAACCCATACAGTGACTTTTTAACTTGCACACCATGTCTGACCTGGGAAGGACCAGTCCCGGAGGTGGATGCATGTAAATCTCTTCCTGGAGGTCTCCGTGCAAAAAGGCATTGTTCACATCCATCTGGTGAACAAACCACTTCCTTCTGGCTGCCAATGCCAATACCAGTCTAACAGTCGTCATCTTAGCAACAGGGGAAAAGGTGTCTTGGTAGTCAATACCATACTGCTGCGTATACCCCTTTGCCACAAGCCTAGCCTTGTATCTCTCCATATCCCCATCTGATCTGTATTTAACTTTATATACCCATCTACATCCAATGGGTGACTTACCCTTAGGGAGTGGCATAAGTTCCCAGGTGTGATTGTTCTCCAATGCTGTCAGTTCCTGGATCATGGCTGCTTGCCATTCAGGTGATCTAGCTGCTTCTGCATAAGATGCAGGCTCCACCTGTTGACCAATGCTTAACGCAAATGCTTTGTACTTTGGAGCTAGGTGATCATACGAAATATAGTTGGAAAAAGGGATGTGGATGAGTTAGTATTGAGGAGGGAGCATTACTGGTAGTGGTCTTGAAGGTGTGATTACACTGATAATCTTACAGATAGACTGGTGGACGCTTGACACGTTGTGGTCTTGAAGGTGTGATAGACGATGTAGGCTGATGATTTTGATTATATCTTGGGAGGGAAATAGGCAGGTCAATGACTATGTTACCGGGAGGCAATTGGGATGTAACCATAGGACTAGATGTAGGAGAATCATCATCTTGAGTAGTAAGAGAATCATTATCCGTTTGAGGGATCTGGCAATTAGAATTGGGACAGAAGGTTGAGTTGGTAGCTCTGCTAAGAAGGGAACATCACATTGAGTGGTTGGCACGGTTGAATGAACTGGCAGACTGTGTTGCCACAGGTGTGGTCTGGCTGGGAACTGAAGATGGTAGAAAGGGGAAGGTATGTTCATGAAACGTAACGTCTCTGGAAATATATACAGATTTGGTTTGAAGATCTTGCAAGATAAAGCCCTTTGTTGTATGTGACAATCCCAAGAATATGCTCTTTCTGGCTCTAGGAGCAAATTTATCTTTATGAGGTTGAGTGTCCGTGCCAAGGCTAAACATCCGAATACTCTGAGGTTGTCATACGAAGGAAGAGTGTCAAACAGTAGCTGATGGGTGTCTTTTGATGTAAGATAGGAGAGGGAGTTATATTAATGAGGTATACGGAATGCTGAATGAAAAAACCCCAATAAGAAGGAGGCAAACCAGACTGGAATTTCAAGGCCCTTGCTACTGTGAGGATATGTTGATGCTTTCGCTCAACAATACCGTTTTGTTGAGGAGTGTGGGTACAGCTCGTTTGATGTACAATGCCCAAGGACAGATAAAAGGAAGGCATATTGAATTCTTGGCCATTGTCCGTCCTCACAACTTTTATACGGTGGCAAATTGGACTGAAACATAGTTACAGAAACTTTGAACAATGCATCGGGTTTCTGCTTTTGATTTCATCAAGTAAACCCAACAATACCTACTGTAATCATCAACTATTGTAACAAAGTATTGCTGTTTATACATGGTACTGTATTTGTATGGTCCCCATATGTCTATATGTACAATAGCAAAAGGCAAAGTAAAAACGGAAGTAGAGACTGGAAAAGGAGATCTCTTTTGCTTGGCCAAAGGACAGACAGTGCAGCATTGTTCACTATCTGGGAATCACTACAGTTGGATGACTTTTATGTATTTCTTTGATCCTGGGTGTTGACAGTATGGCCTAATCTGGCATGCCACAGCATGGATTCAGATAGCTGAGCAGAGGCACTTTTGAAGATGTGGGAAGACAATGAAAGGAAGAGTTGTATGCAGGTCTCAGAGTACCTTGAAGATGGTACAGCCATTGAGAAACTTCAGCTGAACCAATCATCTTCTTGCCTTTACTCCTGAATGACACACAGATTCGAATAGAAAGAGACTTGAATAGGGCTGAATTGGTCAATTTGCTCAAAGACAAGAGATTAAAAGAAAAGCTAGGAATATATAGGACATCACTGAGGATTAAGATCATCATTCACTTTCACAGTGCCCATATGAGTAGCATACACAATAGAGGTGTCAGGGAGTTTAACAGAAGTATTAAAGACTGGAAAACAGGATTCAAAGAGATGTATACATGAGCATATATGATCACTAGCTCCAGAGTCCAAAATCCATATGTTAAGTTTTGGAAAACAGCCTTACCTGACACCTTACATGGTCAGTAGTCATCTGAGCTGACATCACAGCATGGGAGGAATTGGACTAGGCCAGGCCCATCATTAATAATCTTGCCCGCCTTTGCATTGTGCTCCTGCAACATGTTAACAATTTGTGCATATTGCTCAGGAGTAAAAACAGGTGTGGACTGGGGCAACATTAGTTCTGAATCCTGTCCATAAGAACTACATGCCTCATAAGGACTCAGCTCCTCACGGTTAGCTGCCTCACTAAGGTTCTGATTTCCAGGTTCAACATTCACCATGTTAACCTGACTCCTTGGTTATATCCCGGTGGGTACCCGTGCTTTTTATAGCACCTGTCTATTGTATGCCCAGTCATGCTACAAAATGTACAAAATGGAACCTTAGCGTTGCCCTTTCCATACCTTGGAATTTCCTTCTTATTTCCCCTACCAGCATTACCTGACAAATTCGAACTCATACCTTCATTTCCTGGACCTCTATAACCAAATGAATTGTTCCATGGTCCATAACCAACATTCCATTACAGACGAAGGGGGTATAACAAACTCTGTCTGAGAGTGAGTTCCAGAGTATAACAACTTCCGTTCCAGTTTAACGGCCATGGCAAATGCCGTTTTTAAATCAGGTAAAGGGAATGTCAACAGAACTTGAGATTTGACGGTTTCAAAATCGTCATTTAAACCTTTTAAGAACTTGATGACACAGTCATCCTGAACAAATTTACTTATCGAACTGCTTACATTGCAAGTACACCTCTTACAAGTACACAGGAATTGATTTCAACACCGATAATTCCTCCCAGATTCCCTTTAACTTTGTGTAGTACTCTGTAACCGTCATATTATCCTGTCTGACTCCATAGAATTCCTCTTGTAAGTCAGACAAACGAAATGAGTCTATATTACCATATCTAAATTTCAAATCATTCCATATATCTACAGCATTATCTATCCAAATTACACTTTGAGCAATGCTGGAAATCAAGGAATTAACTAACCATGAGGCGACCATATTGTTAGCCTTGATCCAGGCATTAAACCTCCTTGCTCCTTCAACTGGTTTCTCGATTGATCCATCCACGAACCCCAGTTTATTCTTCGACTCAAGTGCTCGCTTGATTGACCTACTCCAACCATGGTAATTGTTACCATCCATCAACGGCTGGACCAATATCATCGACGGATTATCACTAGGATGTATGTAGAGCGGATCCTCCGAAGGATCAACATTCGCAGAATGTGTATTCACACCAGAAGGTGAGGCATTGCTGCTAGAAGCCATGAACGATCCAAAGTTCATCTACGAAGGCAAAGCTCTGATACCATGTGAATTTTACCACAATTGAACAATAAGAAGAAATAACAATGATCATGAACAACAAATCAATTCATTGATCAATAGAACAACCACGAAGGAATTAGTAAGATGCAGAGAGAACGGAAGGAAAAATTGGAAGAAAACTGGATTCTGCAAAACTTCAGAATAATACCAACTGGTAACCGCTACCAACTGAAATACAAAAGAAATAAGCGAAAAAGACAGAAATGCCCCTAACTAAATTGCTGCTTTATTCATTACACCAGGGACAAAACAGTAACTTCCCTCTATTTAAACTTCTCCCGCCAAGCTTCTTCTTCCCTCCCTTCTCTTCACTTCACCTTCCGCAACGTCCACTGCAAATCTTGTGTGCTCCCAACTACGCGTCAGTTACTCACCCAGCTGGGCCCACCATTCGTCACCTAAACCTCTCAATTCCAACTTCCAAGCTCAAACCACTAGTCCGCTGCCTTCACATAGACTGATCACTCTGCATCACCCAAGTCTTCTACTTTGACAAGATCCAAGCTTGATCTTGCATGGTAAGGCTGGGAATTTCATCCACTTATATATGTTGACAGATTCGTCATTGTCGTCTTTACCAATCTTATCGAGATTGTTCTGCGTTTTTATGTATGTTCTTGAAGTTTACTTGGAATGTTTTATCCATAGTACTTTTTATTTTTTTCAATTTTTTTATATTTTGAACTACAATTCTATGTCAGATAATTAGACATGATCGAAAGAAGGCGAAGGTGACTAAACATAGCACATTGTAAGATCAAAAGAGAGGCTAGACATAATAGATTTTAAGATCAAAAGAGAGACTATCAGTTCTTAGGTTTTCGAGACCATATATGAAGCAGAAAAATCATAAATTTTTACGTTCTATAAGATACCAAAGCTTGGTCTATGTGTACTGTCACATAAAAGAGATATAAATGTACCTTGAGAAAAGTAAAATTTACCATTGCCGAAGATATGCTTATTCCAGATGATGATATCATGCTTTAGTCTGAGCAACTTGCGATAAAATCCATACATACTATCTACTATAAATATGACTCACACGCCATTTTAACATATGCATGAAAATCCGGATGCGACGGCCAAACATCTATGTCAAAATTCATACGAAATTTGGAAACTAACGGCTAAATGTATCAATGTATATGATCAATTCGAAGAAAAGAAAAAAACGCTCTATGGCGCCAAAATTTTGATAGCCTCAGCTTGAGGAGAGAAGATGAAAAACAAACCGAAATTTTATGAAAAATGTTCATCTCATCCTACATTACAAACAACATACGTATTTATACTAGTCTAAGGAACAATCTAGAAATATAAGATAACTTGTGGGAGAAGATTCCGTCTAGTGTTGAAGCCGCAGTACTCGCAGCAGAACTATCAGCATGCAACACCCGTGCCAAATCTAACATGTAACCAGCGTGCCACCATGCCAAGCGTGCCATCGTGCCAAGCGTGCCACCGTGCCAAACGTGCCATCTTGCCAACCACGCCAATCATCCCAATCACGCCAAGCCTACATGCACCATCATATGCCAACCACGCCAATGCGTGCCGGGACTCACGCACCATCCTTACCATGCCATCCAAGTCATGACCATGCCAAGACAAATTATAACATAGGCCTTTTCTTCTTCTTATCTTCAACTATATCTTTAACAATTATGGTCTGTCAGAGAAAATATACATTGGAATTATTGGAGGAGACAGGTTTTCTGGTAGCCAAACCTGTTCTGACACCTATGGAACAAAATTTAAAACTGGTGCATAATGATTCACCTTTATTTTCTGATGTGTCTTGTTACAGGAGGATTATTGGTAAGTTACTATATCTTACCATTACAAGGCCTGATATTTCTTATGCTGTTCAACAGTTAAGTCAGTTTTTAGACTGTCCTACAGAAATGCATATGAAGGCAGTTCATAGGTTGCTTAGGTATTTGAAAGGTAATCCTGGACAGGGGTTGTTGTTTCCTAGCACAGGTTCGAAATTGCTTAAGGCATACTCAGACTCAGACTGGGCTGGTTGCACTGAAACCAGAAGATCTGTTACAGGATATTGTATGTTCTTTGGTGATGCACTGGTATCAGAGCCATGACAATTTGCTGATTGATTCATAGTTTGATCCTTGTTGAATTCTCCATCACCTCTGCGTTTCCTTTCGCAAATCATTCTAACTGAAGTGTAAATATGGCAAATGCAAGTGCTGCTTCATCTAGCTCTCGAAGTAATCATGTGAACAATGAGAATCCGACAAGTAGTCCTTACTACTTGCATCCGAATGACAGTCCAGCTATAGTTCTAGTTCAACCTCCGCTCAATCCGCACAATTTTCACTCGTGGCAGGACTTTTCAAATGGCATTGCTGGTAAAGAACAAGAGCTGTTTCATTGATGGATCCATGACCAAACCTGCTCAGAATGATCCTCAATTTCAGCAATGGAGGCAGGTAAACACCATGATCCAGTCTTGGATCATGAACTGCGTTTCTCCTTCAATTGCGCAAAGTATAATGTGGTATGATAATGCTTTGGATGTGTGGAACGATCTAGTTATGAGATATGGAAGTGGTGATCCATTCAGATTGTCAGATTTATTGTGTGAATTTTATGCGGTAAAGCAGGATAACCTCAGTGTGAATGATTATTTTACAAAACTGAAAGTGTTGTGGGAAGAGCTGGCTTCCTTAAGATCCATACCGAAGTGTGATTGTCTTCGATGTGTGTGTGACATAACTAGGAAGATAAATCAATTCATTGAAAGTGATTACGTTATAAAATTCGTTAAAGGATTAAATGAGGAGTTTGATCCGGTGAGATCACAAGTGTTTGTGATGACTCCGTTGCCGGATATTAAAACTGTGTTTGCAATGGCATTGAAATTTGAAGAAAAATCACCAGTAATGCTGCCTCAACTGGTTTTAGCAATGCACCTACGGCCTTGGTTGCTAATGGTGATGATCAGGAAGGTTTTGTGGCAAATGCGTATGCCAATAGGAGGCAAGGACAGTCATACAGAAGAGGAAATGGAAGGTTTCATCAAGAGGAAATAAGCGATTGCAGTGCAATCATTGTGGTATGATTGGACATACAAGTGATAGATGTTATAGAAAACACGGTTTTCCCCCCGGATTTAAGTTCAAAAATCAAGTTAATGCTGCAGAGGTAGTTGAAGAGAGTTATCAGAACTGTGACGCTGAGTCACCTGCGTCTGTTTCATTTCCCCAGTCTGCTCAATCTCTCACTCAGAAACAGTTTAACAAACTTTTGAAATTATTGGATATTGATGATAATGTTGCAGGAGGCAATGGAATCAAGGAGGTGCAAGGAGCAGTTTTGACTGCGCAGACTGGTATGTCAACAGGTAAACAATCTATAAGTACTGAGAGTGTGTGGATTTTGGATTCAGGAGCCACTGATCACATTTCATGCTCCTTGTCACTGTTCCAATCCTATGATTCTGTTGATCATGTCTCTATTAAACTCCCTAACAATATCACAGTTGAATCCACTCACAAAGGAGTTGTTGTTTTGCATAGTGGTCTGGTATTGAAGGATGTGTTGTACGTTCCTTCGTTTTCTTTCAATCTTGTTTCTCTCAGCAAGCTTACTGATTCTCCACATTTGCTTGTTTCATTTCATGACTCTGGTTGCTTGATTCAGGATCAGTTGTCCAGGAGGATGATTGGTTCAGCTAGGAAACATCATGGGCTTTACTACTTACATGATTCCAGTATAGCCTTGCAGTGTGAAGTGTCCAGTAAATGTTTTTGTCCTTCTGTTCTGTCTTCTGCTAATCTTGACTCTGATGCATATCTTTGGCATGCCAGGCTTGGGCATGCCTCACCAGCTAGAATACAAGAATTGCATAAGTTGTATCCAGACATACCTTCTTTTAATAAAGATAATGCTTGTACGGTGTGTCCTTTAGCTAAACTGAAAAGATCACCATTTCCTAGTTCTGTCACGATTTCTAAGCTTCCCTTTGATCTCATTCATGTTGATATTTGGGGCCCTTATAGGCACCCTACAATGTACAATCAAAGATATTTTTTGACTCTAGTTGATGATTGTTCGAGGTATACTTGGATTTATCTGCTTAAAGCAAAGTCTGAGGTTAGGCAGATTCTGCAAAGTTTCTTTCGTTATGTGGTTACTCAGTTTGGTGCTCATATTAAGGTTGTTAGGAGTGATAATGGGTTGGAGTTCAAGATGTCTGAATTCTATATGCAGCATGGAGTTGTCCATCAAACAACTTGTAATCATACTCCCCAGCAGAATGGGGTGGTTGAAAGAAAGCATCAGCATCTGTTGGTTGTGGCTAGAGCCCTCAGGTTTCATGCTTCACTGCCTATTGAATATTGGGGGTTCTGCCTTCAGCATGCCACCTATTTGATTAATCTGATGCCTTCACCTATACTTCAGAATAGGACTCCCTATGGGATTTTACATCAGAGTCAGTCCGTCTACACTCATCTTAGGGTGTTTGGGTGTTTAGCGTTTGCTTGTGATACTACTCCTCATAAGGCAAAATTTGAGCCCAGGTCTGTACCTTGTGTTTTTCTTGGGTTTCCTATGAATACAAAGGGGTATATTCTCCAAAGGTTGGAAGACAAGTCTGTCATCGTGTCAAGAGATGTTCTGTTTCATGAGAATTCTTTTCCATTCTCCAATGTGTCTTCTGTGCCAGCAATGTCAACCTCAATGCCTCATACTGTAGGGGATGTTTTTGACATCATGTTCAGCTCCAACTCAGTTGCATCCCTTACACGAATTGTCATCATGTCCTAGTACTCCTCATTCAAATGAGGCTGTGTCTCCCACAAGGTCACCTTTGCCTTCGGTATCTTCTTCTCCTACCTCTCAGAAATCAGGAACCCCCTCAAATGACCAGATACCTGTGACTCAGCTGGAAGTTTGTTTGCCTCCAATTTCGGGTTCTGATCACAGATGTGCTAGACCAAGGCATGCACCATCCTACTTACAGGATTATTATTGCAATCTTAGTCAATCCTCTGACACTGTACAATATCCCATACAAGCTTATCATTCACTTGAGGCCCTGGCTCCAGAATATAGATCATACATCCTTAGTATCAGCACTGAACAGGAACCTGCGACGTATCAGCACTGCTGGATCAGCACATTGGCAACAGGCTATGCAGATGGAGTTGGCTGCCTTAGAAGCTACACATACATGGGACATTGTTCCCTTGCCACTGGGTAAGCAGCCTATTGGCTGTAAATGGGTATACAAGGTCAAACGCAAGGCAGATGGCTCCATTGAGAGATACAAAGCTAGGCTTGTGGCTAAGGGGTATACTCAGCAACCAGGTATAGATTATGTTGATACTTTTTCCCCTGTGGCCAAAATGACTTCTGTGCGTTTGCTTTTGGCTTTGGCATCTGTGAATCATTGGCATGTGCATCAATTAGATATCAATAATGCCTTTCTTCATGGTGATCTATACCAGGAGATTTATATGGAGTTGCCTCAAGGTGTTCAGTCCTCAGTTCCTAATGCAGTTTGCAAGCTTCAGAAATCCCTTTACGGGCTTAAACAAGCTAGTAGACAATGGAATGAAAAGCTTACTTTGTATTTGTTGTCTCAGGGGTATAAGCAGTCTAGACATGATTACACCTTGTTTACTAAAAGAACTTCAGACTCTTTTGTAGCTTTACTCATTTATGTTGATGACATCATTGTAGCTAGTGATTCTTTGTCTCACATTCAGCATCTGAAGGATCATTTGCATTCTACATTTCAAATCAAAGATTTAGGTGTTCTCCGATACTTTTTGGGGCTTGAAGTGGCAAGGTCTCAGGGGGGGATTATGGTCTGTCAGAGAAAATATACATTGGAATTATTGGAGGAGACAGGTTTTCTGGCAGCCAAACCTGTTCTGACACCTATGGAACAAAATTTAAAACTGGTGCATAATGATTCACCTTTATTTTCTGATGTGTCTTGTTACAGGAGGATTATTGGTAAGTTACTATATCTTACCATTACAAGGCCTGATATTTCTTATGCTGTTCAACAGTTAAGTCAGTTTTTAGACTGTCCTACAGAAATGCATATGAAGGCAGTTCATAGGTTGCTTAGGTATTTGAAAGGTAATCCTGGACAGGGGTTGTTGTTTCCTAGCACAGGTTCGAAATTGCTTAAGGCATACTCAGACTCAGACTGGGCTGGTTGCACTGAAACCAGAAGATCTGTTACAGGATATTGTATGTTCTTTGGTGATGCACTGGTATCAGTGTCTAGATCTTCTTCAGAGGATGAGTATAGGTCGCTTGCTGCAGCTACCTGTGAAATACAGTGGTTGCTATATCTGTTAAAAGACTTGGGGGTAGAGCAGAAGGAACCTGTGGAACTGTTCTGTGATAATAAGAGTGCTCTGATACCATGTCAAAATTCATACGAAATTTGGAAACTAACGGCTAAATGTATCAATGTATATGATCAATTCGAAGAAAAGAACAAAAACGCTCTATGGCGCCAAAATTTTGATAGCCTCAGCTTGAGGAGGAAGAAGATGAAAAACAAACCGAAATTTTATGAAAAATGTTCATCTCATCCTACATTACAAACAACATACGTATTTATACTAGTCTAAGGAACAATCTAGAAATATAAGATAACTTGTGGGAGAAGATTCCGTCTAAGAAGCGAAAAGATTTTGGTCCAAGCGACTGGATTAGATTGCAAACCAACAATAGAGGCGTATAATCAGATGGAGCACGAGTGAAATGCGTTAGTTGCAAATCATCAAACGCATCCTGATCAAGAAATGCAATATCTTTTTTTTTAGCAAGCAAACAAGTTCTTTAAATTAGAATATTTCAAGTTCAGTGCATTCACTTAAAAATGAAAAATCAACAGAGTATTTTATCATTTGTAAAAACAAATAACTGAGTTTGGAAACTCGCTCGATGTAATTCTAGAACATACCAACAAAAAGAGTATCTTTTTCCTGTCATCTTTCTTTCTGGTGTTACACAAACAAGTTTCATTGTGACAAACGTTAATCCAAAAGCTTGTTCAACAGGTCTTGAAGTTTCTTTCTCAAGGCATACAGTGAACTAAACATCATTTTATTCTAGTGAGAACTTGCTTAGATCTTTGATGTCGCACGCTTCTCTGTCTCAACCTTGTCCACAGCAGCCTGGATTTCATCTGTGCTTCCAACAGCTCGCATGGTGTAAAAACACCGAGAACACAAATCCTGTCAATCCTCCAGCAACAATTACGTTCTTCGTCCTAGGTGCAAGGCTCTGAAAGCTCAAAAGTCCAGCCATTTCTGCCCCTTTTCGCTACTGGAATTTGCAAAGATTTTTCAGAAATGCAATATCTTTATATATATATATATATATATATATATATATATATATATATATACATACATACACGCATAGGAAGTACTAAGATGAAAATCGAATGCAGTTAGTAAAGTTGGTAGCCCGTTCAATGGCTTCTGCCGATCTCACAGCGTTTGCTCTTGAACTAATTTCCTCCTTATACATTTTTCCCCTTCTTTTTATGGCAGAAGAAAATGAGCACAGATTTTAATTTAAAGTCTTGAAATAAATAAAACGATAAAAAAAAGAAGTTTTGATAAGTAATTACGCTTTATGTATGTTCTTGAAGTTTACTTGGAATGTTTTATTCATTGTACTTTTTCTTGTTTTTCAAGTTTTTTTTAATTGTAAACTACAATTCTACGTCAGATGATTAGACATGATCTGAAGAAGGCGAATGTGACTAAAGATTACACATTGTAAGATCAAAAAAGAGGCTAGACATTGTTACGACCTGCGCTCCCGGGCTCGTTGAAGGAGAGCGCGTAAGAAAATCATGACAGGAAAAATGTGTGATCGTTGTACCACGTTACACGGACTAGATAAAGATTCTCGCCAAACATTACGATAAATAAGTCGTAACCTTAAAGGACTGAGTAACATAAGTAATTTAATTAAATAGAAACACAAGTAGGATATAAAACTAACTTCTACCATTAAATAAATATAAGGGAAATTAAGAGATAGGAATTAAATTTGTTTTCCCTCACCTCCACTATGTATACCACCGGCCATCCTACATTAAGTAGGGGATACTATTTATTTTGTTCCACGCCATACTCTTATATATAGTCCTATACCATCCTAGAAAATAAACAAGTGTTCAACACCCATTCTTCCTTTTTTTTCAAATCAAAATCAAATAGAATAATTTCTCCCCCACCCAAGGGAAATTTCGGCTAGCCTGCGAGATTCAGAAAGCATTCTTACAAACACCATTTGCAAGATAACTTTTCGCAACTTCTCCCCTTACATCACTTCACCAATTTTGCTCCACCACAAGGCAAACTCTTTTTCCTACCCTCTCTTTACACCTTGGCAGATGGGGAAGGAATAAGACAAAACACTTCTCCTTCCCCAACACTTCACCTTTTATGTTTTCTTACACCACTTGTACTTTTCCTACGCTACTACTTTTTCCTCTTTCCAACAACAGATAAAACAAGAATTCCTCTTCTCTTCCTTTTCCCCTCAACTACGTTACCCCGCCATGGAAAAGAGGAAAGTTTTCTCATTTTCATTCTCCCATCATCATCTCTTTCTCATTTTAAAGTAATAATTTCGGCCATAGGGGGAAACACCCTCATTATCATTTAAACCTTCTTATCTAGCCATTCTACCCAAACGATATTTCCTCTCCACTCTCAAGGCCTCACTTCCTCGCTCTAGTCATCTTCAAGACCTCTTTTTCCCTAAAGAACTCCCCAGCCCGTGGTGCTACCAAAGGAAGAGAAAAAGAATCATTCAACTATTATCTCTTACCTCCTGCTCCAATAACACTATCACACCCCTCTCTCCCCCCCAACATATCTCCATCCTTCAAAGGCACTTCTCCTTTCATCTAGGCAAAACCGTGGTAACTACAAGGTAAGAGGGAGAAGATTCTTCATTTTTCCTAAAGGAAACCATTTGCATGAAAAAGGAACCGCAAGGTAAGGACCAACACCATCTACTCTAGTCTTATCTTCTTCCATGTATCTTCCAAAAGCTCAATAACTCTCTTCAAGTATGCTCTTGAACCATGGGTTATAGCAAGGCAAGGAAGGAGGTAGGGAATCTAAGAAAGTGAAGGATTTCAAGGGTAAGTTCCTTAATAGATAATCCTAGCACATCCTTAAGTCAACTACCCCAAAAAGAATTAATCTCTTCCATCTTTTTGGCCATATAGGCCAGAGCATCCAAATAGAGAAAAAGAAGGCATTTGTCTTTCTTGATTGTAAAGATCAAAAAAGAGGCAAGTATATCTTCCTAGTTTCTTCATGAACATTGCAAATCCATCACTTATAATTCACACACTAACCTTGGATCATGCATGTATAAAAACTAAAGTGATGTTCAACTATGGACATGAAAAAATAAGCTTGTGTGCATTTTATATGATGATTTTTATGGAAATTCTTGTACGTGTGTAGATGCATGACTATAAAGAAAGGAAAAAGCATGTTGCATGTTAGGTTCAAGGGAAACATAGGCCGGATAGCATGTGCATGTGTAGTACCATGACCATTTACAACATCATAACCTTCATCTTACATCTCTATGTTAAAAATTGCTAGCTTGTATAACTTTAGAATGTATAAGTATAAAAAGTAGAAGATATGACTATATAATTAGCCAAATTCCATGTGCTTAGAAGTGACAAAATGATGTATATGTGAGCATGACATTTTTGGCTAAATGTACCAAGATAATATTAATAATTGCTAGAGTATATCTATAAATGCATCTTATAGGGGGTGAACTAATGGACAAGTTGTAATGTGTATTTATATATGTGTTTATGCCGTTTTTGGCCAAATGGCCTTAATAGGTGTCATGTTGACATGTTGATGAATTTTGTGCATGAGCACTTGCCACTTTGTAAGTATGTAATTAATAAGTAAGGATAAGAAGTTGTGCATGTGTACATATTTATTGGGTAAGTGACTAAAGGAAATGTCATGGTAATGATTTAATAATCACTTGAATGAACATATAAGTATATTGTACATGTTCCAATGTAATGATTAAGTTGATAAGTTCATGTGTGTGTAGCTTCGGCCATAGGGCCTTAAAATGTGAAGAGGACACCATTATGAGTTACATGTAGGTATAGGACAAATTGTGAAGTCTTATAATTAATAAGTGCTAAATTGCATAAATATGTGTACGTGGGTATAACTTTGGCCCAATGGCCTAATTATAATGATTTGGAACATTTATTAGAGGATATATGTGCGTGTGTGTGTGACAAATGAATTAAGGAAGTGACCATTAAAAAGGAGGAAATTTTGAGAAAAACTAAGAAATTACCCAAGAAAGGGTATAATGGAAAGTTCACCTGAGTATACGATATAATAAATGAGCGATCCCTAGTATTAAGCTATGAACGTATTAGACACACGAAAACAGCCCAGTACCAAGCATTTCTTCATGTATACACCGAAGAGATTTCAAAAGTGGCATGTTTCATCTTATGCATTTTTATGAAAAATGATTATCATGTATATGTTTTTAAAAGAGTTTTCCATGATATGTTGGTATGCTTCAATGCATGAGATTTTAAAGTGACATTTTTACGAACCGTACCCTGCGTCGACTGACTCCATATGAGACATGTTACTGTTACGACAGCTCATGTTCATGTTGGAGGCCTCCTGACATCAGGAGTAGTAGAGAGGATGTCAGGGGCAACTTATGTTATGATACACCTCTCTATGGGTGTTTATGTTGATATGTCCTCTCCATGACATCGTAATCTAGGTGAGAGGTTAGGTGCCATAGGGGCGAGTTTTATTTACATTTGGCTGAGTGTAACACCGTGTCTGGGACCCAAGATCTGTGCTAACGTGTCCCCGTTAGTCTATTTATGTATGATGTAACACCGAGGTTAGACCATCGGGATTCATAGACGGTATTGTGACTACTCGGGGAGTCACTGTTAGTCTACGTGCGTATGATGTAACACCGTGGTTGGACCACCGAGATTCATAGACGGCACTGGGGACTACTCGCGAAGTTCAGTCGGTGAGTCTTATGTACTTCGTACCAGACGTATCATGTTATATGCATAGCTGTGTCAGTTTTGATATGATGATTTTTGACATGATCATGATATGACGGATTTTTCTAAAAAGGATGCATGGCTTTTCCATCATATGAGCATACTGCATGTTTACCCGTGTCAGCCTACTGGACCTAAGCTCTGACCCTTAGTAGACCAACGATGACAGTACAATGTACGATGGGCATAGCCACAAGAAAAAAAACTGACTAATAAGTATAAGAAGGAAAACACAATAGTTATATAACGACTTATTTTGTGATGTACTTCCAGAGTTACCTGTTTTTATGTATTCGTGCTGCAGTACCTTATCTATTAGTACATGTTAAGTTACATGATGTCATTGTCCATGTCAAGGATTGCTTAAAATAACTCAATTATGATTTACCTCTACTACTTTATTTATCTGACATTACATAGCATCTCATGTCACTATTCATGTTGCGTTTAATGTACACCATGCGTGATCCACATGACGAACCTAGGCGGATAGACTTGCTGAACGATTCGTTATCGCTCACCCTATTATTTACCATATCACAGGACTGGAAGCTAGTTCAGGCACAGTTAAGAATGAATCAGGACGGAACAACAGTGATGACATATGGATCCAGTGGATGACGTATGTTATATCGGTTTTGTATCATAATTTTGTATTGACGACACTTCTGATGTATTCGGATTTAGTTAGTTTTATGCATGTCGAATATGCTTTGTACATTTTATATTGCTTCCGTTGCGATTTCGATATATTTATCTCCACATGCACATGAATGTCATCGACGCCTTGTACTTCTCGTAGCAGAGTACGACATGTGCATCGTGCCGAGACCCTAGTCCCGGGCGGGACGCTACAGACATGATAGATTTTAAGATCAAAAGAGAGATTATTAGTTCTTAGGGTTCCGGGACCATTTATGAAGCAGAAAGATCATAACTTTTACTTTTTATAAGATATCAAAGCTTGGTCTATGTGTTTTTTCGCATAAAAAGAGATATAAATGTACCTTGAGAAAAATAAAATTTACCAAACTCTTGACACATTCGATTTATCATATCAAGAAATGCAATATCTTTGGATATCTATGCACACGAAGTACTAAGATGAAAATCGAATGCAGTTAGTGAAGTTGATAGCCGTTCAATGGCTTCCGCCGATCTCAGAGCGTTTGCTCTTGAAATAATTTCCTCATTATACTTTTTTTTCCTTCTTAAGTTTATGGTAGAAGAAGATGGCTACAGATTTTCATCTAAAGTCTTGAAATAAATAAAAACTTCAACTTCTTGACCAACTTAAACCCATAATTGTTTGTTATTCTAAGCTTTATATGTTGAAGATATTGCTGAGAGTTGAAGGTGTTGCTAAGAAGAAAGGTACACATGAGGTGACGTTCGATTGAGCAAGGCAAAATAAAAGATTTCGTTGGACCAAAGTTAAAATCAAAGGCTGAGATGATTAAATGGTAAGGTGGCAAGTTGGTTGGGAATGGCTACCATCAGGCACGCAGGTTACTGAGGAGTTGCGTAAGGCAGTGCTGCACAAGACAAGGCAGAGTGCAGTTAGGAAGAAAAAAGGCGACAAAGTTTTAAAACATGCAAATGACCATTATGCCCTTAATGATGTAATGAATGATTGTAAAGAAAGGGCAAATTTGTAATTTTAGATTCTTCTTCTTCCCTTCTTGGCCGTTTGTATAAGTGGCTGCATAGCTGAAAGCCATTTTTCATTCAATGAAATTGATAACCTTCATTTCCTTTTGCTCCATTCTCTATCCAACTTTCAATAATTGAATGTTTGAGTTTTGTCTTGTTGATTGTCAGAGCGAAATTTTACATGGTATCAGAGCCTTGGATTTGTTGCTTTGATTCATAATTCGAGTTCTTCCTCCTTGTTGTTGATTTCTAGTGTGAACAATGGCGAACAATATTCGGAATGGTGCTCAAGCACCAGAAAATCCACTTGCCAATCCTTACTATCTTCATTCAAATGACAGTCCAGCAATAATTCTTGCTCAACCTCCATTAAATTCTCACAACTATCACGCATGGAGTAGAGTTTTCTCTATGGCTTTGGTTGTGAAAAACAAAATAGGTTTTGTTGATGGCACGATTGTACCTCCCAATCCCAATGATCCTCAATACAACTCCTGGAGACAAGTTAATTACATGATTCACTCATGGATAATGAACAATGTTTCTCCCTCAATAGCTCAAAGCGTGATGGTACGATGCGCTGCAGAGGTATGGAGTGATTTAAAGCGAAGGTATGGTAGCTGTGATCCTTTTAGACTCTCTGATTTACTTGAAAACTTTTACAACATAAGGCAAGAATCGGATTATGTAGTGATCATTTCACCAAGCTTAAGGTAGTATTGGAGGGGATGATGGCTGTAAGGCCTATTCCAGGTGTACTAGTCGTGCGTGCATATGTGAAGTTACTGCTAATATACATGCCTATGTTGAAAGTGATTACGTAATCAAATTTGTAAAAGGTTTAAATGATGATTATGATACAGTAAAGTCTCAAGTATTCGTTATGACACCACTACCTAGCATAGACACTGTGTTTTCTATGGCTTCGAAATATGAAAGGAAACTCAGTGGTAGCGTCAACTGGACAATTTACTAATAATACTACTGCTATGTTGGTTGATAACAATGATGGCATGAGTGTTATTGTGAATGCCTTTAATGGTCGTGAGGAGGAAATGGTAGGTTCTTCCCTGAGGGATCAAGAAGGCCACAGTGTACTCATTGTGGCATGGTTGGACATATGGAGCAAAGATGCTATCGGAAGCACGGATTCCCTCCAGGATTTAAACCAAAGGTCAATGTAGTAGAAGTTTATGATGCAGTATGATGCACAGCAGCATGACCAGAATGGACAAGCGTGCCAGGCTCCTGTTCTACTCAGGAGCAGACTCAGAGGTTGCTTTCTTTGTTGAATGTTAAGGATCCTAGTCAGTCTGATGTGGCTCCAATGCAATTTGCTGGAAACCAAAGAGCAGTAATGTATGCCTTGTCTGGTAACGAATTGGGTAACAGTTGCATAATAATCTGAATGTATGGATTTTAGATTCATGAGCTACTGATCACATGCATGTAGCCTAAGTATGTTTCATTCTTATCAGTCTGTTCATGGCATATCAATCAAGCTCCCAAACAAAACCTCAGTGCCATCTACTCACATTAGTTCAGTCATTGTCAATCCTTTACTTATCATACCCAGTGTGCTATTTGTACCTAGCTTTACTTATAATCTTCAGTCTATCAGCAAGTTACTTTCTGTGCATCCTACTTATTCAGTTCTTGGGCACCTCTTGTGTCATTCAGGACCAAGTCTCACTGAAGACGATTGGTTCGGCTGTGATGAGCAATGGCTTGTACTACTTGCAAGGTGCTGGCAAGCAAGTTTATTCTTCATCCCATTCAAAGTGCTTGTCAGCTGCAGTTAACTTTCAGATTCACCTTCAGTGTTATGGCATTATAGACTAGGCCATCCTTCCATGCCTAGAATAAAAGATGTACAGAGATTTGATTCTTGTATCACTTTACCTGATCAGTTGTACTCATGTGCTGTGTGTCCATTGGCAAATATGAAAAGGAATCCATTTCATTGTCTGATTCTATTTCAAAGTTTCCTTTTGATCATATACATGTTGATACATGGGGCCTCATAAATATCCTACTATCTATGGTCAGAAATATTCATCACCATAGTAGATGATTTTACTAGGTACACCTGGCTTTACCTTCTCAAGCAAAAAATCTGAAACCAGGCTTGTCATTGAAAGTTTTTGCCATTTTGTACAAAACCAGCTCAATAAACAGATCAAGACGTTAAGATCTGACAATGGTCAAGAATTCAATATGCCTAAATTCTATATGAATAGGGGTCATTCACCAAACTAGTTGTGTTAACTCATCAACAGAATGGGTAGTCGAGAGGAAACACCAACATATACTCAACACAGCTAGGCATTGAAATTTCATTAAAATATACCCATAGGCTACTGGGGTTTTGTACCCAGTATGCTGCTCACCTCATCAATATCTTATCTACTCCATTACTCAATCACAAGAGTCCTTATCAGCTACTATTCCAAACTGTACCTTCTTACAAACATCTAAGGGTCTTTGGCTGTTTTGCATTTGCGGCAGACTAGAGATGGCAAGCCAAAATTTGCACCCAGGTCTATCCCTTCAGTATATCTTGGTTTTCCCCATAATGTCAAAGGATATTTGATGTTAAACCTCAATAAAGCCATATTCGTTTCCAAAGATGTCCAATTCCATGAATACACCTTTCTATTTGAAACTCCCACTCATAATCAAACTCCCACTAATACAGTTTCTACCAGTCATTCCATCTCTCTCTGAAATTTCTCCACATCATCAGCCTAATGAAACCTCAGATACCTCATCTTTTGATCCTTCAAATACATCTAACACTGCAAGTTTGCCATCTGAAAGCAGTACACCCCCTCATACAGACCAAGTTTCTTTTGATTCACCTATACTTCTACTGAAACACATCCTTGCATTGAATTGAGGTCTGTCTGCCTATAGCACCTGTTGGTCCTGGCCATTCTTCAAGAATGAGACACCCACCTAAATACCTTCAAGACTATTACTGTAACCTTCTACATCAAGTTTCTCCATGTCAGCCAATCTGTTTCACTCCTTATCCTCTTGAGGCTTACATGTCATTTGATGCATTGTCTCCTGAATATAAAACATATATTCTCAATGTTAGTATGCAACAGGAACCTACTTCTTATCAGGAAGCAGCCAGATCTTCTCATTGGCAGAAGGCAATGCAATTGAAGCTAGCTGTCTTGGAAGCTAATCATACATGGTCATGGTTTCTCTACCTTCAGATAAACAAGCCATTGGCTGTAAGTGGGTGTATAAGATCAAGTACAACCAAGATGGCAGTATTATAGGAGACATAAAGCCCGATTAGTTGTTAAGGGCTATACTCAGCAATTAGGAGTAGATCACAATGATACATTCTCTCATGTTGCTAAGTTAACCACGGTTAGACTATTGTTGGCCTATCCTCTACAAAGCATTGGCATGTACATCAACTTGATGTTAATAATACTTTCATACATTGTGACCTTAGCCAAGAGATCTATATGCAATTATCTGAAGGACTATCTTCTGATAAGCCAAATGATGTTTTGTAAATTACATAGTCTCTATACGGGCTCAAACAGGATAGCAAGGAATGGAACACCAAGCTTACTTCTTTTCTTGTCTCTCAAGGGTACATTCAGTCCAAGAACGATTACATCATGTTTCACCAAGTCTAATCACGATTCTTTTCTTGTTCTCCTTATATACGTTGATGATAATTATCGTTGCTAGTAATTGTATTTCTCATATTACATGCCTGAAGCAAGCACTCCATAATGCTTTTAAGATCAAGGATCTTGGACCTCTTAAATACTTTATGGGTATAGAGGTGGCTAGGTCACAAGGGGGTGATGATATGTCAAAGGAAGTATGCCTTGGAAATGGTAGAATATGCTGGTTTTCTTGGAGCCAAGTGTTACAACTGCATCCCCGGACTACGGGATAAATAAGAGAAAGGGAAAACACAACAGAAATTAAGTGTGACTGTCGTACCGCACTCGATATAATATGTATAGGCTACCTAAATAAAACATAAGAACTACTAAGAATTAACTTAATAGGTGCAAGATTAACAAATAACACATACAAACAAGTAGTACAAATTTTATTTAAGAATTAAATAAAGGGAAAAAATTAACCATGAAGAAATAAAGCAAGCTAAAGTGGTAAATTCTACCCCCTATTTTCCTTAACCGCCTACCCCCCTCCTCCTATGCAAGACAAACTTGTCTTCTATGTTATTTCATGTTATTGCTATCTCCACACTTTATCCCATGCATGCCTTACAACCCACTTACTACTTATTTCATTTCTTTATTTTTCTTTCTTTTGTTTTCTTTCATCATCACCATTCTTACACCATGTAAGAAGGGATACCAATCAAATTGCATGCAAAGAAAATCTCCCTCTCCATTAATTTACTACCCCAAGAATGATGATCGTATCTTTCCACCACCCTAGTGTTTGGCTAAAAATAGTAAATAAGATAAGTTGTCTTACATAAGCCATCATGTTATACTCTTACACATTCTAATGCTTTTCCACTAGGAATGTATGCATGGTCTCCTTTTCCTGCACAACCTCTTCTCCATACAATGGAATTTCATGCAATGCAAACTTACATCTTTTATCAACATCTTTTCCTATTCTTTCCAACTATAAACAAAGCATGGAAACTTTATTCTCCCCACCCAAAGATTTCGGCCAAGCAAGGGGAACAAAACTTCAAATTCTTTTAATCCATTTTCCTCCAAATCTTTTATTATAATTTGAAGATCAATCACTTCAAGTCTTAAACGTTTAAGACCATTCACCAATCATCTACCATGCATGGCAAGAAATCATGACCCTCCCACTCATGTAGACCATTTCGGCTCCTAGCAAGTAAAACAAAGAAAATTGTCTTTAATTTCAACCAATCTTCCATTAATTACATGCCTTCTTAGCAGGACTTGAATTGAAGAGACTTGGAACAGCAAGGATCGGCTAATTCTAAAACATTTTCTTGCAAAGGAAAAAAAAGTAGCGTGAGTAGATTGAACTGCTAAAAGTTTAAGCAACACTTAAACAGAGTTACTGAATGTAAGATTAAACAAAGATTGAGATTAAAGAATTGATAAGAAAACAGACATGGTTAAAGTATCTCAGGTGATTTTGAACTGGTCTGAAAATGTTTGATTAGGACCTAACAGGTAACATCCTTGATGGAAAAGAGCATGGCACCACTGGCGAAAAGCACTCTGGTAATGATCTTAGAAACTCCATGATGGTGAACGGCCGGCTTAGGGGAGAAGGCCACATGGCAAACGTAATGTTCAACTAATTTATTATTTCGACGTTTGAAAATGTATTAAACATTTATAAAATACTTTAACCATCATAACGATAAATAACAATTTGAAAACTTAGACGCAGATTTCATAGGTGGACGGAGATGTACGTATGTATATATGCGCGCGCGCACGCGCGCACACACACACACACAACACACACACACATATATATATATATATATATATATATATATATATATATATATGTGTGTCTATATAGATATACACCCCTATATACATCTTATATATATTTGCGTATTAAACACATATATATACACATACACGTATACTTATATATATATACACATATTTATCTATGTGCATATGTGTGTACATATATATATTCTCTAATTCAAGGAATAAGTTATATACATATCTATCTTCTATCTTTAGCACCTAAGCGAGTATATTGTTAATATTATCCTTTTTTGAAACAAGTTTAGGCTCTTCAACCTTTAAGAATATCATAATTAAGATGTTTGCCTTTTGAAAGTCGGTCTTTGGAACATGCTCTGACCGGGTGGTATTTCAGAAGTGTCAAGTAATGCTTAGCTTTCAAAAAGCAGTTTTATACCGAGTTTATTGTAGAGTAAGGCGAGCAGAATTGTCATGAATATTCCAAACGAGACAATATATTAAACTGCAACATGAGAAGCAAGCAAACTGTCTTGTCTTTCTTTCATCTTCTCATCATTTTTACTTTTTAATTTTTGTACTTTTGGTTTACGGATTCAGTTGATTTCTCTTCCCTCTCAAAAGTGGGATTCATCTTAGGCGGACGTGCCTTGACAGCTGACTTTGCTTTACGGGCGTTGGTCGGAGAGGCCTTGTGAATTTTGTATACCGAATATGTAATCAAATACAAAGAGCAGAGAAACATACAAGTAGAAGAATGAAATTCTCGAAATCAATCAATGGAACATTACATGAACGAAATTCCAGAGAGAATATGGAAAATGCAATTCTCTGGAAGAGAGGAACCCAAAATGATAACTGTCATTCGAAACAGTTGGTGCAATACGGTTTTAAGGAAGAAGAAGAACTGTAAATTACTAAGCTACCCCTTTAACTAACACAGCCCTTCTTTACTAATGCAGGGCATTCTTGTCATTTCACCCCAATTACAAATTTTACGCCACAGCTCCTTTTTCTCCTTTCTCTTCTGCTTCCTTCCAACTGCTATCACTCTCGATGCAAACCCATTGCAATCTCCTTGCACCATCAGCCAATCATCAATTCTGCACATCACTCCCATCATTCTTCACACCCCTCCTCAAGCTGTGCTTGTCATAGAGATTAAGCACCCCAACCGTATGCAATATCTCCATCAGCCTTTTCCCGTCTAAGGCCTTTGTAAACATGTCAGCCAACTGAAGATCTGTCCTAATAGACATCAATTTTAGGATCCCATTTGTACCCTTTTCCCTGACAAGATGACAATCTATTTCGATTGTGCTGGTTCTCTCATGAAAAACTGGATTCTCAGCGATGTATATGGCACTCTTACTGTCGCAGAACAACTCTATCGGCTTCTGCTCAGGTAACTTCAATTCATCAGCCATGTACAGGAGCCATTGCAATTCACAACTTACGGCTGCCATTGCTCTATATTCAGCCTCAGCTGAAGATCTTGACACGGTAGTTTGTTTCTTTGCCTTCCAAGAAACCGAAGAGCTACCCAGAAACACGCAGTACCCCCGTTATTGACCTTCTGCTTTCATTGCAGCCTGCCCAATCAGAGTCTACAAAGCCCTTCAACCTTAATTCACCTGAGCTAGGAAAAACAACCCCTGCCCTGCTGTCCCTTTTAAATATCTCAAGACTCTATGAGCTGCCCTTACATGATTGACTGTGGGACAATCAAGGAATTGGCTCAATTGCTGTACTGCAAACGAAAGATCTGGTCTGGTCAGATTAAGGTATATGAGCTTCCCCACAAGGCTCCTATACTGAGACACATTTCTCATAGGTTTCTGAGTCACCATGAGTTAATGCTAGATGTGTCTCCATGGGTGTCCTAGCTGGCTTGCTTCCCAAAAAACCACTTGCTTCCAATAATTCAAGTGCATACTTCCTCTGGTTTATGACCAGGCCATCCTTGGACCTTGCTACCTCAATCCCCAAAAATATCTCAACTCACCAAGATCTTTTATCTTAAATTTCTGATGCAGCATACCTTTGAGCTCCTGTATAGCACTCATATTATCACAACACACGATTATATCGTCCACATACACAAGCAACACTAACATAGACGCTCCAACTGTCTTGATGAACATGGTTGTAGTCACTTCGGGATTGTGTGAATCCTTGATCAACCAGAAACTTGTGAGTTTTGCATTCCATTCCCGACTTGCCTGTTTAAGGCCATAAAGTGACTTTTGTAGTTTGCACACCATTCTGGGAGATGTCTGGGTTCCTGGTGGTGGTGTCATATAGATCTCTTCATGGAGATCACCATGAAGAAATGCGTTGTTAATGTCAAGCTGTTGCAGATGCCATCCCCTCCTGGCTTGCCAAGGCCAATAGCATGCGAACTGTGGTCATCTTAGCCACAGGAGAAAACGTGTCTTGGTAGTCAATACCGTATTGCTGGGTGTAGCCTCTCGCAACTAATCGTGCCTTGTATCTCTCCACGCTACCATCAGCCTTATATTTCACTTTGTACACCCATTTGCAGCTAATTGGATGTTTGCCAGGCGGCAGAGGAACCAATCTCCATGTGTCATTGTCCTCCAAGGCTTTAATCTCAGCATCCATGGCATCCTGCCAAGCTGGAATCCCTGCTGCTTCTGCATAAGATGTTGGCTCTACATGCTTGCTTATATTCAGTGCATATGATTTATATGAGGAGCTAAAGATGCAAATGTCATGTATTTATGAATTGGATGAGGATTAGAATGAAATGCAGATGAATCAGAAGTAGATGCAATGTTACAGTAATAATCTTGCAGATATGATGGAGCCTTTTTAAGTCTGGTGGATCTGTGGTGAGGAGTAGGTAGATCAAGGTGCTTGCTTGGTGAAGACGGGGCCTGTGATTCATTGGTGTGTATGGGTGGTAAGTCAATGTATAGATGTTCAATTGGAGACTCATGTGGAGTAGGAATGGATGACTGAAACTCAGTCTCATTAGAAATATGAGGGACATCAGGTAGTGGTGACACTGGATGGTTGTGAAATGCTGCAGAACAATCATTGGGAGACAGTGAGACTTGAGTTGCAGGTTGGCAAGCTTTGAAGGATCAGCTTGTGTTGAGATTAGGAACCTCATCAACATACCAGGATTGAGGCTGTGTACTGGGCTTTTCAGATGAGTGGTTCTGAGCAGGAGGATTGGACATATTATAAGAACTTGTAAATGGCTGAAAAGGAAATATGTGTTCACAGAAGACAACATCTCTAGAGACAAACACCTCCTTTGAATTGAGGTTTTGCAAAGGTACCCTTTACTATGTGATGATATGCCAAGGAAAATGCTTCGAATTGCTCTGGATGCAAACTTTTCTTTGTGTGGGTGGTTGTCTGAAGCAAAGGAAAGGCAGCCAAAGACTCTCAAATGTTCATAACTGGGGACTCTATGATATAGAAGTTCATAGGGTGACTTGTGATTTAGGAGGGGTTGTAGGAGTTATATTGATAAGGTAGGCCGCGTATTGGATGCAAAATCCCCAGTGTGAAATGGGTAAATATGACTGAAACCTCAAGGCTCTCGCAACATTCAGCAAATGCTGGTGCTTTCTCTCCACCAGGCCATTCTGCTGCGGTGTGTATACGCAGCTTGTCTGGTGAACTATCCCTCTAGGTGCATAGAATGAATTCATGTTGAACTCTTGGCCATTATCGGTTCTAATGATTTTAATACGTGAATCAAACTGCACAAGCACATATGGTAAAAACTCTCAACAATCTTTTCTAGTCTCAGATTTTCGTTTTCATCAAATATATCCAACAAAATCGTGTATGATCATCAACCACAGTAAGGAAGTAGTGTTGTTTATACATGGTTGGGTGTTTGTATGGACCCCAGATGTCCATATGAATGATAGAAAAGGGTGAATTGGAAACAGAAGAAGAGGTTGGAAAAGGTAATCTTTTCTGTTTAGCAAGCGGGCATACATCACAGAACTCAAAGTCCACTCTAGTCACTACATCTGGCTGCTGCTTGTGCACTTCTTTCAGTCCAGCTGTACTCATATGGCCAAGTCTCATATGCCAAAGCAACCCCTCAGCCATGGGTACACTTTGACACTGAGAAATACTGAAGCACTTTCTTGATGAGGCATGATTGGCTGTGCTCTGCAGCTGGTACAGTCCATCCTTTTTCTCAGCTGAACCAATCATCCTCCCTGTCATCCTTTCCTGGAAGACGCACTGGTGATCATCAAATGTGACAACAATAGGCTCATGCTGGGTGAGTTTGCTAAGAGATATGAGATTAAAGGTGAATGAAGGAATGTAGAATACATCACGCAGGATCAGATGGGACTGACTCTAACCGTTCCTATGTGGGAGACAGTTGCTGTATAATCATTTGGAAGCTTAACAGAAATGCATGACACGGGCTGATAGGTTTCAAAGAGATAAATACATGAACAAATGTGATCAGTAGCTCCAGAGTCTACTATCCATGAAACTGAATTTTCACAAGGTGTATTACCTTCATACTTACCTGAAGCCTTCATCTGCTGTGCACTCATTACTGCATGTAATCCACCACTGCCATTGGGGTTCACCGTTCCATCCTTATGCCCTTTGTCCTGGTAGTCCTTGAGCATGTTAAGAAGCTGTGAATACTGCTCTTGGGTCAGGCATTGTGTATGTCCAGACTCAGACGCTGCAACACTGCGTCCACCATCTTCATACATCTCAGGTCCCTCTCCATCATACTGGTTTGCACCATCTTCCTGATACTGAGAACTGTAATCTCCAGTCACACAGTTTACAGCATTTCTTTGTTTATACCCCGGTGGATACCCATGCTTCTTATAACAACGATCAACGGTATGCCCAAGCATATTACAATGAGTACACACAGGTACTTTGGAGTTGTAATTACCAGATCTTGGAAATTCCTTCTTGTAACCTTTATTAGGGGGCCTAGGGAAACCACCACCGCTGCTTGTTCCCCCTCCCATTCTTGTTTGGGAACCTCCATATCTTGCATTGTTTTCAACATTCATCACCATAGATGGATTATTATTGAACTGCGTTTGATTATTAGAATAGGCCAATTTTCTCTCAAACTTGACAGTCATCGCAAATACTGTTTTTAGATCTGGCAAGGGTGTTGACAACAACACTTGGGACTTCACAGCCTCAAATTCCTCATTCAATCCCTTCAAGAACTTAATAACTGAGTCATCCTCAATGAACTTATGCATTTGAGTAGTCAAATCACAAGTACATCTATGACAATTACAGCTAGGTATAGATCGCAGTACAAGCAATTCCTCCCACAACATCTTTAACTGGTATAATACTCTGTAACAGAAGAGTTACCTTGCTTCGTGGCATAGAATTCTTCTTGAAGATCTGACAGCCTGAATGCATCCACATTTCCATACCTGTGCTTAAGATCATTCCAAATGTCTACGGCGTCATCCAGCCACATAACACTTTGTCCTATTGGAGCAATCACGGAATTCACCAACCACGCTGCAACCATATTATTTGCCTTAGTCCAAGCAGCATACCTTCTGGACGTCTCATCAGGCTTTGTGATTGTTCCATTCACGAAGCCTATTTTATTCTTTGATTGAAGAGCGCGCTTGAAGCTTCTACTCCAACTATGGTAATTACGCTCATCTAACAGCGGCTGAACAAGAACAAGTGAAGGATTGTC